>JANKKI010000224.1:1200000-1662500 GCA_025175665.1 Cinchona pubescens
CCAATTGAAGAGTGATATTTGTGGGGTTCAGTCCTCCTTCATTCAGCTTCTTATAAGTGGAATGAGGCATAAGGTTGATGAAGTCACCTAAATCACTAAGGGGCTCTTTGAAATGTCACCCCTCCAATCTCGCACGGAATGGAAAATGAGCCAGGATCCTTAAGTTTAGAGGAAAGATTCTTTTGAATGATAGTTCTGCATCCGTCATTTAGACACAAGATCTCAACCCCATTAGATTTCTCTTTCTTTTGAATACTTACTTGCTTACCTGGTGAAGCCGAGGGGTCCTTAAGTTTACCTTGTTAGTCAAGAGCTTTGGTAGGTTCTTCTTGATCATCACTGCTCTTGGATGACTCTCTCTTCTCTTTTGCCTCACTTTTCTCCACAATTCTTGCATCATCCTCATCAACTTTCCTTGGTTGCATGATTTGATACTCCTCAAGGTGACTTCTTGCACTTGCCTCCTTCCATGGATGTTATCCCTTGGGTTTGGAATGATGTCACTTGGAAATACCCCATCAGTCTCTCATTATTTTGTCAATCTAGTTGTCCCAATTGCAATTCCTAGTTCCTTGTAGAAGCTCGCAAATTCTTATGCTCTCTCTGCAAAGCTTCCAATTCCCTCCTTAAATTATCCTCATTGGATTGATCATACATATGAAGGATAATTGAGATTTTGAGGTGGGTGTCTTGGTGGTGGAGGTTGGTATGATTTATTTGGTTGGGTTAGAAAGTTTTAAAAATTCATCTGGTGAGGTGGTTGACATGGTCTAGAGGATGAAATTTGGTTGGAAAAATTTTGTCTTGGCTGGTTAGGTAAAGATGGGTTTTGAACATAATTTTGATTAGTCTAAGAAAAAATTGGATGGTTGCGCCAAGATGGGTTGTAGGTGTAACCATAGGAATTAGGTGGATTCCTCGACCTTGAATTTTGATTTGCAATAAATTGAACTTGCTCACCTAGCTACATGGGTGTTTCACAAAGACCATTCTGATGGTTTCCTTCACAAAATTCACAATTTAGAATTCCTTGAGATTTTGAACCTACAGAGTTCTCCGGACTCCTTCCCATGTTTCTAAGCCCTTCGTCAGATTTTTCATCATATTCAAATTACTGAACATCATACCCTGTTGAGCTAAGAAAGCATCATTGAAATTTATAATACCTTCTTGTTGAGCATTAACCTGATGCACTCGTTGCTATGGTTGTTATCTAGCCAAATGAGTGATTGTGCCATGGTAGTAATGAGTTGATGCCATTCTTTCTAACAGTTCTTGTGCTTCTTCCAGAGTTTTAAGAGGGAAAGCGTCTCCTGTGCCTGCAATAACGGTCCATCTCGTCTTCAAAAATAACCCATTGTATAATGTTTGTACTTGTAGCCAGAATAGCATGGCATGATGTGGACACTTCCTAAGCAATTTGTTAAAGCGCTCCCATGCTTCACTTAAACTCTCCCTACTAATTTGTCAGAATGAAGTAATGTCATTGTGAAACTTTGCGATCATCGATGATGGAAAGTACTTTGCTAAAAATTGTTGGGCCAACTGATTCCATGTAGTGAAAAGTACCTTGCTCAAAAGATTGTAACCAAGCCTTTGCCATATCTCTGAATAAGAAAAGAAATACATCAGGCCCTCATTCTAATACAATCAGGATGCACACCATTGTATTTGAATGTGTTAATGACTTCTTCAAAATTCACTAAATGTGCACACGAATGCTCGCTTGGCCTACCATCAAACATAGCATGGATTTGGAGCATTTGATTCAAAATAGGCTTGATGTCTAAGTTGTTGGCTTTACGGGCATTTGAGAAATGCTAGAACTCGCCCCCTCAAAATTTGGTATCGCATAATCTCTAAGGGGTCGAGGGATAGCATTACCTCTATTGCCATGATTACCAGCTACCTCGTCTTGCTCCGCAACATTGCAGTTCAAATTTTCCATTGTATTCTCTCGGTTTAATTCTTGTTGTGATTTTTGGCTAGAGTTCGTTCAATCTCCAAATCACTAGGATATAGTGGTTGTTTGGAAGAACAAGTATTTACCATAAACTAAAAGAAAAAAAATATTTAATATTAACCAAGATACGAAATAAAAAAATTAAAAACAAAAACCAATTGAAAATAATTATACAAGAGGAAATAAAAAGTCTAATCCAGTAAGACTCACTAAATGTAATATTACACCATGACAGTCCCCGCCAACTGTGCAAAAAACTTGTTCGGGTAAATATTGGTTAGGTAATTTAATTCACAAACAAGTAATAAGTAAGCCTTAATAATCCTAGTCAATACTTACACACGCTCAGAAGGATACGAGGTAAGTTTGTAGATTGGGTGAGTAAGGATCGTTCTCACAAGAACTACTGAGCAATTACTAGGGTTTGCAAACCTTTATACTAGTTAGACAAATTAATTAAAAGGGGTTTTCCTACTAACTATGTCTACTAAATTAAAATTAACCTAATTCGTGCAAATATTGAAACTAAGAAAGCGATTAATTCTATCTACGATTGAATAGAATAAATAAGAAATAATTAATAGACTAACGATTGCAAATTTAAAACTCTACTTCAATTGATTTAAATTAAATCTATGAATTGCAACTAAGAATAAAAGTAAACTACGAATGACAATAATTAAAGGATAGTATAAAGCTAAAACCAATGGAAGTAATTTGAATAAAAAAAAACAAGCAAACTCAGTAGTTAGCTGGAACTAGAGTTGACGAAGCTGCAAGTCTTGGCAGGAAAATAAAACCCTAATCTAATGATCTATCTACTCTAACTAATGACTACTCTATGTGTGTGTTCAACTCCTCTCTCCAATGTGGTATTTATAGGGAATATTAGGTTTAATTCCCTACATGAGGATAGAAACCAGGAAACCCTCAAAAAGAATCCCACCGAAAGAAAATAGGTGCCAAATTAACAATTTACAGGCCTCAGTTGCAAAATGTGGATCGTCCTGTCAAAGTCCTTCCACATCTCTGCATTAGAAGGGTGACACATCATTCCTTCTATTTTGTGATTTGCATGTAATGTCATATGCAGAGCTGTTGCCTACAAAGTGTATAATCATTGCAATCTTGGTGTCAACAAGAGGTACAATAATTGCTTAAACGAACTTTGCTTCCCATTACAATTGAGTTTTTCCTTGTAGCTATGAAGTATACACTGCCTGCACAAGGTTTTCATCTTGTCTTCCTTCCGGTACATCATACATCCATCAGGGCATACGTGTATCCTCCTAACTAGAAACGTTAAAATTATAATTAGGTTCTTTACATCATTAACATCAATAGAAATTATGATGTCCTTTGGCATTGTCACCCGTATTAACTGTACCACTAAATTGAAGCAGTTGTTTGATATTTCATTCTCAACCTCATTTTAAGAATTCTTGAACTAGCTGATAAATGAGAAGGATTCTGGCAACTTGAGAATAGTGGTTCATCAATTGCATTAAGAACATCCCAAAAATTATCATAGAGAGTTTCCTCATTTCCAACACCAATAAATAGTTATTCATAAGGTGTGGCTTGTACCAACTCCATGCTTTAACATCCACTCTCCATTATGGATTTGCCTGGATTCAGCAACACGGCAGGTACCGAAGCTCTTTTGTTTTCAAAAAATGTGGTTTTCTTATCCTACTTTCCCCTTGATACTATTAGTTCAAGCTGGAGTCAGCCTACTCATTAGTATGATATGCAATTTCTATGCCTTAAATTACAACGGTTAAAATAACATCTTGGCCAATGGAACAATGAGGTATTTGGAGACATTTTTGAAGGAATCAAAATGGTTGACCAAGTAGTGGAAAGGTGTGAGCTTGAGCTCGAGAATTCCAAAACAGACAATAACAAAAAAGCCCTTCACCGAGCTCAGACACAGTTCTTTCAACTACTATCTTATGAGAAAACCTTTTGGTGTAAAAAATATAAGGTAAGATGGTTGACAGAGGAAGATCGTAAAACCAAATTTTTCCATGCCACAATTGCAACACAGAGGACCAAATTCACTCTCGAAAGAATCAGAAACTCGACAGGGAACTGGATAGACTCGTTAGATGAAATTAAAACTAAAGCGGTCAATTTTTTCCAAAATCTTCTTATTGATGAAGGTGTCCAAGAGGCATCGCTTGATAAGTTATTGGGATTTATCACTCCGGTCAAAGATGAGCAAAATCATTCTCTTATCTAGCTAATTTCTATGGAGGAAATTAAATAAGCGGTCTTTCAGCTTGATCGAGATAGTACAGCAGGACCTAATGGCTTTACCGGATATTTCTTTACTCACTAATGGGATATTATTGCCATGGACATACTTACAGCTACTCAAGAGTATTTCACTAGGGTTCCACTTCCAAAGGCTACAGGGAGTACATTTCTAGTGTTGATTCCTAAGAAAGAAAACCCTAGAACTTTCCCAGATTTTCGCCCGAATTCTCTATGTACTTTTGTCAGTAAAGTTTTTTCTAAATTTTATCTTTCAGGTTGATGGAGGTTCTTCCACTTTTGATTTCTCTAGAGCAAGCGCGGTTTGTCAAGGGACATAATATTATTGATAATATACTACTGGTGCAGGAACTCTTGGCATCCCCAAACAAATAACTCAAGGCACTAGCATAATTATCAACCTGGATATGATGAAGGCATTCGAGGGAGTCTCCTAGTGTACTTTTCTAAATGTGGTACTGTATTGTCTGGGATGTCACTCACATTTTATTCAGCTTGTCTTAAGCATATTGAATGGCAACTGGTTCTCAGTTTTACTTAATGAGGAGGTGACTACATTCTTTAAATCTCTGCGAGGAGTAAAGCAAGGAGACCCATTATCTCCTGTCTTTTTTATTTTATGCTTAGAGGTGCTATCTCGTGGTCTAAATGCGCAAGTGGAGCAAGGATTGATTTCACCTTTTGCCCTACCTCGGAATTGTCCGATTATCACCTATTTGTCATACACTGATGATATTGCAATGAGATACACATTCAGTTAGGAATTTAATACTCTCCCGTCCTATTTATATTGTAACACTACCCATTTTGAAATATCCCAATAAAAATATCACATTACCTAAAATGGATTATTTTCTTTGTTGAAATTTCAAATTAACCCTTTGAAACATTCAAATTATTTCCAATTTAAATAATCAATGGGCCCAATAATCAATTAATCATGGAACTCTCTTATCTATTTTCTTTCTCCTCTTTCCTTTTAATTAAAGCTTTCCAATTTCAAATACTTGTCATTTAATAATGTCAAGTCAATTCAACTTAATAAGGGCATTTGTGGACATTTGATAGAAATTTATAGTTGCCTAAAAGGTTATGCAAATGTCTAATATGACAATTATATTGGGATAGAGGAAGTAGTTTTTTTGACCAAAAAGGATTTGGTCAAAAAGATCAATAGTGCTGAGAGCTCATTAATCTTGCCCTAACGTTACTCAGTTTCTGCTAGGGTACTATTACAACGAATGACAAGTTTCACTTTAAACCTTTTCCCTTTCCTTATCTAGGGTGTCAATTGTTCACTGGCAGATCCAAAATTCATTATTTCCAATATATGGTCGACAAGCAGCATAACAAATTGGCTGGATGAGAAAAGAATATGCTTTCACCTGGTGGAAGATTAGTTCTCATCAAACATGTATTATCATCCATTCCTACCCATCAATTGGAAGTGTATGAATCCTCCTAAGACAATTATTGCACAGATGGAACGAGTGGTGGCTAATTTTCTTTGGGGAGAATCGGATTTAGGACAAAAAGGCACTGGACTAAATGGAGTGGAGTTTGTAAACTTACGGAAGAAAACGGTCTAGGGATTAGGAATATACAAGTATTGGATGCCGTCTCGCTCAAGCTATGGTGGAATTTTAATACCTCAAACTCCTTCTGGTCAACTTTTATGCATAAAAAGTATTCAGATAAGGAGGTTCTTAATCCATCATCTGTGTGGAGACGTTGAATATAAAAGATGTGACAGACTCCTATTTTTTCATGTTGGTGAGGAGGGTGCTAAATTCTGGAAGGACAATTGGCTTGGGGACGGTCCAATTGTGGCTCACATGGATTATTTAGTACTTCCAGAAATAACTATCAAGGAAGTTTTCTCAAATGAATTGGGTTGGAATCTAGATGCCTTGAACAAGATTTTCCAGCAATTTTGATGCAAAAAATTGTTGGTAAGTTATAAGCTTTTCCTAACGGATGAACAAGATGGGTACTATTGGAAAGAAAACTCCTTGGGGAACTTCACCATGACCTCTGCCATTGATTTGGTATGCCCATATTGCTCCTCTTTGCAATCCAAAAAAAAAAAAAACGTTTGGAACTTCAGGAGTCCATGGAAGATTTCGATTTTCATATGGAGGCTTTTAAATGGCTATTTGCCTTACATGGATGTTCTTTTGGAGCTTGGCTTTTCTTTTCCTTCCAAATGCTATTTTTGCAAATCAGTAGAGACAATTGATCATTGCTTCATAAATTGTCCTTTGGCTCGTCAAATCTGGACCTTATTTGCTACGTAATGTAGCATCCCAATTAGATCAGTATCCACCGTGCTGCATCGGCTTTATTCATGGTGGCTATTCTCCTTATCATCTTCTGAAGACCAAGTAAGAACTATTCTTCCTACACTCACATGCTGGCACCTTTGGATTGCAAGGAACACCTTTCATTTTGAAGGCAAAACACCATAGGTCGTTAAGTTGATTGATCCATCAAATCAAGGACACTTTATACTCACTTATTCTTGGGCAGCCTTTGGAGAGGGATCATTCAGCTACTTGGATAAGCAACTTGCTGTCATTACCTCTAAGTATAAATCGTTCAGTGATAAGATAGCCTGTTGTGATTCGATGGGTTAAACCTCAGGTGGGTTTCTACATGTTAAATGTGGATGGTTCACTTTAGACAACCCAGGCAATACAGGTGTGGGAGGGAATCATTTGCAACTCATTGGTTGTGTTTGCATGGGATTTGTGGAGTGGCATTGCAGCAAATCTTGGGACTGAATCACTGGCTCTATTAGAAGGGTTATCTCTTTGCCATCAGCCTAATCTTCATCATTTTCAAATCGAAACAAACTTGTAAATTTTGTACGGTATGGTTACTGGAAAAACATTAATTCCTTGGAGACTCAATCATTATTAGTGGATTCACTTGATAACCTCACGTACCGTGTTCTAATTCGTAGTACTTTTGCGATTATTGAAATGGAACACTATGGTACAAGTACCGATTTATCAAATCTGGCGAACCGCTTTTAGGCTTAATTCAAGAAATATTGACTAATTGAACTTAAATTTTTTTTTGTAGTTTTATTATTTCTAATACTAATTTGACTCCATTTATTTAAATTTTATCGTTTGATCAACTTGTAACTTTAAAAATCAAGTACTTTAAAAGCTGACTTTGACTTACATATAAAAATTACTTATTTTTTCTTTTGCTTCCAAAATTATTCTGATTGTCACGGAACAAATATCCCTCTCACAAACAAAGAAAATCAAGGTCAAGCATACCAATTACGAATTACTCTCACAGTAATTCAATTTGACATGGAGATAATAATTAGACTAATACTTTTGTTGATACTAATTATAATAATATTCTAAAAAATCATAATAACTTAATGTAAATTTGTATGAAATTCTAACTTTCTTAAAAGTGTTACATTGGAGTGTACCAACTAAATTAATCAAGCATATTACATACCAAAACTGCATTGTTCCAACCAAGCCTATCCCCAGAGTACAACATTTTTAGTAATGTGACATACTACGTATCCGTATCTGTTCCGCATACAAAAAAGTACTGTGAATCTGAAAACTATGGAAGGACATCATTCCAATCAACACATTTTTCGTGAAGCTAACACAATGACAGATGCTTTAGCAAAATTAGGAAGTTCACAAGTGATTTGGATGTTAAATTTGATTCCTCATTAGTTCCACCTACAGTTTTTGGCCTTGTTCATTGTGATTCAATAGGATTGGCTACAATCATATTGCAAATTCCTTCATGGGGACTGATAACTCTAGGAAACTAGAGTTATATGTACCCTAAACTTGATAGTTTTGCTACTGGTTTCCAACATTTTTAGTGTTTCCTGTGTGTTTTGGTTTATTTTGCTTTTATAAGCTAGAATGTATTAGTATGTGTTTATTAAGTGTTTTAGCACTTATTTAGGTGCTAATTAGCATATCTTATTAGGTTTTTACATTTAGGAGTTATGTTGTGTCTTTGACTTAATTTCGTTGGAAGTTAAGTTTTCGTTTGTCTTTGTTTGTCTTTCATTTTTGGGCCTATTTTGTGAGAATTTTATTTATATATTTAGTTATTATTTTAAGTGTTTATTATAGATAATAATATTCTCTTATGTGATAGGGTCGCATGAAAAAAAATGGCACATCAATCGGACGTCAATTGAAGATTTTCGAAGCAAAACTGTGAAGTGTTGCATTTTAGAAATTTTAGTCCATGTCGCGATATGGATTTTCTAAACTGTGATATGGAGACGGCTAGAACAAAAATGACTTTGTTCGAGGCTAATTTTTGCAGCACTATTACCCCACGACCCTAGCACTATTTATATCCCTTTTAAACCTTATTTGAGGCGTAGAAGACCCATTAGAAAAGTAGCAGGAGTAGGCTAGACTAGAGAGTAATTTCCTTCATTTTTCCTCCCCATTTGGGAAGGGTTTTCTTAGATTAAATTGGAGTAGGATTTCTTCTTTCTTGAAATCATAATTTCCTAACTAAAGATGGAAGCTTTTTAGTGGTAAGTTCCTTGTTTATATTAAAACTTCTTTAGTTAAACTTTAATTTCATATTTCCTTAGTTTAATTAGTCTAATTGCTTTCATATGTTTGCTCTCTTTGCATCATTTCTTAGTGTAATTGTTAGATTTGTTAATGGGTTTCCCTCAATTATACTTCTTTAGTGGAAATTGATAGTTTATATTTGTTAATTAGCGTAGATTAGTTTATGGGCTTTTCATTTAGTTGCTATCTTTACTTGCTTTCTTATTTTAATTGGTAGATTAGTTAATGGGTTAATTGTGCTTTGTAGTGTTAATTTGTAGTTTAGCCTAGTTAATTGCTTTCTAAAAGTGTTTTCTTTTTATATGCTTTCATAGAATAGTTCATGGGCTTTCATTAATTATGATTTCTTAGTGATAATTAGTAGTATAGATTAGTTAATTGCTTATTTAAGTTATTTTTTCCTTTTAATTACTTTCTAAAAAATGACTTCTTTTTATATGCTTCCATTTACTTGCTTTCTTAAACCTGCTTTCTTAGTGTTAATCTTTTCTTTAATGCTATAGATAGTTTTTAAATTGCTTTCTTAGTTCTTTAATTCTAGTTTTGGTCAAATCTCTTCATTAAATCAGTCGCTTCAACTTGTAATCTAAGTAAAAAATCGATAATTACTGACCAATCCTTGTGGGTACGATCCCTACTTCCCTTTACTACTAGTTGACAACTACATACTTGCGGGATACCACCTAGTTACTACTAGGATTTTAGTGTGTTTATAAATTTATAACTAGATGTTTGCGCATCAAGATTTTGGCACCGTGCTGAGGATTGGTTTTCAGTAACATCGATATAATTTGGCTAGAAGACTAGATTGAAGTCTTTCGTTTTCTTGTATAGTTGTTTCACCCATTTGAAAAGCCAAAAAGATTTTTCATTTTCTAGTTGAGTTCTTATTTTTAAAAATCCAAAAAAAAATTCTAGGTTGTTAGTCTAAACTTTCATAATTTTCTTGTTTGTGTTGTTTTAGATAGTTTTCTTATTTTTATTTGTGTTGTTGATTGTTCAAGAACATGCAAGGACCTAATTAGAATGATTCACACCAAGGAGATTATCATTTCTATGGTAATGGAGGTATGCCCAATGAGTATGATTCATGTTATGATTACTCTCCTTACCCCTTAGATTACCGAGTGGTCTGGCCTCAATACGCTTATGAGAGCTACAAAGATTATCAAATGGGATGGTCTAGCCGTCCATATCTTTATGAGAGCTATCAAGAAAATTCCTTATCTTTCCCTCCACCACAAGACCTTTCGTATGACCAAATGGAGTCATATTTCCTTCACCAAACAACTCAAGAAAGTAAAGAGGCAAGAAGGATGGACATGTGGATGCAAGTTCAAGAACTTCGAAAAGAACTAGCCTAACTTCAAGAAGAAAAAACCTAACGCCAAGAAGCGATGGCTATACTCTGAGAAAAACAATAAGCCTGCTAGATTACAAGACCAACTTTCCCAAATTCAAGGAATGGTAAATGGTGAAGAACGTCAAACTCCAATCCCCATACCAATGGGTGAAGAGTCGGTTCAAGAAGAACAAATTGAAAGTGTCTTGTAAGATACCGGTTCTCAAGAGCTTCATGAGGCTGAAGTTGCAACAACCAAGACACTCAACGCTTATGTAGAGGAATCATTAACTTTCCCTTTGCATGAGTGTGCATTTGTCCCGGTTACAACAAAAAGGTTCTATTCTAGTTGTTCGTGGAGAAAGAGCCGGTTCTAGGAGAAGGAGAAGAAGAAAGATAATTTCTAGAGGGGGCCAGGAATGCACAACCAACATATGCCGAAGTTCATTTCCTTGGGAACTTAGAGAAGCTAAGCAATAGCACAAGTTCACCAAGGATTACAATATCCTTGGGAAGCCTCCTTGGTTTTGTGGGAGTATTTCTTTCTCTTTCATTTATTATGCTTTATTTTAGTTTCCTTGCTTTAGCTTTAAGTTCCCTGTTGGTAATAAAGGCTTGTAGCCTAGTGATTAGTTCAACTTATGTTTTGTTATTGGCAATTGAATTTGGATACACTTGGATGAATTTGGCCATTGATGAAAATGTTGATGACAATATAAGGCGTGTTGTGATTTGTGAATGATTATTATACACTTCATGTGAGTAGTTGAGCTTATTTTGCGGAAATTATGTGATTGATGGATTTGGATTGAGAGTAGTCTTGGTGGTTGAATATTTCTTTGAAGCCAATTATGTGTGAAACTAAGTTTGGGGGATGAGTTGGACATTTAGACAACCCATTTGTTGTGTTAAACCTTGTTACCCTTATGTGTGTTTCTCTTTTTCTTTAATTGTTTGAACCCTGTGAAGCTTATTTTTCTTAGTATAGCCATAATTGGTTGTTAAAGAAAAATCAATTTCTAGGCCTCTTGTTTAATTGAAAATTGGGCTTATATGATTTACTCGACGTTTCATTATTGCTTAACCTTGATGCACAAATGTTGTGCTCAATGTTGGTGAAGTCCATAATTAAAGGGTAGAACACTTGTTCTTAAGTTTAATTTGCGCTTAATGGGTTGCATTTACATTCACTTGGCTAGTATGTTGTTCATCTTCTATTTTAACTTTTTGATTGTTCAAGTGTAATATAAAATCATTATTATGTGTTTGTTCTATTTTGGATGAGTTGTACTCATCACTTGAATAAAATGACAAGTTTGGGGGTGTTATTTGCTTGTGTTAGAATGGTTTCTTTTTGTGAATGTAAATATTTGTGTGGTGAATTTCGGAGAAAAAATTGATTGATTATGATACTCGGTGATAACAAATGAATTGCAATATCATATGATGAGTTATTTAAACTTGGCATTCCAAGGATTTTGGAGTGTGTTGAGTAGTTCTTTTATGACAAAAGAATTTCAAAAGCTATGTATTACTATGTTCAAAAAGTGAGGAACTCATATTTTTATTGTACTTCATTCGAAACATTGTTTTTGACACTCAAATCAATGATATTTCTTTGTTGGTCAGTTCACCTTTTGGAAAAAAGTTGGTTTAAATGGAGTAAAAATGATTTAGATCATTTTGTGTGTTGCATAAGGAGTTTTCATCTAATCTGTGAGTGATTGGTTTGAATTTGATCTTGGGTACGTTTTACTCCACTTCCATGTGTTTTGGGTGCACACATTTGGCTAATTTACAAATTTGTAGCCTTTTCAAAAATGGCCAATATTCCCTTTGTTTGAAAGGTGGTCCAAACTATGGTGGTGAATTTGCCTTCTTCGAATTTGACACCCGGTGTCACACTTGTGTTGAGTAGGGTTTCGGCTAGTCAGCACCGCAGTGTGAAAAATTATGCCTTGAGAATCGATACCACGGTGTAGAACCCTTGAAGTCTTGAATGGCTTCAACACTGCAATATGGATCTTGATGCCAATAATTTGGCACTGCGATGTCAAGCTTCAGCAATCTTGGACTCTGGTCTTCAATTTTTCTCTATTTGTAGTCATTTTTGTCCTTGACTTCTGCAATTCTTCAAGCTGCTGCCTCAATTGCAAATTATCCCTACAATTAAGCACTGAAACATACTAAGTACTATATGATCATTAATTTGTATATAAATACTACCAAAAGGCCTAATATTACTCTGACACGACTAATGCTACTACTAGACTTGAAATTCAAGTAGAAACATAACTTGGGACTAACTTGATCAAAATGTCACTGTGAAACCCAGTATTTTAATAGCCTTGTTTTTTGATTTTTAACTGGTTTAAAATGTTTTTCATATTATTTTTAGTCATAAAGTACTTCAACTTATTCGTTTTTCAATTCGGCAAATTTTTCGATTTACGCGATTTCGGTACCGGCAGGTAAACGGGTCAAAAGTTGGACTAAGTGTAATTAGTGCATTGTGGTGTATGAGTGTTGTAAGATGGCTGATTTATAATGTTAATTTAGTAGCAAAAAATTAGTTTTTGGGTTAAATAGTCAACTTGGAGACTATTTGGTCAGTCCAAAAATGGGAACTATTTGGGTCAACTTTGGAATTTCTTTTTAAGTCTTCTTCTTGTTGTTTCTTCCTCATTTCATCCTAGCAGCAGCTGAACTCTCTTCCTCCATTTTCCCCAAAAATTTTCTTGGATTTCAATAGAAATCACTTGGAAGGTAAGATTTTATGTATTTTAGCATTTTTGGCTTATGGGCTTTATGATCCAAGCTTTAATTTTAAGTTTTGTAGGATTCTTTATGGCTGAGAAAACCCTCTTTGCAGCCTTATATGTGTTGATTTATGTATGTTATGGGTTGTTTTTAGTGTTTTGGAGGTTGGGAAGTGATTGGGGTTGATTTTTAACAACTTTCCACGGTTAGATTACAAATTTTAAGATTATGAGTTGGGGTTTTGTCTTCCATATGTGGCCTAGAGTGTTATGCTATGAATGCTTATGTCTATGCACATAATGATGTTTTAAGAGTGTTTTAAGGTTAGTTTGGATAGGAATTGAGACTTGAAACCAAGTACTAACCTTATTACGGAATTGATTTCCCTTCATTTTGTAAGTAAGCGGAAGTTTGGCGCAACTAGGATAATTTGGATAATTGGTTATGTTTGAAGGATCTTTAATGATCTTTTGATGGTTTTAAGTGTTTCCTTGGTAGTGGGTTGGATAGGAAGCATGTTTGAATCATGCGTGTGGCTAATCGGTAAAAATTTCAGTTTGGTAGTAAGAGGAATTCCAACCATAGGTTGTTGCTCTAATGTTGTAATAGAGTTAATTGTAGTGGTTATGGGGTATGGATTGTTGTGGAATGCGATTGATATAGTCCCGGCTATTGCTCCGGTGAATCTTTCCGTTTATGGATTTTGTTGGTTGGTTGAATATGTTGTTTTGAGTTGGGTTGTAACCAAGGTCCCTTGAATACCTTGGAATTGGATTTTATTGGCAGGGAAAGCCTCCTAGATTCACCGGACCAATTAAAGAACAAGTGAATCACACATACTGTTAATTATAGGACACTGTCTCTGTATATACAAGAATTTGAGGTGTTAACTAAGTGTTTTATACAAGTTTTAGCTTGTCGAAGTTGGTCAGAAATTGTGGAAAGGTCATTTTTTACCAAAGAGCTTTTGGTGTCGTTTTCTATCGTTTCGCGTCGTTTTCGCTTCTCTAGTCATTCTTTAACTTCTACATCTCTTCTAAGAGTTCTCTTATATTTGTTTTAGGTACCACGCCACCTACCGCCGGCGATCGCGTTCTGTGATCATTTGGGCAGTTTTTGCTTTGATAGGTGGGTAACATAGATTCCCTTCCACTTGTATTTTGTTTAATGACTTTCGAAATATGTTTGAATGGATTTTAGAATGTGTATGATGTTTGGAACTGCACTTTTACCAAGTTTTGGAATTATTATATATGAAATCGGGACCAAGCTATTTTATGTTAATCAATTAATATGTTTGCAAACTCTTTTGATATGAAAGCATTTTATGACTGTTTTGGCTCATAGGTGATCGAGGTATATAATTTTGGATGTATCTGCTGGAAATGTCTGATTTGGGGTGCACCGGTTCTATAGTCATCCATGGGACGCCGTGGTGACTTCTGTGAATGTGATGAACTAATTGACTGCGGGGTCTTGTGATGGGATAACTTGACCTCCCGATCAGACTAGTAGGTGTAGTAGATTACTAGATCTGACTAGTACTGTAGGTCATACTTTTGAGCCTAAAAGATACTCATGCTATTTTATTAAATTCCGGATTGAAACTATACTTGGATTTGTTAGCTATGCTTTAGCATACTATGTTTTGAAATGATTTGATCTGTTTGGCTATGTTTTGGACATACTTTTGAGCCTAAAAGATACTCATGCTATTTTATTAAATTCCGGATTGAAACTATACTTGGATTTGTTAGCTATGCTTTAGCATACTATGTTTTGAAATGATTTGATCTGTTTGGCTATGTTTTGGACATACTTTTGAGCCTAAAAGATACTCATGCTATTTTATTAAATTCCGGATTGAAACTATACTTGGATTTGTTAGCTAATGCTTTAGCATACTATGTTTTGAAATGATTTGATCTGTTTGGCTATGTTTTGGACATACTTTTGAGCCTAAAAGATACTCATGCTATTTTATTAAATTCCGGATTGAAACTATACTTGGATTTGTTAGCTATGCTTTAGCATACTATGTTTTGAAATGATTTGATCTGTTTGGCTATGTTTTGGACATACTTTTGAGCCTAAAAGATACTCATGCTATTTTATTATATTCCGGATTGAAACTATACTTGGATTTGTTAGCTATGCTTTAGCATACTATGTTTTGAAATGATTTGATCTGTTTGGCTATGTTTTGGACATACTTTTGAGCCTAAAAGATACTCATGCTATTTTATTATATTCCGGATTGAAACTGTACTTGGATTTGTTCGCTATGCTTTAGCATACTATGTTTTGAAATGATTGGATCTTTTTGGCTACGCTATGCTTTAGCGTACTATGTTTTGAAATGATTGGATCTTTTTGGCTACGCTATGCTTTAGCATCTTATCATACTATGTTGTGAAATGATTGGATCTTTTTGGCTATGTTTTGGACATGCCTGACGTTTAAATGGCATGAGACATTTTAGAAACTGCTTCATGACTATGGATTTCACAAATGATTATTATCTTTATGTTTTCTTTTTATCGAAATGCTTGGCCCCATTTGAAGAGCTTTTATGATATCCACTGAGCTAGTTATGCTCACCCCACGTGATTTATAATTTTTCAGATTAGGTGCTCGTTTTTTACTCTCCACCGCGTTAGCAGCTTTTAGATTTTCTCCAGATTCCACATTACTGGTAGAACTCTGCGGATAATCTTCCAAGCTTCTCTTTTGTTTGGAAAGGGGTAGTGTATTAGATAGGTTTTGTATTGATGAACTTTGTTTTTATTGTAGCATCTTTTGTACTAAGAAGGAATTTTGTAATTCGTATTTTTTGTGTAAAAATGAATTATTCGGTTTTATAGTTAAGAAATGGTTTGATGGTTCTATTACATTGCAGTTAAGTTCAATAGTTTGTTGCTCTGTTCGTTTGTGCCTTGCGCTTTGGACCGGTGTGCCATTAGCGCGGCGTGTTACGGTCCCGTTTTTGGGGCGTGACAGTCACGGTTGTTAGTGGTAAAATAATCCTATTTACTAGTATTATCAAATGATAACAACAAAAATCCTAACTCTTGTTAATTAGCAAGAGGATCATACTATATTAAAAATTCTCAACTTTTGTTATTCAACAGAACACCGAAACATAATAAGTACTATATAATCATTAATTTGTATATAAATAGTACCAGAAGGCCTAATATGACTCTAACATGGCTAATACTAATGCTCGACATGAAATTCAAGTAGAAACACATAAGTTGGGACTAATTTGATCAAAATGTCATGGTTTTTAGTAAAATAATTCTATTTACTAGAGTTATCAAATGATAACAACAAAAAACCTTACTCTTGTTAATTAGCAAGAGGATGATACTATATTAAAAATCCTAATTTTTGTTATTCAACAAGAAGAAGGTCTCTCAGATCTACAATGCTATCTCCAATGAAAAATACGTACTCTTGTGAGTAAACAGTATGAGAGTCTCGTGTCTTCAAAATCTTACTCTTGATACTGAGGACAATATCATGCAACTTGGTAACACTCCTAGAAACTCTCTAAAAGTTACTAGGCTATTACACTTGTTGATTTGCCACAATATATAGGAAAATCACAAGAAAAGCTAAGGTTAGTTGCAGAAGTTCTAACACTTGAACGACAATATGGAATTCAATGAATTATCTAACAATCAGAAGAGAAATACTTAGCAAGATCTAAAGAGTTAACACTTTACAACTTGCTGAGAGGAAGACAGGATACACACTGTCACAAAGAAATACCAACTAAAAAACAAACTCCTAGAGGAAACTCTCCATGTATTATTATTTATCAAGCTATATGACTTAGAAGAATGAAAGACGTGCACTGTCGTACTACTATCCAACTCGGTGCAGCAAATATTCTACTAAGTACAAGAGAAACAAAATAATACTATATAGCACTCCTTCACTGTCACTCCCAAGGCATCAACCTCTTTAGTGGTCTCTAGTTGCTTGATCTCCTAGTTGGAAGAAAAGCACAAATTGCAAGACAAACCAGTCTTGCCAACTTCACTCCACTAAAAGAAATTCGAAACACATTTCTTTATAAAATTACACAACAAGCTTCTAAATTGACCGCAATTTCTGGTAAAAGTTGTCACGTTTGCTTCTTGGCAAAACTAAAACATTGCTTCAGAATTAATGTTGCATAATGAGTAAAGCCTCTCTTATCCTCTACGTTAAATAATACTCTCTCGTCCCAATTTATTTGTCACCCATTCTATTTGATTTGTTCAAAATTATTTGTCACTCCTTAAAATGGTAATGAATAAAGATTAATTTACCTATTTTACCTTTTATGCAAGTTTCAAAAATAGCATTAAAGTCATATTTGAATATTTATTACTTTTACAAACTATTTCAAATTTTGAAACTTTAAAATCAAGCTTAACAATTTTAAATTTCAATCGAAGGACAACAATGGGAAAAGTATTTTTCTAGTTTGTCAAATATCAATTTTTCTTAAATTGTATATAAATTAACCATGTTAAATAAAATAGAACGGAAGAAGTAGCTCTCTACAAGATGGACTGGTCTACCAAGTCCTAGACTTTAAGCTCCAACTCTCTAATCATGTCATTAAGTCAATATGTCGCTATAAAAAAAATCCGTCTATGTTATTCGTAACCTTCACTCACAAAATAATTCTGAGTACATCTCAAGTTGAAAGAAAAAATGATACGATACTTGTACTGGCGAAATTGTAGTAACCACTCAACATCAAGTCAATAAGAAATGACTCCTTTGGATACCTCCTAGGACTTCAGAACGGAGCATGCCTTCATCAAGTTCAAGATCTATCTTGCAAGAGGAACACAGTCCCGATGAAGCCATTAGACTGCATGGGAACTATCCGTCCATCTAGTAGATTTAAAATAAACAAATGCTTGTGCATGGCTTTCACCAGATAGTACAGTATAAATAATTCTATATACTGGAATTTCTCTACAAAACTACGTCGTCTGCATACAATCTCTTCTAGTGACCTCCTTTAACTAGCTCTTATTGGTTGCATATTTCCAAATGATTTCGCTAATTGCCTCCTTTGTGTCGATGTGCTCGAATTCTCTATATGCTGACATAGAAAGACACATCATTAGCATTCAAAGATACAAAAATATTACAAGTATGGGAAATTCATCTTTCACCAGGGACACACCAGCCACTATCATATCTTTTCCTATAAAGGATTGAGAAGAAAATTCTAAATCTTCTAACAAAATCGTTCATAGTTGATGTGGTAAATCATTCTCAGAGACTCCTACAAGTCTAGCACCTTGCTCCCGCAAAGTAAATCTCACAGCAAGAAGGTCACCCTTTGTTACAAAGTGTTAACCGAAAATCTAAATTAGAGACATTAGATCATCACTCTATGGTGTCAAAAAATCAATCTTTCGCGATCCCAAAATCTTTCAACACTTCAATAGAACATGCCAACTCTCCAGGGATGTTAGACTAGAAACCCTCCGAGAGAATTGCCCGGTAGCCCCTTCTCATGAACGGGTTGGATGTTCTCTCTTTTTGCACTATGCTTGACTCCAGGGATTCCCTCAAAAAATCTTAAAAGGTAACGAACAAGTTTTCTCCAGTGCTCAAAGTCATACTAATTGCCTTGATGATAGGAAAACTTCGACATGGGTCTTTTCCGACTATACAATTTTTTCTAAGTCTTCAAGACTATCATCAGGCAAAATATACAAGTAGACGAGTAAAACTACGTATACAGAAGTAAGAAGAATCACATTTGCAGATTAGAAAATGGCTTTGACATCCGATATTCTCTTGAATATTGCTGTTATACTCCAAGCATAAAGAAGACCTCTATACAAAAAAATCAGACTTCTAACGGCTCAAGCTTACCTCTCTGGTAGCCTCCTCCGGGCATCTCTCTAGTTGTGCCTACGTATAGGCCTACATCTCTAGTAGCCTCCTTACGAGCGGCCACATCCTTTCTCTATAGGTATCTCGTTCAAAATTGCAAAGTTGGAAAATATGCACCGGTGAGTAGATATTCTGACATAGTTTGGTAGATTGAGCATAACTTTCGTATCTGAGCTCCAATTGAGGTTCTTCGTGTTGTTTTGGAAAGCTAAGGCATGGAGCTATAACTTTCATGTTTTGAGTTTTCCCAAATTCTGCCTGTAACATGGAGAAAAATAAAAATGAAGTGTAGCCACTTTATTGGACCCAACGCCCAGACGCTGCAAAAGTGCAGTGCCTCAGCGCCAAGTCTAGAAAGGGTACATATGTTCACTGGAAACAGTGCCTAGGCGCCAGTCGACGGACAGGTCATGTAAGGTGATTTATTTGGCAAGCAAAGTCCTCCCGTGGGCCAGGTTACATGAAAAAACGTGTACTTATCATTTCGGAGCTCCAAAACCCTAAAAATATCTATAAATACACCAAGAAAAGTGGAAGGAAATCATCAATCATCATTAGCCGTCATTAGTTTTTAGGTTTTTAATAGTTAGACCAATAATTTAGCCGTAAGGTAGATTTTTTCAATTGTTCATGCAAGAATTTCATTCTCTTGTCAAGAATTCAAGATTTGACGATCATCAACATTAGTTCTTGCTTCAATTACTGACTTTGATTTATTTTTATGCAATTTAATTATCATTTTTATTGCATTCTTATTCTTCAATTATCGTTCTTCTTTTATTGCCTTGAAATTCTTAATTACTTCCGTAGTTTAGTAGTTAGGGATTTACTTCATCGTTTTTACTTGCTTTCATAGAGTAGATTAATTTTAATTTTAATTTTGAATTAAATTCTCGCAAGTAGGATAGATTGAATTCTAATTTTTATAGCTTTTTGGCACTAAGAGATAATTGTGTAGATTCACTTATATTGCACTCCAGACACTTGTTTTATTACCATTTTGAGGCGAAACTTTAGATATTTTGATTTGATTTAGTAATTAAGATGAGGGTAGTCATTTCTTTGGACGTTTGAGCCTTTCAAGTCAACCATTACTATAAAATTTATCCTTAGAACCCTGTTTGAGCCTTAATTTGTTTTAAATAGATAGAAGAACCATTCATTTTTTTTCTAACTCATTTTTTATCTGTGTTTGTGAGCTATCCTAAATGTCCCTTAAGAGCTTTAATGCTGCATTAATTATTAAGGGGATAAAAGGAGGGGAGGTAATTATATGAGAATGTTAGAATGAATGGTGTACAGTTTAAATTGAATGGGCGTTAGAAAAATTTCGGTTGAATATTGCAGGTGGTGCCCATCACTGGCACCTGCGGTTGAATATTGCAGGTGGTGCCCGTCACTAGCACCTGTATTGGATTGTTAGCAGGTAGTGCCAATCACTGGTACCTGGGTAGATTTTTTGTTGCTGGTAGTGCCTACCACTGGTACCCATTTTTTGGAGAAAAAAACAAAAAGGAGATATATTTACACAGTATGGTGAGTAAGGTTGAAATTGAAACATCTAAAATAATTTTATTATACTTGTTGCACAAAACTTTTAAGGGTGTTTTGAAAAATTAAGTGTGGGGTTACTTCTTTGAGGGATGGATGTTTTAATGTTCAAAAAAAAGTTTTATGTTGATATATGGATAGCATTAAATTAAAGCTATTTTTCTTATGTGTTTATCCTTTCTCCCTTCTTTGTTAGCCAATACCTTAGCCTTATGCTACAAGCCGAAAGTCCTACCTAATTTTAGTCAAGTTGATTGTCTACATTAATGGAGAAATGTAAGAAGCGTAACCTATGGAGTCTTTAGAAAAATTTAAAGAGTTTGTATGATTTGATCTTTGCATTTTAAATTTTATTTTTTGTATGGTTATACATACACCTACACTGGAATTCATGTATAGGGGGTTGTTTTCATTGGACTATTTTCTTTGTGATTGTTTGGTTCTTGGTTATTTATGTCAAAGATTGATGTGTTAAGTATGTTTGTGATTTTATTTCTATATTTGCTCGAGAACGAGCTACTCAAAAACTAAGTGTGGGGTAGTTGATAAGCTCTTAAATGTCGTATATTTCATGTATTGTTTACCTCTATTTTAATGTAATTTGAGCAAGAATTGAGTAATTATGAACTAAAATTATTTATTTTGAGTTTTGTAGGGTTTGAGTGAAGAATGAGTTAAAATGGATCACAATATTGGAGGAAAACGTTCACTAGCGTGATGCAAATCGGATACAGTTTGGAAGATCAAGCATAACTCCCTTGTTCGAGCTCCGATTGCTGTGATTTGGATGATTTGGAAAGATAAGGAAGAGTTTTACAACTTTCATTTTTTGAGTTGTCTATGATTCCATAGGCATCTCGTTCAAACTTGCAAAGTTGGAAAATATGCACGGACAAGGAGCGATTCTGATACAGTTTGGTAGATTGAGCATAACGTTTGGGTCCGAGCTCCAATTAATGTGATTCACAATGTTTTGGAAACCTAAGGCATAGAGCTACAACTTTTATGTTTTACGTTTTCCTAGACTATAAAATTCTGCCTGTATCATCGCAAAAAATGAAAATGAAATGGAGCCACCTTACTGGACTCAACGCCTAGACACTGCAAAAGTGCAGCGCCTCGACGCCAAGTCTAGAAAGGGTACTTATGTTCGCTAGAAATAGTGCCAAGTGCTAGTCGACAGACATGTCGTGTAAGGTGATTTATTTTGCAAGAAAAGTCCTCCCGTGGCCCCGGTTACATGGAAAAACGTGTACTTATCATCTCGGAGCCCCAAAATCCCAAAAATATCTATAAATAGACCAAGAGAAGGGAAGGAAATCATCGATCATCATCAGTCGTTATTAGCTTTTAGGTTTTCAATAGTTAGGTCAACAATTTAACCGTAGGGTAGATTTTTTCAATTGTTCGAGCAAGAATTTCATTCTCATGTCAAGAATTCAAGATTTGACGATCATCAACATTAGTTCTTGCTTCAATTACTGAGTTTGATTTATTTTTATGCAATTTAATTTTCATTTTTACTGTGTTCTTATTAGCTTTAATTATCGTTCTTCTTTTATTGCATTTAATTTCTTAATTACATCCATAGTTTAGTAGTTAGGGTTTTATTTCATCGTTTTTACTTGCTTTCATATAGTAGATTAATTTAAATTTTCATTTTGAATTAAATTCTCGCAAGTAAGATAGATTGAATTACGGTTTTTAGTTAGTTATCTTTAATTGCTTTTCGTAGGGTTAGAATTTTACATTCTTGTCTTTTGTTTAATTTCTTGCAATTAAATTTTGTTTAAGTTTAGGGAAAAACCGCTGATTATTTCGTCTAACTAGTAAATAGACTTGTGAACCTAGTAATTGTTTCAATAGTTCTCGTGGGAACAATCCTTACTCATCTTATATACAAACTCACATCGTATACTTGCGAGTGTGTGGGAGTTGATTAGGATAATTAAGGTTTTCTTTTATTATTATTTGTTCATTGTCTTCAAAACCTAATCAACATTCTACCGAACAAGGGTGTTGGCTGGCTCTCCGTCTTGTCCAAGAGAGAGTGGTGGCTAGTCCTCCTTTCTGGGACTGCTAGCTACCTCATCTACTCTTCCCGACAGATCAAGGACTTGTTTTTTTCCACAGAACTCTCTTGTCTACTAGTGCCATTTGAACTAACCAACACAGACCTCACAAACAAATCAATTTTTGTCATCCTGCAAAATTTTTAAGTTTGTGTCATACCTCGATCCATGAAAGAATATCTAAAATTCAAGAAACAGTACAAAGTATCTATTTTTTCCTCTTCTACTGATAAACAAGCCAATGAGAATGGGGACATTTGTTATGATATATTTACTTGCTGAAAAATACACCACACAAACCCCATGTATGCTCTTCACTTAGCAAGCTTGGTTTTCTAACTAGGCCTAATATTTTTCTGTAGACCAGGTAAGCCTATTATATCTCCTATAAATACAATATGGTTTCTCATAAATCAAGACAAGAAAATATATAACCACATAATTCTCTCTATCACTTATAGGGTCACAGCCCTTTATTAATTTACAACTCTTATTTATTTAGACATCAGAGTGTTTCTGAAAGAGGCAATGCCTACCTTTATTGCAGGTACTCTAAAGTAAGAGCACTGAGCTGGGACTAATGCAATTTGTACCAAAAACAATTATCTTATTACTTAGTATCTGGGTTTAATGCATAGTTTATATTCATTATATGTATAAACTTATAAATATAAGTCATTGTACTGTTGATCGATACACACAATTTCTCTAACTTTATTTATGATTCTAATATGCAATTAGAGTAATAATATTAATCCTTACAGTGTTATTTTGTTCTACAAATCCACGTTGTTATTGCGTCCATAATTCAATAACGGTATATTTAGAGTTTTCTATCTTTGATATCACTCTAACTATCTTCATATTGCTGGTTTTTCATACTAGACTCGTTCTTGATATTTCACGATACTAGGACAGACACTCAAACTTTCACGGTATCCATGTCTGATCTTGTGACTATTGTCAATTAACTTATATCTCGCGAAATTATTTTTCTTCTTCAATACTTTCTGTGACATCAGGTAATTGTTCTTGACTAATCGATTCTAGTTACTTTAACCAAATGTCCTCTGTTTCTTTTCTTTTCAAATGTCCAAGTTGAAAGAAAGCATAGACATATTTTAGATGCCACTCAAGCACTTTTGCTTTGTATAATATTCCTGAACCATTTTGGAGTGAAATTGCTCTTACTGTTGTGCATACCATAAATTGAGTCTTCTCTCATTTTATTCAAAATTAATCTCCCTACAAGCATTTGAATGGTTAGCCTCCTAAATATCAGTCACTCAAAATTCTAGGTTGCACTTGCTTTGTGTTACTTCAACCACATGAGCGTACAGTACTTGAGTCTTGTATTCATTTTTCTTATTTCATTGGTTATAGTATTCAACATATGGGTTAATTATCATTGTTATGATCATGTGTCTAAGCATCTTAGGATATCTCGTCATACTCTATTTCGGAACATAGGCAAATTTCTAGTATAATTCAAAATTTACATCCTTTCATCTAGTTCTTAGTATGTCTTCACAGATGGATTTATCAATATTTTCCCCGATGAATTATCTAATGAGGTACGTCTAGTACTTTATACTTTCTAGATAATCTGACTATGGCCTCTTCTTAACCTGCCACTTGGTCATTTTATGCTATTGAGCTTTTGCTCCACAACATCCTCCTTTCCCGTGGTATTCTACTCAAGTAAGAGTTCTTCCTTCTCATTTACAAGATTATCAATGTTATCCTACTCTTACTACTTAGATAAGCCACAATCCTTTTGTGAGCCTTTTTCCATTCCTTTGTGGTAGAAAGCTGTGAAAGAGAAATTAGATACTTCGGCACATGCTCATACTTGGTATGTAATTAACTTATCCCATGGTGAGATTGCAATTCATTGTAAATGGGTGTACAATATCATAACTCATTCTAATAGTTCCATTGAAAGATATAAAACATTTCTTGTTGACAAAGGTTACACTTAGGAATACACACAACATCAAGTACAAGAAGACCCTTGCTCCTGTTGCCTGTCTTAAATTTGTTCATGCATTTTTTATCGTAGATGTTGTTCGCCATTAGTCCCTTTTTAAATAGATGTCAAAAATAGATTCCTCAATGGTGATCTCAACGAAGAAGTTCACATGGGATCTCCACTAGATTTTGATGATTGTCTTACAAAGTTTGTCTACTTTGTTGTGCCCTGTATGGATTTAAACAAGCCCTCCATGTTTCGTTTGTTATTCAATTCTACATTGCTTGGTTTGGATTTCTCTTTCAACTCTTCTGCTCTCTCTATTCGACGAACGAAAATAGTACTATCTTATTACTTCTCTATCGTGATGATATGATTATGACTAGAAATGATATCAATATTATCCAGCAGCTCAAATACTCACTCAGTAAACAATAACAGATCTTGGCTCTCTCGGTTATTTTTTGGGTCTTGAGGGAATATCCTATAATTCTAATGGCTATTATTTGTCTGGAGCTAAATATGCATCTGTATCTCTTACCTCGTGTTAGTTTGAGTGATAGTATGACTACTTCTAACCCTATCAACCCAACACTCGTGTCACTCTATTAGATTGCTTATTATTAGATGCTCCTACTCGTTATTGTCAATAGGTTGGTAGTCTAGTCTTTATATTTGACAATCATTTATCTTAATATTGCTCGTGTAGTTTATATTGTCAGTCAGTTCATGGGTGCACCTCACTCTACTCATTGTACCATAGTTCTTCGTATTCTCCATTAGCTTAAAGTTAGTATGTTTCATGGCTTACACTTCTCTATATATTCTTTACTTCAATTACATATATACTTTAATGCTTATTGGACTAGGATCCACCGATCATTGATCTACCGCAGAATTTTGTTTTTCTTAGGTGACTGTTTGATCTCTTGGCATAGCAAGAAATAGTCTATTACTACTCGCTCCTATTTTAAAGCCGAATATCGTACATTAATTGATACTTCCCAAGATCTAGTTTGGTTCCAATGGCTATTTTTGAAGATATGACTATCACTCGTTACTCACCTACCACTCTCTGATATGATAATTGCAGTGCTATACAAATTACTCAAAATAAATTTTGTCATGAAACCACCAAACATATTGAGATTAATTATTATTTTGTATGTCAATATCTTGTCCTTAGAGTGTTGCAACTCTACTCAGTTTCTTCATTTGATTAAGTTGCTGATATTTTCACAAGATCTACCATTGCCAGCCGTTTTCACGGGAGTGGGTTGTTAATGTCTAGATACATTGTATCATATTATTATTTTAATAGATAATATTCACATTAATTATATAGTTACCTTATCAGTTAATCATTATTGTATTATATATACTGATTGTATGTATAAGTCTATAGTTATGTATTTTTTATTAATACCCATAATTTCTCCAGTTTATCATTCTAACATCATGCACTAACGGTTATTTAAGACAATCAGAGAATAACGAACTTTATTTCAAACATATAAATCAAGTACAAGAACATATACACTTAGTGGCCATGATGACGGCAACAGATCAATTTTTACAACAACAATAAATCATAAAATTGTCTTCCTCGAAAGCTGGAAACTCTGCCCAAAGTTATTTTTCAAAAAACAAGGACTATTTAACTGCGTGGCTGATTTAATTTTCTTTCTTGCTTTATATTCTCGACAGGCAGTTCCACTTCGGAAGGTTTTGATAAAATGGCAAATTCAAACAATTGACTCTCAGACAACAACAATAATAACACACTAGACATAGTTTTATGACTTGTTATTTCAGAAGCCTACTTCCACAAGGAAATCATAGCGATATGGAGCTGAAAAAGCTGAGGGAGATAACTTGTGATGCAAGAGGGGATAATGATGACTAGTAGTAAGGAGGCGGTGGTGAAGTGTAATTGTATGCTGGTGGTGGTGGAGGTGAATAATAAATGTAAGGCGGGGGAGGTGGTGAAGTGTACTTGTACGGCGGAGGTGGTGGTGAAGTATACTTATATGGTGGTGGTGGTGGTGAGGTATAAATATAAGGAGGTGGTGGGGGTGAATTATACTTATATGGTGGAGGCGGCGGTGAGGTATACTTGTAAGGTGGGGGTGGAGGCGAAGAATAGACATATGGTGGAGGAGGTGGGGAAGAATACTTGTAAGGCGGTGGTGGAGGCGAAGAATAGACATATGGTGGAGGTGGGGGGGAAGAATACTTGTAAGGCGGTGGTGGAGGGGAAGCATAGACATATGGTGGAGGTGGTGGGGAGGAATACTTGTAAGGCGGTGGTGGAGGCGAAGAATAGACATATGGTGGAGGTGGTGGGGAGGAATACTTATAAGGTGGTGGTGGAGGTGAAGAATACACATATGGTGGAGGCGGTGGAGGTGAAGAATAGACATATGGTGGAGGAGGTGGGGAGGAGTACTTGTAAGGCGGTGGTGGAGGTGATTTGTAGACGTACGGTGGAGGTGGCGGTGACTTATAGACGTATGGAGGTGGTGGTGGTGAGGAATACACATATAAATGAGGGTGGAGGTGGTGGTGAACTATAGACATATGGAGGGGGTGGAGGAGACTTGTAGATATAAGGTGGAGGTGGTGGCGACTTATAGATGTATGGTGGCGGTGGAGGTGATTTGTAAACATAAGGAGGTGGTGGAGGTGAGTAGTAGATATAAGGTGGTGGTGGTGGTGAGTTATAGATGTAAGGTGGTGGTGGGGGTGATGAGTAGACATAAGGTGGAAGTGGGGACCAAGAATAGTAATATGGTGGTTTATACTCGTATGGTGGAGGTGGAGGAGAAGGATTTTTCTCCGGTGGCCAGTCATCGTCGGCATTGACACTGAGAGCCACTAAGAAGAAAACTGCAGACAGATGCCATAATGAAGCTTTTTGGTGAGCCATTTCTTGATAATGAAAGAAAATGTTGCGAATTTTGTTCACAGCTGGAAGTGATCTCTTAATTCCAGCAAGTTTTGTAAATTTAAAGGAGTGAAAGCCTCATGTGAGGTTCACTTGGTGAGAAGATGACTTAATTGTTCTTCTCTATTTATATACATATATCTATTGAAGATTTGTCGAAGTGGTCAACTTTATGAACAATATAATATTTGACGTTTACAACTTACAACTTCTACTACGCATGCATGCATGCATGCATGCATTATTCCTTGTATTTAAGGTTCATATGGACAGGTATTGTTAGGTAAGATTGGACCGAAGAATTAGTCAGTTTAATCATCAACAAGAAAAGTCTTCGAAGGTTTCAATTGGTTAATTCAATCTTTAAGTCGTGTGTATCTCAGTTCAAAATACTTACGTAGTCATATATTTGATAGTTTTAAACTTTTGTAAAATTTTAGAGTGATATTTTTATACGCAAATACTTCTTTTCACTTCTAATTTTTCTGGAGAAAAATGGTTGAAAAGTTAAAACTTTTCAAATGAAACTCTTTGACGTGAATAATGTGCAACCTAAGAGTCTTAATGCTTAACTACAGCATCCCTCCCAATATAATTATTACATTATATAATTGTTGCTAGCACAAATTTTTAGATAATTATAAATTTTTATCAAATATCTACAGATACACTTATTAAATTGAATTGACTTGACTTTATTAAATACTCCTTCCGTTCCATTTTACATGTCACTCTTTCTATTTTAATTTGTCCCAAATTATTTATTACTCCTTAAAATGGCAAATTTGTAAAAGTAATTTTACCTATTTTACCCTTCATGCAAGTTTCAAAGACAACATTAAATTCATGTTCCAACATTAATTTCTCTATCAAGCAATTTCAAAATATGAATCCCCAAAATCAACAAACAAATTTTGTATCTTAAAGGATAATCATGAAAAAAAATATATTACTAGTTGGTCAAATACTAATTTTCCTCAAACTATGTGCAAGTTTGACCATACCAAATAAAATGAGACGGAGGAAGTAACAAATATTTGTAATTGTAAAGCTTTGATTGGGGTAGAAGAAAATTCTTTGCTTCTCACTCTACATTATAAAGTAAGTATTGCAGGCCATTGGTGATAATTGAAAAATAGTAGGACCTTCTTGCTTTTTAGTCATTTCAACAGCTGTCATAACCACTCCGCATTGCGCAGTGAGTAACCAAGACTTACTCAAGGGAGAAAGGAGATAGAAGATAGAAAAGATGGATGTGAATTGATTTTTGGAACCTATTGATTATTGGAGTTGGGAATACTTTGAATATTTAGAAGGATAAATTTGAAATCAATGAAGCAAATCATTCATTTTAATTAATGTGACATTTTTATTAGAACTTTTCAAAATGAGAAGCGTGACAATAGGACAAATAGAGTTGTTAAATATCGGTTTCATATAATCAGTGCTAGAAAACATCAAAATAGTGGCATGAGATTAAATTTAGTAAGAAAGGAGTACTTGGTTTTTTATGTTTTTTAGCAACTATGCTACATGGGGGTCAATTATAACTCTGGCGACTGATTCTTTTGTGAACTTGGCCTATATTTGGGACAATAACTAACTCGGGTGACTTATTCTACCTTTGATCGGATGATGACTTGACCTGTTTGAGGTGAACTTGAGAACTAATCGAAAATTATATCGAGGCTTCTAAAGTTGAAAAATATGCAAACGAAAAGAAAGTCACTGTTTAATTTGTCAGCATCCTATGAGATTTCCCAGTGACATGAGAAAGAGATTATAGTTCCTTGCAATTTGTGACAAAATCTGCCGTATTTTAATTTTATGGTACACTTAAGTCTGCCAAAAAATATAAATTTACTCCTTGCTTGCCGCTGTCCATTTGTTATACTAATTTAAAATGAATGTGAAGCGTCTTTCTTTTATACAACTACTTGTATTGTTAATTTCTTCAGTCTTATTCAAAGTTTAATATAAAAGTAAATGGAGGTGATCAACGATATATTAGCTAGGCAATATTAGCTAGGCAATGACAAATACTTAGGTAGACCTGATATTTGACCCTACTTGTAAACCCTGTAGTGTGGATTAAATTTTAGAGAATCTATTACATTAGCTGATGTAAGCAAGAATTCTTTAAGATTTAATCCTGATCACAGGGTCTACAGGTGGGGGTCAAAGATCGGATCTACCTAAGTATTTTCCCTAAGCAAGCATCTCTTTTCTGCATGTAAACTAGAGTTAGGGAAAACTATCCCATTAGTCCCTTATATTTTAAGTTTATATTTTTTTTTTCAAATTTTCATATTTCAAATATTATGTTTTCATCCCTCAAATATTCAAAACGCATCATTTTAATCACTCGATACAATTTTGAAATATTTAAGCATGAAACAGTCATGTGTGTGTCACGACCGGATCACCTTTTTTGGGGCAAAATTGGTAAAATACAAAATTTTATACACAAACTACACTCTAAAAACCTACCCCAATCACTATCCAAATACATCTCCCACCACCATCACCACCCCATTCCCCTCCTTCACCTCCAACCCTGTCCCTCTTTCCTCCATCCTGCTACCACTTCCTTCCCCATCTTCCTTTCTACAACCACTCTCCCATCCCCTACTCTGGTAACCCAGCACACTCCGTACATAGGATGTCTCTTACCTCCTCCCATAGCCCTAGCCCTGCTCCCCGTCCTCTAGCAGCCCGTCTCTCCCAAGCACAACTCCCTTTCCTTGCCCCTATAGCCCATTCCATCCCCCTAACCAAGGAGATCCCTTTCCTTTCCTTTTCCCCTCTTCCTCCTGTAACCCCATGCCTATTCCCACTTCCTCTCGTAGCCCTTTCTCATTCCATAACCTCTTTCATATCTCACCTTACTTTTCTCCCTTTAGCTAGATTGGAAACTTCTGTGGATGTTTCTTATTTTGGTTTTGGATTTGAATATAACAAATTGTGTCTAATTATATTATACTTTTGGATCTGGATGTGAATTTAATTTGGGTTTTTAGATTTGTTTCATGGTGGTTATGGTGATGGTTTTGGGATGGTGGTGGTGTTCGAGTAGAGATTTTAGGTGCGTATTTTAGTGTTTTGGATTTGAAGAATTGAAAATTTTACCTAAACTGTGGTGAGCATACAAAAATTTCAAGCAAAAATGTGACACATTTAGAATTGCCATGAAGGAATAAAATGGTGCGATATATAGTTGTGTAGGATGAAAACTCATCATTTTGAATGAGGGACTAAAAAAATACAAACGAAAAGTTTGAAGGACAATTAAGGTGATTTTTCACGAGAGCTGTATACTCAATCATTCTATTTGTTTTGTTATAATTTGACTTTTTTGGTAAAAAGATATCAATTTTGTGATGAAAAATTCAAATAGATTTGTTAGATTTTTAGTGAAATTTATTCAATAAAAGTGAAATTTATATAAAAAAATATTAACACATATAAATTTAAACTTTTTAAATATTAAATATATTATACAAGATTAAGTTTTGGAAACTTGATGCATTGATTAAAAAAGTCCAACAGCAAAAATATAAATAGGACGGATGTAGTATTATATAGTATTGAAAAAAAAAATAGTATGAAAAAAACTTTGGCAATGTCATATTGTATTTTTCTAAGAAATTCATAACTATGACATTGCATGGAGTCATGCATAATATCATGACTTTACACCATAGAGAAAGCACAGAAAAATCAAAGCTTCAAAACATGTCTAGAAACTGTTGCATAAATAGTTTGACATATGTTTTTGATAGAATATTTAAGGGCTAATTATATTTACTTTCACTTAGGTTTGACCAAATTACTAGACAAATAGATAAAGTTTGAAATAATTACAAACACCCCCTTGAAAGTTAAATCTATCAAATCTAGGAATGAAAGACTATATTATCCACAATTTTATATTAGCTTCAACAAACTACCCTCAAAACATTACAACAATAAAAATTCCTAAACACTCCGACCTCCATTCTCCCCTTTAGCTATCACTGCCTAACCCCTTTCTCATCTCCTTCCAAAATTGTACCTACTTCACCTTATCCAACCTTCAACCACAATCTCTCATCTCTACCGTCATAGGCCAGAAGCCATCCCATCCCTAGAAATGACCCCAAACCTTCTCATCTAGCACTTCTCCATTCTCCTTCCCCAAACTCAGCCACCCCATCCCATACCCGCACCTCCACCCCTCACCTTGAAATCCATCAAAAATAGAAGAAACTAGGGCCAAGTTGGAGTAGAACACTCGTTTGCTTGCTAATATTTGGTTGCAAAAAGTGACCAATACGGCATGGCCTTGACAGATGTGAAGGGTTGATGGTAGCTGGCAAGGGCTAATGGAGATTCAACTTCTTGGCTAGCAATGATAATGAAGCAAAAAATTCTACTGAATAAATTTTTTTTTTCTTATTATGGTAGAACACTATGGGTGTATTTGGTGTCATAGAATTTGGGCCAAGGAATTAGAATTAGAGGCCTAATTTTATTTCTACTGTTTGGATGTCATCAATATGTTTAGAACTAAAATTGGATTACAATTAGATGAGGCATAATTCTAAGTTTTGAATACTTGGACTGGAGCTAATATTTCCAAATCCAATTCGACACCCACTTCCCTCAAATGGGTCAACACACAGAACCTAAACAAGTAAAATCAACCCAACACTGTGCACCAGTTGCGTGTCACTTCTCTGTGATTTCTTTCCCTCTCTCTTCTCTTAGTCCTCGTTCTTTCTCTCTACATCAGTTTTCTACTCCTTACTCTCTTACCCAATCACCTCTCTCGCTTCTTTCACCGTTGTTGCTACCACAGTCTACACTCATCACCCACCACAGCTTCTGCTTATCATGTCTTCCCTTCTCCCTGAGACAACCTCAAATAATCGAACAAGAAACTTAAATCAACTTCTCAAATCTAAGGTTTTGCAAGCTCCTCTCCAGCCCATGAATCTAGGGTTACAAATCCCTATTGTTTGTTTGTAGGTATGATTCATATGATTCTCCATGATCAATCATAAGTTAAGGGTTTAGCTTGATAGGTGTTGATATTCGGTTACGTGATTCGTTTGTTTTCCACGATTGCGTTAGTTAACTTTCTAGGTAGATACTATTATTATGGTCATGAGAGATTTCTTTATTTGATTAATTTCTTCTACTATTCGGATTGTGAATTTGATGATCATTATTTGCAATTTTCACTATTTTTATTTTGATAATTTTGTGAAGAAATGAACATAACAACACTTAGTAAACACTTGTATTGTGTGTGTTTGTGTGTGGGAGACCTTCAAAAAGCTACTGCAGTAGTGTGTACGTGAGGCAGTAAGAGAGACTGAGAAGAGATGAAATGGGAAAATCAAAATCGATGGTCGGTGAAAGTGAAATTGTGTAAAAGTCTCGGAGATCATGTGAATTTATTTGAATTCCTAAATTCAGTTTATAAACTTATTTACATATCTACATGTAGAGTTCGATTTTGAACTTTAATTTTTCTTAAAGAAATTAATAACTTTTAATCCTTATGTTATTCAACAAGATAGTAATATTCAATACAAAACTTAAATTTTGTTGTAACTTGCAACTACCAAATTATTAGGAGTTTTTTTTTATTTTTGTCCTTTTTCTAATTATAGTTTTACACTTTATGTTCAGACAGTTGAGAGGCACCTTTTACTTTTCATTTTAGGATCCACTTTATTTGAGAGATGAAATTAGTGTACAGTTCATCTTTCTCAAGAACTTCAAACTGCTGAGAATAATGGTCGGGATGTGTAGTTGTTGTGATTTGTGAACCTAAACTTAGACGTAATTGCTTCGTGATACAAAAAGTAATGTATTTGTTATTCATCTCGATTTTTCCTATGCGTACTTGCAATATGAAAAGTATTGGTGCTGTTTGGAAAGAGTTCTTATTCTATTTGTTGAATAATATTTTACAATAATTGTTTGTGCAGTGGAATAATATTCTACAAAAAAAAGATGCAGTCAAACTATTTACAACTGTTGTAATTTATCAAAAAGCAAATAGGACAATACACCAAAGTATCGCAAAATCACGTGCCAACAATTTAAAAAGTTAGAATGTCAGAAACCAATGCAGATGGACGGTGGTGATTAAGTAGACATTATTTTTGTCAGTAATAAGCATCACACTTTTTTCCTTGGAGGACCGAAGCACATGGCAAGTGTTTCTCAAGTGATTCCATAAGACAACTTAACAAATCCATTCTTCCATCCCAAATTCTTTTTTCTAGATCTATTAAATTGAATGAGCAGATCAAAAATCATCTCACCTTTTCCATATTCTGCATTGTATGAGCTTTTAATTGAGCTTTGTGTTTAGGTATTTTGACCATCATCGATTGCTCCACGAACGGCAACAACCACATTGCAGACTTCCGGGCATCGAGACTGAAAGGTAAGTTAAAATTTAGGGCTTTTGATTTTCAACAGAGGACAAGTTTAGATCTTTTATTTTTTCATAAAAATGCAACTTGGGTTTTTTTCATTATTTTTGTTACGAATTTGGTTTTGGGATGTGAATATAAAAATTGGAAATTTGATTGATGATGGATGTTTTTTTATTTTGTTTTACAAATTGGAAATAGAAAATTGTTGGTTTCTAATGCTTTTAATGTGGGTTGTTTTTCGATTTTAGGTTGTGAGATGAAGCTGTAGATGTAAAGGGACATTGTCCATTATAACTCTATTTGTGAATAGAGCCGCATACCAGATTAAGCTGTCTTGGGTTATTGTGTTGAGTCGGTTGTGTTCGATTATAGTGGATTGGTTAATGTTTATTAGGTTTATGGCCTACACAAAGATTATCTTGTTGGAGTATTTATCCATTAGACAGCTTCTGTTTCAATCTGTGTCTTGGATTGTTTGCTTGTGTGATATGGTTAATTGTTTGTTGATATTAGTTGACATGCAAGTACAGAAATCCAACAAAAGAAGTCACGCCTCTCATTGCTTCATTTTAAAGTAATTGAAGTGAACATAACAGAGTAGGTATTCCTATTGTACACCCGTTTGCGAACCTTAGTTTTAAGTTGAGGAAGAAAATGCAAATATGGTTTTCTAGTATAATTGTTTAACATAATTGCAGTTAGTAACTATTTTCCCCTACTCATTTTCTTGTACGTGGTTGTATTTGATTGTATGTAGCATATTTGTTTTTACTTGGATTTTAAAGTTAGACTGTACAATTCAGAAGGAAATCACATACATGCTTTCTTTTCCTCTTTGGTTGGTAGCCTATTCAGCTATTGCCACTCGATTAGTAAACACTGGTTGCTTAATTGTTTGCAGTTGGAGTTGAGGCCGAAGATAACACGATTGATTTACTTTTGTCTCAAGTTGAGGGCAAACATATCACTCAACTGAATGCAGATGGTAGACAGAAGTTCTCTTAGTACACATCTAGATGTGTATAAGAGACATCTGTTGCTACCGTTGCTCCAGCCTGATGTGCTGCCGCTGCACCTGTTGCTTAGGCTAATAAAGATGAGACAGTAGAAGAGATAGAGGAGTCTGATTATGAAGTAGTTTGGTGCTTCGTTAATGAGATGTTTACTGTAAGCCTTTTGTATTCTTTTACCACTAACGAGTTATGTGACTGGTCCTGTGTTTTTCATTGCAGGATATGAACTTTGGTCTTTTTGACTAAGCGGATCAAAGTGCTGGTCTCCTTCATTTATATGTGTTAATCTACTGTTGTGAATGTTCTATTCTATTTAGATTTAGTTTCTAATTACGGCTTTTCTATGCCATATAAACGATGAAAAGTTGCTGCAAATTCCTCAATTACACACATTTTTATTCACTTATACTACCTACAGTTTAGTTTTGCTTACACTTAACTTCTGCATTTGCGCACTTCTAATTTTTAATTTTCGAGCCAACTTGGAAAGTAATGCACCATATTTATATTTTAATGTATTATGATAGAGTCTCACATTCTTCTGTTTACTTCATTTCATACATGAGTAGACATAAGGTGTAAATCTCCAACCCATTCTGTGTCGGACTCTAACAATTACGGAGAATGCTTGGAAAGTTACCTCAGTAAGGTAACTTTAGTACATAACAACCACTGTATACAACATTGTGACTGCAACTAATATTTACTTTTTTTAACTAGATGAATGATCCATGTAATGAACTAGCTAACTGGAAAACCAATCCTGGGTTGTTAATTACTTTCGTTAATACATTAGTTGAGCTTAAAAGGGACTGATGGGTCGTGGGATCCAAAGCACAAAACACCATCCAACTGGACGCACATTACTATGACAGTTAATTCAACATGTGGTGTCAATTTGAAGACTGAGCAGTATTCATCGAAGTACTGTAGGCTTATGGATGAATGGAAGATATGTTCTACCCTTATGGCGAAGTCTAAAGATGCAATAACCGGTTTAGGTTTCAATTGGGAACTCTTGTGCTTTCAAGCCTCTTCTGAACATTGGATGACTTTAATTCAGGTAGCAAATGTGACATGGACCATGAATTTTAATTTTTAATCCATACCATTCGAATAGTAGTTTTAGGTTCTTAATATTTAATTCATTGCTGCTATTTTTTTTTTTTTTTTAAATCAGGAAAACAGCAAATTCAAACAATTCAGTACGGAAAAAAGCTGCGCAATGTACATCGCCTTGGATGAGATATTTGAGGGCAAGACAACTACCGGTTCTCAAGCCTACTCATCATTCCAATCACCTCTGCCTTCCAAACAGAGGATCCTAGGGGTAGCTTTAGCACTAAACAGAAGGGGAACGCTCATACCTCTTTGAATTTTGAGGATGAAGAGGTTTACACTCCCTCTTATAAGTAAAAGGCCTCTAAAAGACCTACATCTAACCTAGATAATTCCTCTTAGGAAGGGTCACATAGCACTAAGTCGGCTAGGAGTGTAGGGATCCGTTCATAGAATGTGCAACTAATATGTCTAGATTGTCAACGAAGCGTATTGAGGAGAAACAAGCTTGATGTCAGATGGATGAAAAGCTCTTGTTAAAAAGCCATGGCAGGTCTTAATGCGATTGGAAAAGAGCTGCCGGATGTTAATTGGTTGGCCTGTATGCACAAATTTGTGTCACCCGAGTGGTGCCAAATGTTCCTTAATTCTGATCTAGCCTTCTAACACTATTGGGCTAAAAACATTTTTAATCCTCCTCCTCTGAGTCCCCCTTTTAATGGTTCTCTACTGAGTGTTTATTGATATTAGTTGTGCTAAGAATGTATCTATAAATAATTTGAAAAACCTTAGAAAATCATGTGTATTTGAGGAATGAACTCATTTCTAGGTTTTCGTTATAGGAAGTTTAAGGTCTTTGTTATTAGTTGTGATTGTATTTTATTTACGTAGTTGACTATCACAATTGTGTGTTAGTAGTCGTAGAGGTTTAGACCTTAGATAGATTACTGCCACACAATGAAGTTGTTGATCTGTATTATATATTGCAAATGTTGCATTATTTTATATATTCACTTACTTCTTTACATACCTCATTTAATATTTTATTTATTTATTCTTATTATGTTTTTTGCCGCATAGGTTTAAACACACTTTTGATAACAACACATTACCTCCTTTGTCTTTATTTATGATAGACTTCTAGTTCTGTTACTAATTTTATTTCAAAAAAGTTGTACTTTTGTAGAAACGTAATGGCAGGCCCCTTACATGGCTGGAACAATGTCAGTGGAAGGTATAATTCATCCGATAAGGATGACGAGTTGATGAAACTTGCCACAGTTGTTTGTATTGTTTGGTTCAGGACCGGGATGCGCACAAGTCCACCATTAAGAATTCCTTGTAGGACATCGGCTTTGAACGGACGTGCATGGGCTGATGAAATCTTACATGGGCATTTCGCACGTATTATGGAAAATTGTAGAATTACAGTCTACATTTTCATGAAGCTTTGTGATATTCTTGTGGGCTACGGATTTGTATCGCTAAATCCCCAAAAACGAGTACAAGTTGAGGAGGGTTTAGCCATGACGTTGATTTTATTGAGCCACAATCATCGCCAACGCTCATTGTCTGAGAGGTTTCAACATTCGACAAAAACTATCAAAAGAAATGTCAAACAAGTCATAATGGGTCTTTGTCGGTTTGGCAAACGCATTATAGTGCCCAGGAAACAAGATGAAGTATATCCAAAGATCCTAAACGACCGCAGGTTCTTCCCATGGTTTCAAGTGAAAACAATGGTTTACATTTTATGATGCATTCATTTGCTACTATATCCCTAAATTTTCTTCAATTTTCGCAAGCTTTACATAGTAAAGTAAATTTTTATACAAGCAGAATGCTGTGGGGGCACTAGATGGAACACATATTTCAGCACATGCACCAACCGGAGAGCAAGTGCCTTATACAAATGACATGGCCAACAATCGCAAAATGTTTTAGCAGTTTGTGATCATGATTTGCGCTTTGTGTTCGTGTATCCTGGTTGGGAAGGTAGTGCACATGATGCTAGAGTGTTAGATGGGGCTTTAATTGGGCCACACCATTTTCCAATGCCACCGCCAAGTTCATATTTCTAAACTTTGTATCTAAATACATGTTCCATCTTTGCACCAATTACTATCCATACTTCATATATACAGACATAAACTCACAACACGTTATATTTATTTTTAAGGTAAATTCTATTTGGTAGATTTAGCATATAGAAACATTCCTGAGTTTCTAGCCCCATATTGAGGACACGTTGCAACCATAGGAGGTAGTGATCGTAGTGGCCGTGAGGGTCTTTGAAACCCCTAAAGAGCTATTTAATCAATACCATTCATCACTTCACAATGTAATTGAAAGATGTTTCGGTGTGTTGAAAAATCGATTCAAAATTCTCAAGGGCCCAATGCAAAACTATAAAATTAGTACCCAAATACAGATTGTTATTGCATGTTGTGCCCTTCACAATTACATTAGAGATGAAATTTTAGAGGATTTATTCTTATCAGTGGAAGGGCAAGAAATTAATAATGGAGGTGAAGTTACAGTACCGCCAATTCCAAAAATCCAACCTTTGAACATCCCACAGTCACCAATAATGCAGTGGATAGCAATGAGGGACGACATGGCCCAAGGAATGTGGAATGCTTATCGAGGAAGAAGACCTTGATAATTTAATGATGTGATAATTTGTAATATGCCATTTATCATGAAAGTAGGTGGAATTCAGTTATTGTAGCTATTATTAACTTTGGATTGTGTAATTTATTAGTAGTGTGTGACGTGCAATATTTTGATCAATAATTTTAATTATGTGTTGCTAATCCTTTTCTATTTTTTTCCATTTATTTCATTTCATTTGTTGTATATATATATATATATACATATATATACACACACAAAATTCTACAATCTCTTTTAGAGAACCATCCTCTTGTGTTTTAAAGGCTTATACAGTACAACACTATGTGTTTTAAAATCATATACAATATAAACGTTTAAAGGCAAGGGAATGGTTTATTCAAAGGAATTGTAGAATTCCCACCTATCCAAACAACTATTTTTGAATATTATTCTACATACCAAACAAGTATTCATTATTCTACAAAAGTCAACCAATATTATTTTCAAATAGTATTCTACTATTTGCAAAAAAGTGGCTGTCCAAACGACACCATTTATTTCTTTTGTAGGCCCATTATAGAACCTTAATGGAACAGGGGTCAAATACTTGACTTGTATATTGGGTTCTGATTTGAACCAAATATGGCATAACTTGTTGATTTATTAAGATGAATTTTTAGGGACCAATTAGTTAAGTCGTATATAAGGCTCTAATTATAACCAAATATGGTACCAATTGTTAATTTAGTAAGATGGTTTCATCTTTTTCCCTCAGTTCTTTGAGCTAAGAATTCCTATTCTCAATTACAAGTATTGTCATTTAGTAGCTTGCAACGATTTCCTATCTTTGTGATTGAAAACTTTACATAATTTTATGATTGTATCTGTCAATCGGGATAAATGATATTCTTTGTTTGGTGCTTATTTTGTTTCATTTAGTGTAGGCACAAGGGTTGTGAGACTCCTACTTCATAACTTTGTATTTGTCTGCTAAATTGCATCCCTACTTATTTATGCTATGAATATAGTATTTGGAACTTTTACGGACTGTGTTTGATTGTCCTTTAGAGGCTTTGTTTGGTGCTTATATTTTTTATATTCCTAATGATGGTGTATTTATTGCATTACTTCATAGTGATTAAATATCAGATTAATGTCCACTAAATTATAGTCTTAAATATGAGCTTGCATTACAGCACTTGAATTATATTCAAAATAAAAGTTATGTTGGAATTATTCCCAAGACTGTGTTCGTTGATAAGTACATGTGTTTAAAATTTTATTCTTATTCTTCATGAATGTTTTGGCTTTATTTTTCAAGATACTTTATCTTTCAAAATTTAGGGCCATTTGATATATTATTTTAGTTTTGTTTATTTTTCTGAATATTTTATCTTTTGTGGAGAAAAGTAAATTTCTACTAATTTGCTATTAGGGTAACTCTACTATTTTGAATCATTTGGATATTGTTGCCATTGTTTAGATTGCTGTTATAAATTTGTTATGACCTACTATAAGTAAACTAAAATCTGTGTCCCAATTGAATGTTTTTAAATAATAGTGATATTTTCCTCTTGAACTTTAATGGTGATGTTCTTTTTTTTCATACAAAGAAAGGTAATGATCATAAATAATGAAACTTTTAGGCCATTATTTCTTTGCCCACACGATTTGTTTACTATTACTTAATCACTCAAACATGTGCCATCTATATTTATAATTATTGAAAAAAAAGAAAAAAAAAGAAGCCATTTTAGTTTTTACCAGTAAATGAAGATCTGCTTGCTCATGTTTTTTGGTTTTCTTGGATGATGGCTTCTAGGAAAAGTGAGTAGTTGGCTGTTTGTTTTGTAGAAAATATTTTGGAAGGCCTTTATTTTGAATATATATATATATATTATAACAAAACATCTTTTAGTGATGAGCCATAACAAGCTAACATGTAGCACATTAAATAAAAAAAATTACTTAATAAATAATAGAGGGAAAAGATAAACTAATTAAATAGTTACCTAATCTTATATTTAACTACCCTTATTTTTTTTCTCAATTTATGCACACCTTTTATAATTAATTTTTTTCCAAAAATGTAATAAAATTAAATGTGCATTATAAATCAGATATATTTATCAACACATTAATTAAATAAGTTAAGAAATAAATATTTATTAATTATGCAAAATTTGAATCTTGTATATAGCATTGTTAGTAAATTAATTTACATAACTTGATTACATTTAATCAGTATTTATCAAAAAGAACAATAATTTATTATATAACAAAAAGATTAAAAAAATGTGTTTAGATCAATTTCGTTGTTGTATCTTCTGGAAACTTTATATTTATTATTAATTAATTATTCAATGTTAAATATCCGACCTGACCCGATTATATCGGGTCGAGAAAACAATAGCCCGGTATTCAGTTCATATGCATATGGTACGTAGTCAAAGGGGGTTGGATGACCGAGTACTTGACTTGGTCTAATATTATATTTTTTAATTTCAAAATTTTTAAAAAAATATATAAAATGACTATCAATTACATTTATACCATTATAGAAGGGGAAAAGAAAAAATTCATTAATATTAGGCCATAATATGCAAAATTATAGAGTTGACCCCATATATGAACTAGGTTGGGCACCTGCCAGGTAGAAAATTTTTTGACCCGCTACTATACCTAGTTTTATTAACCATATTACATATCATAGTCCTCATTTACGATTCGAAATGGACCGCTTCATCAAGTTTTTTGGGCCGACAGTCAAGATGAACATCCCTATTATTAAAATTATATATATATATATATATATATATATATATATATAAAATAACTTTCATAAAAGTATGAAGATATTTAGTCTAACTATGTCTAAAAGATATCATTCTTACAACTTATTACATTCAATTAATAATTATAAAAAAGAACAATAATTTATTATATCACAAAGAGATAAAAAGGTTGTAAGATCAAAATTTTTTTTTGTATTTTCTTGCAACTTTATATTTATTAGTAATTAATTATTCAATATCAATGGAAATTATTTTTAAGTGATCATATAATCGTAATACATTAAAAATTAGTTTTAATGTTTTGTCTTATTATTGGTGTCACTATTGACTGTATTACTTTTTGTTTGTTGACTTAAAGATATAACTAATATATGTGAAGGAAAAATAGTAAAAATTAATGTGAATTTTATCGTGTGAGATCAATATTTTTTTTTTCCAAAAAATGTTACAAAATTAAACATGTATTATAAATCATCATATAAGTATAAATTATTAACTATAAATTAAGAAAATAAATATTTATTAATTATGCCAAAATTTTACCTATATATAATTGTTAATAAATTAATTTTAGATATGGATATATATATATTTAAAAAATAATTTTCATAAAAGTAGGGAAGATATTTAGCCTAACTATGTCTGAATGATATCATTCTTACAATCTAATTATATTCAATTCATTTTTATCAACAAGAACAATAATTTTTTATATCACAAAAAGATAAAAAGGTAATAAGATCAAATTCTTCTTTTCACCTTCTTGCAACTTTTTATTTATTGGTAATTAATTATTCGATGTCAATAGATGTTATTCTTAAGTGATTATATAATCATAATACATTATAAAAATAGTTTTAATAGTACGTCTTATTATTGGCACCACTATTGGTTGTTTTACTTTTTATTTGTTGACTTAGAGATATAACTAATATAAACACTAGAAGGAAAAAAAAAAGTAAAAATTAGTGTGACTGTTATCGTGTAAGATCAATATCTTCATTGCATTTTCTTGCAATTTTATATTTATAGGTAATTAACTATTCAATATCAATAGACATTATTCATAAGTGATTATGTAATCACAACACATTAAAAAATAATTTTAATAATATGTCTTTTTATTGGCGTCACCATTAGTTGATTGTATTACTTTTTGTCTGTTGCTTTAAAGATATCACTACTACACCGGAAGGGGAAAAAAAAGAATAAAAGTTAGTGTGCTTTTATAATAATAGTTTACAAGAAGACAAAATGATTATAATTGATTTTTTTTCTAAGAGAGTTACAAAACAAATTGTATGTTGTGGATTATTACATAAGTATTGATTATTAACTGTCCATGTTAAATATAAATTATATTGGTTAGAATAAGTTAGGGAAATAAATATTTATATATTTGAAGCAAATTAGGTAGACAACTTAAAAGAATTATTCCTAATAAATAGTTGAGAGAGGTTTAACCTAGTTATCTTTGAGTAATATCATCCTTGAAATCTAATTAAATCATCGTAATACTTTTATCAAAAAATTAATAAAGGATAATTACAAATTTAGTCCAAAAACTATTTTTAAAGTTTCAAATTTACAACATCAAGTTACATATATTTGATATGTTTTTTCTGTTTATCTTCTCTGATCAAAACTATGTCGTCTAAACAAATAAATGTCATGAGAATTTATGCGGTGGGACAAACTATCACCAAAATCATCAGCAGTTACAAGTCAATAATGAATTCATTCAAGAAATTAGAGCTACTAATTCACAATATACATATTATAATCAGTGCTACCCAATGTGTATTGTTTATATATATGTTGTAAAATATTAATTCACTATTATTTTTATAAATTTAATCACAAGTAATTTTTTTTATGACAACAATAACTTAAGAATCCTTTTATTTTTATATAAGTTGTACTACTCTAAAAGGGGGAAATTATGTTTTAAATTAGTTATTAAATACAATCTCGACTAAATGACAAGCAAACGTAAGGCTAAATTATCCTATGATATGTGTAAAAGCTATATTGTACTTATTTATATACTTAATTTTATAACTCCTATTTTTGAATTTTGCTTTCTTAATTTTATATTTTACTAGCCTAAATCTCTGTGTTGTGCACGAGATAAAAAGTATTATTGTTACTTTCTTTTGTTTATGATCATTGTTTTAATTATTAAAATATTTATACCATCAATGTATATTATTTTATCTTTAAATTTCATATTACTCTTATAGCAGTGCATAACACGGATTTCTACGCTAATACATATATACATATGAAAATGCTTATTTTAATTACACTAATCCTCCCTCATACTTGGGATGCCTGGTTGATTAAAATTTTATCCAAATACTAATTGGACTGTCAATTTACCCACTCATCTTCCGTAACCTCTCTCCTCTCGACATCTCACATCTAGTATACGATAGCCGATTCATCTATTTGACAAACTGATAAATGCCAGCCGCTATTCATATGGCAAACTTATCCAATCATATTTGGAAAATGGGAAAATCGCTGTAATAGTCCCTCACTACTTTTGTACTTTAGTCAAAATAGTTGATCAACTTTTTTTAGAGCCAGAATTTCCTCCAACTTTCGATACAAGCCATAGATAGTCCATTTATGTTTGTCATTTAGATGAATCGGCTATCGTATACTAGGTCTACACCATAAAAGGACTTTTTTGGCTAAAAAATAAAAGTTGAAGGACTATTCTGGCTAAAAAAAAAGTTGAGGGACTATTCTGGCTAAAAAAAAAGTTGAGGGACTATTTTGACAATTTTCCCTTCGAAAATTGAATTTCAAATACAAATTATTTTTGTGATCTGCTCCAACTGCCCTTATGGAAGTCTACATGGAGTACAAATTCTCTTTTCCTCTTCCTCAATGATCTGGATCAGACTTGGGCTCTCGATAGGTTCATTTTTTTCCCCTCAACTATTCAAAACTTAGGAGGTGTTTGGTTTATAGTTATTATGAGAGGGGGAATGAGAATCAAAATTAATGATACCCATAGATGGTGTTTGATTGAACACTATGAGAATCATTCTATGGGAATGAAAATGTTAGAAAATACCCACTTTCATTCCCCACTTGTGACATAGGTTTCAAGTTGAGTAACTTATTAATACAATGAAACTCATTCCTATATTAAACCAAACAAGTAAGGGAGAATGATATAAACCCATACCAATAGTGGGGTTTATGATTCCCATTCCCATTCCGATTCCGATTCCCGAATGTGAACCAAACACCTCCTTAGTGGGATCTTTGATCATTAGCTAATTATCTTAATTGATTTTTGTAGGTTCTGCGTTTTTTTCTCCAATTTTGGAGGAAGAGCTACTTTGTTCTATGCGAAATTGCTATCATTATATTGTAAGTTATGTTAATTTTGATTCGATCATCTTTATTATTCTCCGTAAATTGATTTAGGTTTTGTACAACTATCAAGTTTGGATTTGGTCTTTCCATGCAATGTTTTTCCCTTTAATTAATGTTATGAGGATGATTGGTTATATATATGTTTAGGAATATGAAGATTCATTTGAACCCATTATGCTTAAGCTTTTAGATTGATTGGTATATATTTAAGCGCTTACTATAATTTTCTATACAAAAACACAATAAATTTGAAAATGGGAATGCTCTTGGCTTTTCAAAGTTTATAAATCATTATGCCCTTTTAGTTTGGAATATTGTTCTAACCAATTGAAATATTGTTTCTAGCCAAAGGGAATCATTCCTAAATATGAACGTACTGAGCTGATATTTTGGTTTTATTCATGCCTTAGTTCGATCATCAAGGGGTAAATCTCAATTTAATTTAGTGCTACAACTGTTCAAAAGTTTATACGTGTTACATTAGGATATGCATAATTCTAAGTTACTTGGCAATAAGAATACATCTAAGTTATTTTTGAGGACTTCTCTTTAGCCATCATGAGTCTTATCAACTCAATAATAAAACTTATGGAATCTTGCATTCCTATTTATGGTAACTGAAATTTTTTAGAGTATTTTAGTTGTCAAGATGGAAAATAACTTCAAAACATGCAATAACTACGGGTTGACATGATTGTGAAAATCTATTATTTACCATCAATGCAATATATCTACACTTAATTGGTTAATGTAGGCGGATCTATTGTTCCACATGAAAAGTATTATAATTGATCCAAAAATATACTGCTGATTCAAATGTGTTAAATGAATACTTGGTTAGAAACTTCATAAAATATTTTGAATTTATGAAAATGAGTCAAATCTCATATTTTATGACTCATGACTCATAAATTCAAAAAGATATCTTAAAGTCATAATATTTTGATTTCAATTAAATTTAGGGCATTATGTTTTACTACTTACTAACTTATTATGATCCATAAGTCCTTTTCTTTGCAATGTTAAATCACAATTTCTAAGCTATTTTATAATGTCAATACTTTTAGTTTATACTAAACAGTATTTCAATCATTTGTTAAAATTTTATGCACTATCAGTACCTTGCAATATGGACATTCTACAACTTCTCAAACATACTATGATATATTCTGTGTAATGTAAAAAAACCAAAGCAATAACTCCATGATTGAAATTTAGATGGTGCTAATGGAGTACCAAAAACAATGTATCTATCCCTCATGTACACTCTAAATTGACTTTTTATAATTTCTTTTTCTACATTAGGAGTTGACACTTAATATAGATGTAGCAGTGTATCACTAGTAAAATTTTATGATTCAAATCAGTATAATATCTTTTACATGGCAATTATTGATACAAGTGAATATTAATAGGATTACATATTTCATATCTTTAATCTTATGTGAAAATAGTTCAATTATAGTTGCATGATACAATGTTAGCCACACTGTGATACGTGAAGCGCTTTGTCAATTTCCATTTTAAGTTTTCTCTTACTTTGTCATTATCAACAACTTTGATATAGATGCAATCTTGTGTGAGTTACTCTCAAATTTCAAATATTATAGAAATCAAAGTGTGGAAAATACGTAAAAAAATGCTACAAATAGTACACTAATTTGATAATTAGCTTACCATTCAAACTAAATGTTTATGCTACACAATTGTCAATGGTTTTCCATTCAAAGTTGAACTTGAATATCTTTCTTTTTAAGCTTCAACAAATATGTGCCTGTGTAATTTTTCTTATTTACTCAAAAACTTACCCGTGTGTATATATATTATTTGTATTAAAATATTATTTGTTTAAAAAGTTACACCACATGTCCATACAATCAATAAATTTACTAGGCAAATTAGTCTTCTAAGCCTATCTATTCTATAGTTTAAATGGATGGGGTGCAAAGAGCAAGAGAATCAAGAAGGAATAGGAGAAATATACTCCTCCAATGAAGAAATGGTATGCAATTCCTAATTCCTCATCATTCAATTGCATCAATTCATTCCTCTATCCTCATAATAGAAAAGCAACCTCTGATAAGGTAGCACAGAATGCTATTTCCACCTATAAGAGATCTATCAATATAATTACCTCATGTTCTGTTGTTAGTGAAGATGGGCCAATAACAACTTTGACATCCAAACATCCAAGCTTTGATGCTTCTGAATTGTATGATGTTCCCATCTATCTTGAAATGTCTCCTCTTAGAAACCATATTCTTAACCAAACACATCAACAACTATTTCAACACCTTGCCAAATTAAGAAGATCAAAATCCAAGGGCCTATGGATTTATTCATGACCATCAGTCTTTGATACCCCAAACTTTAGGACTGCAGCAACCCACATCTTCCTCCTATGGACAGTCAAGAGAATGCATTATTACTCCATGCTTACCAATGAATATGGATTCTAATATCGATTCTAATGGCGACAGTGAAACAACGATGATAGGTATATTCACGCACTACAATACTTTTGTGAAAAATGAGTAACTTTAACTATTTTATTATAATAGGAGTGACACCATTTTCTTATTTTATTGATGAATAGATGATGATGGCCAAGACACTAATGTTGGGGATAATGGTATCCCACACGGAGCAGCCAACGCAAGTAATATCTAGATTTTCACATTTATTCTTGATAAATATTTATCTTACATGAATTATACATTTTAATCATGATTCATATTTTGTTGGTCAATTCCTTCAACAATGGAATTTTGGATGGCCTACTGAATCTGTTGTTGTGAGGGTAAAGTCAAATTACCACTACTCAAGGATCTTACAGAATTTCTTAAACATTTGATGGATTATAATGGGGGTTTATTCTCCAGAAAGTATATGGAAAATATCAAAGCTTTGGATGCTATATTTGCTTTCACATCACTTGGCAGAAAAGTTGATCACCAAATCAACAACGGAGGTAGACCATATGTTTTTCGTATAAATGGCCAAAACCACCACAAAACTGGCTCATTACTGCCGAATCTTGGAGAAATGGGACATTTTGTGCAGTTATACATATATGATACATAGAATGAAGCAAGAAATAGAAGACAATCCTTAAATCAATCTAGTCAAAATGGGAATTTGGACCCAATAATCGTCCAAGGATTGCTAGAGATGCTTGATGAACACAATCCCCTGGTAGAAGTGTGTAGAATAGCAAGAGATAGATTTCAAGATGCTGAATATAACCATTTCAGTATCAAATTGATTGCTTGAAGAAAGAAAAATAGGAGACAATATAATCTGTCTTCGACATCTGAGGTTGTTGCATTAATCTGGTATCTGTATTTGCAGTTAGTACCTATCACTAGTACCTGGGTTGGTGTATTTGCGGGTAATGCCTATCATTGATACTCGTATTGGAAGCGGACATAAAAAAATTGATAAATAAATGTTCGGGGAAAAAGGTTAGCATGTTGGGTTGATATTAAAAAGAGGAAAACTTTTTGTTTGGTGTCTGAAATTTTTCATGGGAGTTTGTTGATTAAATATGAGGTTATTTCTGTGAAAGATTGGTATTTAATATGTTGGAGAGCAAGTTTTACTTTGATCTGTGGCCAGTATTAATGTAAAGCTCTTTCTTTTATTCTCAATTGTGATAGCCTTATCCTTTTTTTGATTAGCCTATACCCTAGCCTATTACAAGCTAAAAGTCCTACTTGATTTAAATTGAGTTAGTTGTCGATGTTGGTGGAGAGGTGTAAGCAAAGTGAGCTATGGGCTGTATAAAAATATTATAAGAGTTTTCATGATTTGATCCGAGTGTCATGAAAACAATATTCACACACACACACACACACCAGATTTCATGTTTAGAATTTTATTGGCATTTGAACTCTTGAGTTCTTAGATTATTTATTATGATGACATGGTTCTTGATTATTCATGTGGACTATTGTTGAGATTTGGTGGGGGCATTTGTGATGAGCTTATCTATTTTGATTTTATTTTTGCTCGAAAACGATCTAAAACTAAGTGTGGGGTGTTTAATAAAATCATAAATGTTGTATATTTCATGTGTTGTTTACCTTTGTTTTCATGTAATGTGAGAAATAATTGAGTGAATTATGAGTCTAATTGTTTTATTTTTAGTTTATTGTAGGTATTGAATGAAAAAGGAGCAAAAGGACCAAAAAGTTGGAAAAAAATCAAAAGGAGGAAAAGCGTGCACTGGCAGAAAGCGAATTTGGACACTGTTCGGTACTTTGACCATAAGTTTCTTGTTTGAGCCCAATTGATGTGATTCCAGATGATTTGGAAAGTTAAGAGAAAGCGCTACAACTTTCATGTTTTGATTTTTTTTCAAATTCCATTAACATCAAGGTCAAAATTGAGATGAAAATTGAAATCGGTGCACTGGAATTCGTGCACATACGCGATTGAAAGTCTACGCATGTGTGCAAGCCGAGAAAAATAAATTTTGCTTCTGGAAATTGTGCACATGCATAAGAAAATGCTATGCTTATGTCCACGACGTGCTACTGGTGATGCAAATTGCTTGTTTTGGAAAGTTTTCTCTATCCAGTTGGATTCCTTTTCATGTTTTCGCGTATTTTTATCATCTTAGGGGTCTAAACCGTAATGTACCCCCTATAAATACGTAGCAACCATATTAATTAGAATAGACAATAGAATAGAAGATTCATTAGGTTAGGGTTAGGATTTTATTCTTCTTGTTCAAGATTTCAAGCACATCAACTCTTATTTTGGTTACGCTATTAAGTTTGATTTCTTTATTTAAATTAAATTCAATCTTAGTTCTTAATTCACTTCCGTAGTTTTAATTTAATTTTCCAAATTTACTTTTCTAGTTCATTAAATTAAATTTGCTTTCAGTAAATTTTATTGCTTTCTCTAGTTTTAATTAGTTTTAATAAATTCTTAATTTCTTAGTGGTTAAAATTAATTTTTAGTTAGATAGAACAAAATTTGCAATTGATTTGTCGAACTAGTGAAAGATTCATGAATATTAGTACTTGACTAATAGTTCTCATAGGAACGATCCTTACTCACTCGATCTACAACCATACCTCGTGTCCCTGCGAGTATGTGTAGGTATTGATCAGTGTTTTTAAGCCTTAATTATAATTTGTTTGTGAATTGAATTATTTATGATCAATATTTACCCGAACATGATGTCAATTTCTTTAAATAATTTGTGCTTGGATAGTTATACAAGCCTTTGGCTACGAACCCTTAAACTTTAGAACACTATAAAATTGTTGATGGATACAATTATTTCTGAGGTTTTATATGTTTACCACGCCATTTGCTTCTATGCAAGGATCCATATGTTGATAATTTTACGAATTGCATAAATTGTACGCTTAGCTTTTTAACTTCTTTGCTTAATTTTGGAATTTTAGTGGTGAGAGATTTTATTAGTCTCCAAGAAAAGGCATTAATGAATGGCATCCTTGGTTGAGATTTGTTTGATATTTTTCATAAGTTTGTTATTGAAAGTATTGCTTGTTTTATCTTTTTATACCTTTTTTTCCATGACATTATGATACCAATTATCTTACTAAATCCAAAAATAAAGTGTTATATATATATATATATATCTTTTTCAAAATTTTTAAAACCTTTTATACAACATATATTACCCAAAAACTCCGGCGCTAAGCACGAGTTATGAGCTAGTACACAAATGAATTTCATTCTCATATACGATGTGATGATATTATGGTTTCTTGAATTTTATTTAGGCTTGGACCTAATCCAACAATTTCTTGGCAAGGCTTGGAGCTAATCAGAATTGTACTAAAAATCATGATCTTGATTTCTGTATTTTAATCACCTATGTCTCCTTTATTATTGAGGTTTGTAAAATGAGTTAGTCTTCATTATTGTTGAATTTTGTAAAATTAGTCTTGTAATACAAGTGATTACGTCAGAATTTGAAATTACTCATTTTTGTATGTAACTATTCAGATTTTATATACAATTTGGTTTTGTATAAATGAGATTCTATTGTTTTCAACAATCAAGAATTTTTTTTTCTTATTTAAATAAAAATTATTGACTTGGTTATAAAATCTTGGTTTAAGAAGCTTTAGTTTCTGTAATGATATTTTATAACCTATCAATTTATAAAATCACTTATTAGAAATTATATGGAAATTATTAAATTTTAGTATTGTTAACAAAGCAATTTTTTTGAAATAATTGCCATTTTTTTCATTTTCTATTTGTGATTTTGGTAATGATCATACTAACGTGAAGTTATGAAAGATAACTTGTTTTTAGGAATAATGCAAAACACGAGTGTAAAAATTTTAATTTGGACGAGTAATTAAAAAGTTGGTGCAAATTTAACCTTTTTAAAACATCTAGAAATTATTTTATTTTTTTTACATTAACAATTACAAATATATGCAATTCCAATTTTGTATGAAATCTTGCCGTAAATGAAACAAAGAATTTGGAATTATAAATGAATTCTATATTAATTTTTTACAATTTCAAAACGAAGGAATTCTAATATTTTGGAATTACAATTCATAGATTTACTACAAGATTGTAATTCCAATTCAATTCCAACTCTAAGGAACCAAACACAACATGGATGAAATATTTGGGCTTTGGATGATTCAAATATTGTTTGGGATGCATTTCTTTTATTTATGCCTACAAGATTTTCATTAAAATGAAATTTTAAAGCAACGCTTGAAATTTCTTATGTTAATTTCTATCCTACCATATCATATGATAATTAAGAAACAAGAAGAAGCTAGCTACTAAAATGTTAATAAAATGAAAAAAAAAAAAAAAAAAGGAAAAAAGCAGTAGTGTTGTTAGAAGATGAATAAATGCAGCAGGTACCAAGCACGTGCGGTGCTAGGACCTTGAGATTAAGGTGGGCAAGCAACTGCTTTGATGTTTTTGATAGCTGTAGAACAATTGCCAAAGCAAAAACCATTTTTTAAGGAAAAATAGATTTACCTACAATTATATGAATCTGACAGTGGTTTTTCTAATTTTATATAATTAAAATTTATAATAAATAAGACGATTTTAAAATTAAAGATAACACAATGATCAATTTTTATACAACATGTACTAGAAATTAAACTTCAAAAGATTTTAAAATTTTTATACCGACACTTATTCCTGATTGTGAAAATGCTACAGCGTTTTTAATTGTATGGTTTTATTAATTTTTTAGAGAGCAGAACCAAAGAAATAAGAAATTTTACAAACTTTAGGAGTGTAATTATAGTATAAAATTAAAATTATTAAAAAATTCCTTGTATATTTCATAATTTTGCAAAGTTGTTGGGAGATGGGGGTAATTACCCACCATGACTAGCATGTGGCTTCGCCACTAGTACCAATGAAGAAAGATGAGGGTGCCAGAGATATGAATTTGGTTGAACGGTGGTTGAAATGGGGAAAGAAATTTTTTTTTTTTTTTGTCCCAATTATCAACGGTTAGGATGATGGTTACTTTAGGAAGAACAAATAATATTTTTTGCTGTCTTTGAAGTTTTTGAAGAGTCAACGTTAGTTGATTAATGGTAGAGGTGTATTTGTTATATATTTATGATTTTTAAGGGAGTATTTGTAATTTTTTCAAACTTTAAGGTCTATCTCATAATTTAGTCAAACCTTAGGAGAGGTAAATGTAATTAACCAAATAATTTATTGTTAATAAAAATATGGTTTATCCAACAAAGGATTTTAGCCATTACGCCACAAAAATTTCAACAAAGCAATGGTCACACATTGAATATACTCTTTTGGAGTTTCTCTCTCTCTCTTTTCGAGTCTTTTTCTCTCACTTTTTAAGTCCTTTGCTATTGTAGAAGATTTCTTCCCTATGGATGCTTTTCTTATTTCTTTCAACATTTGAAATCTACTACCCTCTTTCTAATTCTTTGTAGAATTCTCTTTAATTGTCAGTATCTTTTTTGTTTGTTTTTTTTTGCTACTTTCTCTAGGAAAGAAAAAAAAAAAAAAAAACATAAACAGAAAAACTCCAAAAAATCCAATGTCTTGCCTTTATTGATTAGATTTGTTTGTTTTTTTATTTATCCTTTGGTCATGATGATGATTTAGTGGATAAACTTCAAATTTTCATTTTATCTTCTGAAGAACTATTAGGGATCTCTTTAGATTCTTCTGATATGGGTGATGGGCTGGAAAAAATGTACAGTTAAATATAGTTGGAAAAGTTTTTGGTGACAAATTGGTGAATTTCAATGGACTTAAGAATACTATGGCTATTACTTTGTGTTATTCTAAGGGTCTTCGACCTGTGGGACTCGGGCATAATATGTTTCACTTCTTTTTTACTACTAAAGATGATATTACCAAAATTTTGGCTAAGAAACCTTGGCTTTTTATAATCAATTTCTAATAATCCATCATTGGCAGAGAGGAATTGATGATCAAGTAGTTCATTTCTCAACTACTCCATGTTGGATTCAAGTTTGGAAATTGCCTTTTGAGTGGTTTTCATTAATTGCAGGAAGGAAGATAGATAGTATTTTTTATGAAGTTTCTAACATCATAATTCTAGAGTCTGGTGGCAAGAAAGGTAGGCATATGAAGTTACTGGTCCAATTGAATTTGCTTAAGCCTTTATTATGAGGTTTAATGGTCCAGTTTAAGTGTTCTTGAAGACAGATGTCGTTCAAGTATGAGATGTTCCTATTGAAAAAATTTTAAAATTGTGCTCCTTTTTTAAATTGTTCTTTTTTTATGCTTATTGCAAATCATATTTCCGGGTCGGTGGAACTCGCATTCCCCGAATGCGAACTCAGTATTGTTTTAAAAAATATATATATATTTTGGCAGACCTCGCATTCACCGAATGCGAGGTCTGGATAAAATTTTTTTTTTTGACCTCGCATTTTTGAAATGCGAGGTCATACAACCATTTTGAAAAACAATTATATATTCAACCATTAGTCTTCTGATGGTTCTCTCAATGATCTTTCTGTCCAACACATTCTCTATTTCCAGGCCAACCTTCCATATACAAGTCAAGTATCTTGCATTTACTAGTTGGTCTCCAACTTCGCAAAATGCTCTCCATTACTGAATTCCATCCACAATGGCTCCAAAACCCCCCCACTGCCTTATGTGCCAAAACTTTCTTTTGCGGCGCCCATCTGACTCTTAGGCCTCTTTCGCCGACTAATGCCTTGACAATTTCTGATGGTGAGCCATTAACAGAATCAGTCTAATCACCCATAAAAATGGTATGCCATTGTTGGCAGTCCCCAAGCTGCTTGCCCACCTTTTCTCTGCCATAATGGCAATCTAAAAGCTTATATATAGCACTGAATTCGGAGCTTGCTTGTCGAGCGAAGAAATGCAACTCTGGTCCTTCTCTAGGAAGCTAGTTGATGCTGCTGCAACCATTTTGTGGAGAGGCCCTATTGGGAAGAATGGAACTTTGTAACGTTGCTGAAGCTGCAATAAGGCCGAATGCTCAAGAAAATCTGTGAATGCGAGGTCAGTCAAATTGACCTTGCATTCTCCGCGCAACAGGTCAATTTTTTTTAAATTCGGACCTCGCATTCACCGAATGTGAGGTCTGCCAAAATATATATATATATATATATATATTTTAAAAACAATATTGAGTTCGCATTCGGGGAATGCGAGTTCCACCGGCCCGGAAACATGATTTGCAATAGGCATAAAAAAAGAACAATTTTGAAAATGCCCCCAGGAGCACAATTTTAGAAATTTTTCTGTTCCTATTGTGGTTGTGTTGGACATTTTGATAAGGGATGTCCAACAAAGATGGCTGATTCTATTCATCAATGTTTGAGGCCTAGTCAGTATGGTTTATTCCTTCAAGCAACATCCATACAGATTCATGGTAATAAAGTTAAAAATGATAGGATAAAAAGTGTTGAAGAATTTGAATTGATGATGGATAAAAGAAAAACTCAGGTGGTTGATCCAATAGTTTCCGATGATCATAGTTGTCCAGTGTGAATAAGGCAGTTGCTCCAATAGTTGAGGACAGTTATGGGATGAAAGAGGTTCAACGGCCTAAATGTATAACTGTTTATAACCAACTTTCCTCTCTATCCTAAAAACCCCTTTCAACGGTTGAAACGATATCATTTAAACCCATTACTAAATCATGTGGTCATTCTTTATTTTGAACAACAATTGTACCCTATAACTCTAATTCTCACACAAATATCCTTGCTCACTCCACCTAACCCTAATCCCTCTTCTTCTTCATTTGATACTCAATCTCATAATTCATTTGTGAAGAGCTCAATTCCTCAAAATCAAACCCCCTCTACTAGTGTGAAGCCTAGCTCCTTTGTTTCTCCAGTCATTGATCATAAAGATTGTGATGCAGATGTAATGGATGTGGCAATTATACAATCTCGTGAGTTTCATGCTCAAAGGGATACTTTGATGATGGTTAATTGTGCTTATCTAGTTGACTGCATACCCATGGTTGTTAAAGCATCTACGTATGGGAAAAGAAGGAAACGTATGGGGAAATTGTTAGGGGAAGGGTCTGGAATTTTGGAAAATCCTATCAAACGGTTGAAAAATGAGGTTAGTGATTCTACTTCTACTAGTAAGATGGTGGCCAGCCTTAAATGGGCCCACATTGATAAATGAGAATTCTTGCTTGGAATTGTCGAGGCCTTGGTAGGTCTTTAAAAATTCCTCAGTTAAAGGAGATGATTCATAGTCACACTATCCAGAATTGGCTTTATTACCAAAAACAAAAATAATTCCGTGTTTGTTGAAAAGTTCGTAGAAGATTGTGTTTCGATAATATATTTGCTGTAGATCCTATTGGTAAAGTAGGTGGTCTTGTTGTCTTTTGGAATAATTCATTAAATGTTCTGCATGAATGCTGTTCTGATTGTTCAATTGATTTAAAACTAGAGAATGAACTTGGTAAGGTTTGGTGGTGTATTTGTGTTTATATTAGTTGTGATGTCAATGTTAGAGTTGTTCAATTTCTCCTACTCTTTCTTAGGCAAAGTATGTGCGGTTCAGATCTTGTTATGATAGGGGACTTTAATGATATGCTTTGTGTTGAAGAAAAGAAAGGAGGCAGGGTTCGATCTATAGGCTCATTTCGGTTATTTAAGGATTTTGTGATTAATAATGTATTGAGTGATGTTTGGTATACTGGGTATGCTTTCACTTGGGCTGGTTCTTGTGTAAGGGAAGGGTTTGTGAAAGAGAGACCTGGATAGGGTTTTGGTATCTTATGATTGGAGGATGATATTTGATCCGGCCTCTATTCTTCACATCTCTAATGAATCTCCTGATCATTCTATCCTTTTGTTAAACACTAAACTTACATTTCCCTTATCTAAAAAATGATTTGTGTTTGATCATAGATGGTTAAAACATGTTGGTTGTAGAGAAACAGTAACAAGCATGGACTGCCACAACACAAGAGTCTAAGTTTTTCCAATTGACTCATAAGATTAAGAGCTATAGATTGGCTCTTATAAATTGGAATGAAAAAGTAAATTCCAATTCAAAATCCAGGATTAATCACTGAAAGAGGATATTCATCATCTAAGGAGTTGTCCTAGCTATTTAGCTCAAGAGGTGAAGATGTTGGAAAAACAATTGGGGGATACTTATATTGATAAGGAAATTTATTGGAAACAAAAGTCAAGAATACAATGGTTGTGTGAAAGAGATAAAAATACTAGTTATTTTCATGCAACTACTAAGTCCATCAAAGAAGGAAAAGAAATGTTGTTATGAACTTGGAAAGAGCTACTGGTTCTCAATGTGATTCTTTCTCTGATATGATTCAGGAAATTTCTAATTATTATTTAGATCTTTTTACTACCACAAATCCCTTTTACTTTGACGAGGTTTTGGATGATTTTCCGGTATCAATTTCTCCTACTATCAATGATCAGTTAACCAGATCTCTTTCAGTTGATAAGGTCAGGTTAACAGTTTTTTACATGTCTTCATATAAGTCTCCAGGAAATGATGGTATGACTCCTTGCTTTTTCAACAATTTTGACATTTATTGCACCTGATGTTATTCAAACTGTTAATAGCTTTTTTCATTCCAGTCAATTATTGTCTATTGTGAACCGTACTATTATTTCACTAATTCCTAAAGTCCAACATTCTTATTTGGTTTCTCATTATAGACCCATCAACATGTGTAATACTATTTATAAAATTGTGTCTAGAGTTCTTGTAAATAGGCTGAAGCCGTTCTAATGTCTCATTGTATCCACAATTCTCAATCAACTTTTGTTCCTAGGCAAATTTTAGATAATGTCATGATAGCTAATGAGTACATACATTATTTAAATGGAAAAAAAAAGGAAGCAAAGCTCCATGGCCATCAAATTAGACATATCCAAAGCCTATGATAGAGTTGAATGGGACTTTTTGAATAATGGAAAAAATAAGATTTTCTTGTAAATGGATTGGCTGGATTATGAAATGTGTTTCCTGTGTTTCTTATTACTCTAAGATTAATGGCCAAGTTGCCAGTTTTATTAAGCCTTCTAGGGGTATAAGACAAGGAGATCTTTTATTCCCTTTTTTTGTTCTTTGTTCAAAAGTCTTAAGTAATATGCTGTCGAAAGCCTCTATTAATAAAGTTATTAACATATAGTATAAGGAGGGAATTGGGTTATTTGGAGAGTTTGGTAGTCGTTTTTCACGTGCTATTCACGTGGTTCTGGTTTGGTTAATTGGTAATTATATAGACTTTTGAGGACGTTCTTTTTGTTTAGCTCTATTGTCTAATATGTAGTCATCCTTTGAGTCCTTTGTCCTCCTTCCTCATCCATCAGCCGATATTTCACTTCTCTACTGTCCTTTTCTCTCTCTCTATCCTTTTCGCCTTTCTCATCCATCACGTTTTCTCTCCTCTATTTTTTCGCTTTGTTTACCAATTTACCAACTACAACCAAATAGCCATGAAGGTTTTCCTTTTTCCCATTTCAGATCTTCTCATCCTCTAATCTAATGATTTTCTCTCTTTTTTGTGGTCCTTTTAGAAATTTATTTTGTGAGTTTCTGATTTATTTTTGTTGGGTAGGAAAATACAACTTCTTTAATTTAAAGGTAAGTTTCTGCGGTAATTTTTTTTTATTTTTCTCGCTTTTTTATGCTTATATTCCCCATTTTTCTTTTACCTATTTTTCCCTTTTTACTATGATTGTCACAATTTTAAGCTAAAATCTTGAGGATCCATTTAATAAATTTAACTATCTCCTCCTCACCATATCCTCAGGAAGAGGATCTTCTACTCGAGCAAGAGTATTTATTTTTCCTTTTACTCTCCTTCTCATCTACCATTTTCAGATCTCCTTATTTTGATTTTTTCCATGTCTTTTTTTTTAATCTTTTGTGGTTAAGTTTTCTGATTTACTTCTATATATCTTTTGCGGTTAAATTTTCTGATTTACTTCTATATATAAATATATTTTGATGTTGCAGGTAAATATTGATATTTTCTTGCATCTCAGTCAACAACAAAGAACGTAGTGGTTTTTGGTTCATTACCGACCTTATATGGACTTTGATTATTGAGGATATTCTTAGATTATTTTTTCTTATAGATTTTTTTGCATTTTTAGATGTTTATTTTTTATTCATCCTCAACTTTTTTGTACAAAAAAAAAATGGTTTTTAGATGTTTACTTTTTATTCATCCTCAACCTTTTTTTAAAAATAAAAAATGGTTGTTAGATTGTTTATTTTTATTGAACCTCAACCCTTTAAAAAAAAAAAAAAACTTGGTTTTAGATGTTTAGTCTTAATTAATATTCTTAGATTATTTTTGTTTATAGATTTTTTGGTATTTTTAAATGTTTATTTTTTTTATTCATCATCAACTTTTTTGTAAAAAAAAAAAAAGAATGGTTTTTAGATGTTGATTTTTTTATTCATCCTCAACTTTTTAAAAAAAAAAAAAAATTGGTTTTTAGATGTTTACTTTTTATTGATCCTCAACTCTTTAAAAAAAAAAAATTGGTTTTTAGATTTTATTTTTTATTTATCCTAAGCATTTAAAAAAAAAAAAAAAACTTGGTTTTTAGATGTTTAGTCTTAATAAATGTACATGTAAAGTATCAGTCTGTTTTTTTTTTTTTTTATGATGAACTTGGTGGTTATGATGAACTTGAACCACCAAGTTAGGATCTTTGAGATTGAAAATAGCAAAAATGAAAAATGAAATAAGTTTCTGGTTCAATTTGAGTTTGCATAATTTACTATATCGTATATAGATTAGAAATTTATGCTCTGGCTATGAACTTATAATACTTGGTTGTGCGTCAAAATAAAGGATATCATCCCGTATCTTGTGTATTAACTTTGATGGCATTTTGGAATAAGGTTCTCCCTCAATTGCAACTAAGTTGCAAACATGAGGGTGTTGGCCCTCCTTACCTGAATTTTAGCTAATCGAACCCTTTACTAGATAAATTACTAAATTCTACTCTTTTTTTCATTTTCATGTCTGCTTACTTTTTATAAAGATGTTTTCTTTATTTGTTTGATTGCTTTTAAAGTGATGAAACTTTGGTTAATTTGCATGCTAAGTTGTTGGAATAAGATTGAAGGAAGTCGGTAATTTACATACCCTTCTTATTATAAATTAAGTAAATTACGTCTTCCTTCGGCTTAAGCTTCATGACATGTTGTTTTATTCATTGAGTAGCTATGTAAAATCTTCTATTCTCTCCCATAAGAAGAAGTGCTAACCTAATCTTTCATTTTTTCTTCTGACTCATCACATAATCACTTTTATAAGAATTTGTCATATCATGCGTCTTTGTGAATGTATTTAGTGGTACGATAGGAATGACAACATTACTTAGAAAACTTTGTTACTTGACAAAGATGAGGTGTATTCCCTTATATTGCCCTTTAAGTTATTTATCAATATAATTGTGTTGTTAAATATAAATGCTAATTGGAGTAGCTGATAAGTTCATAATTGTGCTATATTTTATGTGTCATTTGTTGTAAATAAGATTTGAGTTATTATTGAGCTTAATTTGGTTATTCTTAGTTTTTGTAGGGTTAAAGTGAAAAAGACCTAAAAAAGAAGGAAAAGATGAAAGGAAATGCTAAGGGCGGAATATGCACGAGTATGAAGCCATTCTGGATACTATTTAGTATTTTAAGCGTAACTCTTGAGTCCAAACTCCGATTGAGGTAATTCAAGATGCGTTGGAAAGCTATGCAATAGTGCTACAACTTTTGTGTTTTACACTTTCCCAAATTCCAAAAGAATCAAGGTCAAAATCAAAGCCAAATGTAAAGATTCCTGATTAGTACAGCATTAAACTCAGCGCACATGCGCTGCAATCCAGAAGGGAAAATGTTAGAATGTGCTAGAGCGCACATGTACACAATCAGGCAGCGCATGTGCGCCCGAACAGTGAAGTTGCATGATTTTTTTAATTTTCGGCTGATTTCTTTGCCCGATTGGACTCTTTTTCATATGATTTCACATTCTTATCCTTAGACAATAATTGAAACCCTAGTATTCATTATAAATAACCCATCTAGGGTGATTAGAAGGGAGTCGACACTTTATTTTCTTGTTTTAGCTAGGATTTTCAACAGAGAAAATTCTTGGTTATTCTTTCATGGTACTTAGTGCCTAAAACCTTTTTCTTGGTCAAGGGAATTGAAGCCACAGTCAATTCTACTATGTTGTGAGACTTTTTGTTCTTGAATTTATTCACTTTTATATCAAGTATTGATTATGTTTCTGTGATTAATTTAATTATTATTCTTTTTAACTTGTTATTGCTACAGAATAATTAAGTTATTGGAATTAATCTACGACTAGATTATTTTAACCGCGTGTGTTTAATTTAATTTGTGAAGCAATTAAGTTTGATAATTGCTTAGGAAAATAATCAACTAATTGGCATAACCGCGTGTGTTTATGTTTAATTAGCCTAATTGTTCTTGTTGATTTTAATGCTTCTATTAAATAATCTTTGGCATGTGTCTGGATTAAATTAATAGTTAGAGGGATCGCATGTTGAAAATTAGCCAACTTTAGAAAAAAATAAGAATCAACTTTGAATTGGAATATCGTTTAATTCTTCAATTAGTGTTTGGTATAGAAATTGAATTATTTTTGATGTCAAGGATCAACTAGTAAAATTGTCATGGTGGATATGACCAAAACCAAGATTCTTATTAAATTGAATTCCCTCCAATTTACTTTATTGTTTTAGTTTTTAGGTTAAAAGCATTCAAAAACCCTTCTTTCTTTTGAGCACAAGAATAAACTTCGTTCTCTGTGGACAACTTGTACTCACCACTACTACATGGTAATTGTTAATTTTGGGTGCCTATAACAGCATTAACCAAAATTTTGGCACCGTTGCCGGGGAACGGTTTGAATTATTTTAGTGCTATTTATTTCAGTTTTTCTTTTCTTTCATTTTATTATTATTCTTCCACTACTTGTGTATGCCAGTGATGCGATCTGCTAGACAAGTTGAATTTCAATTTGATTCAGAAATACAAACTACGTAAATTAGGGAAAGGATTAAAAGAATTACAAATTGGAGAAGATCAACTGTTCAATTTCATCTTTGATGGTGATAAGGAACAACACGAAGAGACAAACATGGAACAAAGAACTCTAAGAGAATTAGTGGCGCCTACCTTAAATCAACAACCTTTGTGCATTACATATCCTGAATTAAATGCAAATGCCACATTTGAATTAAAATCTGGACTAATCCATCTATTACCTTTCTTTCATGGATTACGACGTGAAGATCCAAACAAGCATCTTAAAGTGTTTCACGTAGTTTGCACGCTAAGTATGAGACTCACTGGAGTGTCAAAGAGCATATTAAATTGAAAGTATTTCCATTCTCGCTCAAGGATGAGGCAAAGGATTGGCTATTTGATTTACCTCGGGAAGCATTAAAACCTGGGAGCAGATGAATAGATTATTCGTGGCAAAATATTTTCCAACCTCTTGGACTGCGAATATCTGAAAAGAAATTTGTGGCATAAGGCAGTTCAATGATGAGTCCTTGTATTAGTATTGGGAGTGCTTCAAGAAACTGTGTGCAAGCTGTTCACATTATCAGATAAGTGACTCTTTATTCGTTCAATATTTTTATAAAGGTTTGTTGACAAATGAAAGGAACATGCTCAACAGCGCAAGTGGAGAGGCGTTAGATAATTTGACCATAGACACTGCTCGTTAGCTTATATCAAATATGGCCACGCATTCTCAAAAGTTCAGGATATGATGTGATCAACCTCTCAAACGTGTTAACGAGGTAAATATTTCATCTTTAGAATAACAAATGGGCTAGTCTGACTTCTTTTGTATGACAATTGGCTTCGGGAACTGTGAAGACAACACAACCCTTGGGCATTTGTTCAAATGAGGGACACTTAACAGATATGTGTCCCACATTACAAGAGGAATCCCACGAGCAGGTAATGCGGAGGAAGGATTTCTGTGGCAACCACAAACAAATTATGATCCTTACTCTAACATGTATAATCCTGGATAGAGGGATCATCCTAATCTAATATATGGGAATCCAGCACAACAGAAACGGCAGAATTTCCAACCATATAGGTTCCCATTTGCTCAAAGACAACAAGCTAATCCGAATAATCAGTCTGGTAAGTCTTTATAAGAAATGCTAAATGCTTTAACGGCTAATACAATGTAATTTCAGCAGGATAACAAGGCCAGTATTTAGCAGTTACAGCACCAAATGGGACAAATGGCGACTGCAATCAGCCAATTAGAATTGTTAAGTTCCAAAAAGTTGCCGTCTCAAACTATCATAAACCTCAAGGAGAATGAGATAGTGTAATTGTGTTAAGAAGCGGCAAAGAGGTTGAGGTGCGAAATGAAGTAGTTCTTGAATAAAAGAATGCCAAAGAGAGGGCAATCGGAGTGGAGAAAGAAATCGGTCCCATCCATAAAGATGAAAAAATTAGAAAGTCAACTTAGTGGCCAGAGTATATACCAAAGCTACCATTTCCCGAAGCATTCAAGGAATTTGTGAAGGAGGACCCTAACAGAGACTTATATGAAACTTCTCTGTATACGAGGTAAGCATTCCACTTGTTAGATGCTATCAAACAAATTCCTCATTATGCTAAATTTTTTAAAGAATTATGTACACATAAAAAGAAGCAAAAACAAAAGAAGGTTGAGAAGATTATGTTGGGCAAAAATATATCAGCCATGCTTACACAGTAGAATCTTCTAATGAAATGCAAATATCTAGGTATGTGTACAATTCCTTGTTCAATAAACAATACTAGAATTAAAGAGACCATGTTGGATTTAGGAGATTCTATAAATGTTATGCCTTATGTAGTTTATAAATCCTTACACATAGGGCCTTGATTGCTTCGTTAGGTAAAGTTCAACTATGAAAGAACAACCAAGCAATAATTAATCACACTAATTTACTATACTCCACCTAACTTCTACAAGTATACGGAGTTGATAGTAATATAGGATGAGAGGGTATCATTCCCACAAGGATTGTGGGCAAGCAAATACCAAGATTTACGGGTATTTGTATAGCCAAGAAAAAATCAATCAATGAGAGATGAAACTACACTAATCAAATCCATATTTAAACTCATGTAAATAAGACCAAATTAAACTAATTATCTATTAAAACAAGTAAAGAAAACTAGGCATTTACGAAATTAAGAGACTAACTATTAAATTCTAACAAAAGCAATTAACTAAAAGCACTTAATTCTAGCCTAAATTGACCAAAATAAGACTAAAATTAAAATTAAGCAATTTACCCAATTAAAAAGACTACAAACAAGAAACTTTGAAGACCTGTAGTTAAAAGCAACCATTTCTAAATTAGAAATTGGAAAAAGTTAAAATTGAAATCTAAATATTTTTGGATTTTTGATGATAATAAGGAAAGCCTAGTAAAAATTAAATAGAAATCAATGCAAGAAATTAAGAATTCTTAACTAAAAAGCAAGAAATTAACAAGAACCCTATTTTTTCTAAGAAAACCTAGATTGCTAGCAAAGAGATTTTTACTAATTTAAACTAGAAAGCAAGTAAACACTATATCTACTTGAAGCTAATGATTAACCCACTACAACTATCTAATCAAAATTTAAACTTGCAAAGAAATTAAAACTAGATCTAAGAGATGATTCGAAAGAACTTTTCATTCAAAAAGAAACTTGAGAGTTAAGTTTTCCTAATCTATCCTAAAATCTACTAATTTCCTACTTAAATCTATGCTACTTGCCCTAATACAATCTTTGAAGTAGCTTAAATAATGGAGTATCACACAAGGCAAAAATCAAGAATTGGTTGCTAGAAGATATTAAAAATTGCCTGCACAACTTATCCACCAGCGAGTCCATATCGCGATCTGGGATTTGAGATCGCGATATGGACTCTAATATATTTAGGGCATTTTCCCGAGTCCATATCACGATCTGGAGGAATCCAGATCGCGATCTAGACTCTCTTCCCAGCATTCTCCCATTTCTTCCATAATTACAATTTGGTCCTTTGAGCTTTGTTTATTCCAGCTTCCAACCTATAATTTTGACTTGCATAATATTAACACCATTAAACAATTAATTATACTAAAAAATTAATAAAAAAATTATCATATTTAACAAGAACAAAAATATAAAAACATATGAAAGAAATTAACTAAAACGTTCAATTAATTACCCAAAATTTGGGAATTAAACTATCAAAATACCAATAACTCTAGTTTACTAGAGTTATCACACCCCCAAACTTAGCGTTTTGCTAGTCCCGAACAAAACAAAAATTAAAAGAAGGCTACTAACACTTAAAACACATAAACACCACCAAAATATGACAAAACACTTGATGAATTGTGGATGTACTTAGAACAATTAAGAAACCTCTCAAGAAACTTTCAATGGTATATGATAGGTGAAGTGTTTAAATGAGTCAATTCAAAATTGCAATTTTTCTACAAAGAAGAATATGTTCATTTACCACACAAGATTTCAAATCACCAAGAATTATTATTCTCAAAAAGGATTACCAAACATTATAGTTCTATTCATTTAAAATATCATTGCTTCTCAAATCACAAATATTATGGAGTTAGTCAATTATCTCGACTAGGCCTCATGAAAATAGAAGTTCATTTAAGAAACTATTTAGATGCAAATGTCATACATTTTTGGGAATAGACCTCTAACAAGGAATAAGTAATACGAAATCAATGATAGGTATTACAAACATTTATTCCTTAACTTATTGGTATACTAAAACGGAATTCCTAATGGCTTAATTCGGAGAAACAACATGGGTACATGTCGAAATCCCGTACTCGCATTATTACTACGTCTAATGGCTTATTTCGGACAAACAACATGGGTACATGTCGGAATTCCATACTCGCCTTATTCCTAAAAGCAAAATAATTTTTTTTAAAAATATTAGACGGCCCTAAACCAAGGAAAAGGGGTGAAATGTACTTAAAATTAATCTCAAATATCAATTATTCACAAATTATAAGAACATTCCCTATGCAAACACACAAAATGTCCCAACATTCCTTCTATTTCATTTAACTCTTTTTTTCTTTTCAAAAGATAAATCGTCTAACTAGATAATATAAGTGATTTGATCAGAAACAATATTTTGAATACATTTTCCTAAATTTTTAGCACTTCTTTTAGAAAAATAATGAAGCTAAGTTTTTGAAATCTTTATGTTGTAAAAGAACTACTCACTCACACTTCAATCCATGAAATGACCCAACCAAATACTTCAATCATATAGTATTGTACGTCAAAATTCATCATCATTGAGTACTCAATTAATCAATTTTCCATCCATTATACATCTTTAGGTTAAGTGTCATCAACATGCACAAAACAACTATTCCCAACACGAAATAATAGACACCCCCAAATTTGTCTCTTTTATTCAAATTGATGAATAGATCATCCTTCCGCTCACCCAAAATCCAACACAAAGACATATCCAATAATAATAAGAGCTACTCAACTACGACACAATTTAAAGCTAATAACTAAAATTGAGTAAAAGTACTAAGGGTGTTTAACCATGCCATGTATCTCATCAATTAAGTCCCATAAAAATCAACATTTAATTCAAAACATCAACAAATGCAAAAATGGCTGCTACAACTTAGAACCCTTAGCCATTTTACTCTTATTAGGCAATAAACATGACCCAAACTTCACCAAGTACCCAACAAGTAATTCCCAAAAAGATTTAATCCATGAAGCATCAAAATAAATATCTACTTGGCACCAGTTTAAGATCATTTGTCAATCTACTAAAAAGGAAAATTAAAATATTCCAAATCCAAAGACTGAATATAAAATAAACAATGGTTTTTGTGAAATAGTCAAATGTCAAGGTGCCAAGTCATGAGAAACAGATAAAATTGTTCATCTTCCACAAATGGCTTCAATTGCTTGGGTTGGAGATTATCAATGCTCAGTGCAGCTAGTGGCATCACTCTTCTTGTTCCATCTCCTCTTGACCCTCCTCGGCATCTCTGGGTTGTGCTTCTTCATGGTCATCGTCTTGATCCTCTCTGGTCGCACCCGCTTGGCTAGTTCCCTCCTGATGTGCTGAAGCAGTAGGTGGTATGTAATGTTGTCCATAAGGTGGACCAAAGTGCCAAGCCGGAGATGGTAGTGGCCTAACCCATGTGCCCAATGAGGTGGCCTTGAGAGCTTCTCCAATTAAGGTCAAGTTATTATGCATCGCCATCTGGCTATATGTCCAATACCCTTGCAATTCATTCTTCTCATCTTCATTAACCGGAGCATTTAACACAAAACCTGGAGGCATCGGAATAAAAGAAGTACTCTGAGGCGGTGGTGGCAGTGGCTGGGTAGCGGTGGTGTTCTTCTTGATGGTACTTTTTGTACTCTCTCACCATTCAGTAAACATACTCCCAATTAATCCTTCCACTTGGATAGATCATTGGTTCTGTAGGATCAATCGGGCAACCTGCTAAAGTGCACAAATGGTGAATCAAGCTAGGGGTATAAAATATGAGTCGGCCAGACCTCCCACTGTCTAAGAACCCCTGTCTGACATGGCTACAAATATTCACCGGCAACCCTGTCATAATAGCATACACTAGGAGTACTTTATCCCTCTGAATATAACTCAAAGCATTGGACCCCCAAATTCGGCAACTAATAAAGTAAAACCATAATTTGGCTACCAAAGAAAGTCCCTGATGTGCAAATCTCAACTCAGTATTCGAGGAAGCACTCCTAATCCAATCAACATAGACATTGCAAATGGCATTTTTGATTATATTCATATCTTTCTCCTTGTCATTTAACAATGCCAAATATTGACTGGAAGATACAGGGGGTATGTTAAAGTAAGCATTAATATTAGTGATTCCAAATCCGCACTAAAATCCACTAATACGCCCCGTACTCGCACCATACCATTCTCCAATTGACACAAATTACAATGAAATTTCATCACAAATTGGGAAGCCCCGGAGTCAATTGGAGTGTTAAATCCCTCCCAATGCCTCGACCTAATTTGCTCTTCAATAGCTTTTCTAGCTTCTTCGTAAGCCCCCAATGCATAGGAAGGTCGAAATTCCGTTCTCTAATTACCTCATGCTTCTCATTGCTATTATACAATTGCTTTGCTCTATCGCTTGAGAATTGACGTTCTATATGCTCACCCTCCTCAAAAGGTTGTTCCATGGCCCTTTTCCCACTAGTTCTCTATCCGACTTTTCTCTTCCTCGACCCTGCTCCTCTTCCCCTCATTCTAGCCCTTCTTTTGGCACTACCATAAACTCCTCTAGTCATTTTCACAGCACAATTCAATCAAAAAATTCAGACAATTACCAATAATTCTAAGAATCACAGCCAACAAAATCAATTCACCAATTACATTGTCAACACACTTTCAAAATTTCTCAACAAATCAAACGAATCCAAACGCCAATTCAATAATTCAGATAATTGAACAATTTAATGTCAAAATTTTTCCTTCAAGAAATTCGCATAAATTATTGCCCAAAAATCAATAATTGGCTACCAAAAATTCCACCACAAACTCATAAACAAACCCAACAATTATCTTCAATAAATTGGCAATTGGAACTAAAAATTCAAAGAAAGATATTACCCGATTACGGATTGAAAAATTTCCCAAAAAGTCTTGTATGCCAATGTTTATTGATGTTCGAATATCTCCAAGAAATTTCCCAAAAGATTTTTGATTTGATAATCCTAGAAAGAAAAAAGATGATGTTAGCGGTGGTTATGAAGTTTGGAATAATTTTTGAGTGAAGATTATGGAGGAACTTGAGGGATTGGGGAGAGTATTTTCGGTTAAGAGGAAAAGAATAGGCAAAAATTTGTGAGAAAAGAAGAAGAGAAAAATATAAACGGAGTATGTGAGTCGAGATCGCGACCTGGCCTGATATCGAGATTGTGATCTGGATTTTGATATCTCGATCTCGAACGAGTTGAGATCGCGATCTCAACTCGGTGAAAAAATTGCCTTTACAAAAGTTTGATATTCAGATCAAAATCTCAATTTTGAGATCTCGATCTTGACCAAATGATGAATATGCCCACCAAAATATTGAGCTTGAGATCGCAATCTGGAATTTGAGATCGCGATCTCAAGATGAACTTCTACAAAGTGTATTTTTCAACACTAAGCCAAAATTTGAGATCACGATCTCAAGCTGAACTTCTGCAAAGTGTATTTTTCAACACTAAGCCAAAATTTGCCCACTCTTCATCACTTTTCTCCAATTCCATGCACAACCTACAAACACAAATTAACATGTTAGGATGACAATTTTCCTCATTCTTTAGCACCATTTAATCAACTAAAAAAAAAACTAAAATTTTTAAACTAAAATTCTAACCTAATTCAAACCACATTGCGTTGAATGGTATAGAAACACATCAAAATAAAACTAATTAAAAATCACACCAAAAGAAAACAATAACAACTAAATTAAAGACTTAGGTTGCCTCCCAGGAAGCACTCTTTTATAGCCAGGGAGCTTGACTATGGCATGAGCTTCATTCTTGCACAGATTGGACGATTTCTCATCCGCCTTCAATGATTCCTCCAAAGTAGGGTTTTAATCGATGAACATTGACCTTGAAAGCTCCCTATTTCCCTTTTATTTCCACTACTCCATGAGAAAATGTTTGAACCACTTCAAAGGGGCCACTCCACCTTGACTTGAGTTTTCCTGAGAATAGCTTGAGTTGTGAATTGTAAAGTAGCACCAAATCACCAACTTTAAATTCCTTCCTTAGTATGAACTTGTCATGCTATGCTTTAGTTTTTTACTTATAGATCAAATAATTTTCAAATGCTTCCCTCCAGAATTCATCCAACTTATTCAAATCAAGCATCCTCTTTTCATATGCTTCCTTCAAATCAAAATTCAAATTCTTTATTGTGCACACTGCTCTTAATATGTTCTATGCTCAAGTTCCACCGCAAGTGACATGCTTTTCTATACACAATACGGTACGAAGACATGACTATGGGAATTTTAAATGCCGTCCGATAGGCCCACAATGTGTGGTCTAACACAAGTGCCCAATCCTTCCTCGCATTATTCACCATCTTCTCTAAGATTCTCTTCAGTTCTCGTTTTGAAACCTCAACTTGACCCGATGTTTGAGGATGATAGGACAAAGAAACTTTGTGTTCACTCCATATTTTGTCATCATGGCCTCAAAATGTGAATTTTTGAAGTGAGAGCCCCTATCCCTAATAATAGCCTGAGGCACTCCAAACCGAAAGAAGATGTTCTTTTGAAGGAATTTAGTGACCACTTTAGCCTCATTGGTTGGTTTAGCGATTTATTCAACCCACTTTGATACATAGTCCACCGCAACCAAAAAGTATTTGTTGGAATATTGAAACTGGGAAAGTTCCCATAAAATCAATTCTCCATGCATCAAATACACACTCCAACTCTATAATGCCATGAAGGGGCATTTCATGTTTTCTTGAAATATTACCCATCCTATGACACTCATCACACTTGAGCACAAATTCACAAGAATCCTTGAACATAGTTGGCCAATACAAAACCACTTTGAAGAACCTTAAAAGCTGTTCGTTGAACTCAATGGTACCCTCCAACCGGAGATGAATGACAATGTCTCAACACATCGGTAATTTCACATTCTGGCACACAACTCCCTAGGACTTGATCATTGCACATTCGGAACAAATATGGCTCTTCCCAAAAGTAATGTTTAAGTTCAACAAAGAATTTTCTTTTCTCATTGACATTTAGCAACTTTGGTACTAACTTTGCCACAAGATAATTCACAATATCCGCATACTATGGACTCACTTCCATCACCTCAAACAATTTCTCAATTGATGATTCTTCATTGATGACTCTTTCATCATTATTGACAAGTCTAGATGCTTTAATCTTTGACAAATGGTCGACTATCATGGGGTTTTTCACACCCTTCTTGTCGACCACCTCCCAATAACTCCTCCAATAAAAGTATCCACTCAATAAACGTGGCTTGGTATCTTGTTTAGAAAATAAATATTTTAATGCGGAGTGACCGGTATGAATAATTACTTTTGATCCAATCAAGTATGATCTAAACTTATCAAATGCAAAAACTATAACAAGTAGTTCCTTTTACGTTGTAGAATAATTAAGTTGTGGTCATTAAGCTCCTACTTGCATAGTAAATGACATGTAACATCTTATTCGCCTTTTGACATAAAACGGCACCTATTGCATAGTCACTAGCATCACACATGAGCTCAAATGGAAGAGACCAATTTGGTGTTACAATGACCGGTGCAATCACAAGAGCATGTTTTAACTTATTGAATGCTTTCAAACAAGAATCATCAAAATGAAAAGGATAATCCTTTTGAAGTAATAAGCAGAAAGGTCTAGCGATATGTGAAAAATTCCTAATGAATCTTCTATAGAAACTTCCGCATGACCTAAGAAACTTCTTACCCCCTTAACATTAATTGGAGGAGGGAACTTTTCAATCACCTCTACCTTTGTCCTATCAACTTCTATTCCCTTTGATGAAACTTTGTGACCCAAAACAATTCCTTCCTTCACCATGAAGTGACATTTTTCCCAGTTGACAACCAAATCACCTTTTCAACACATTGGACAAATTTGCAAGACAATCATCAAATGAGACACCAAATACACTAAAATCATCCATGAGGATCTCTATGCTCTTTTCAATAATGTCATGAAAGATGGAAAACATACAATGTTGAAATGTGCTTGTAGCATTGCAAAGCCCAAAGGGCATTCTCCTATATGCAAAGATACCAAATGGGCACTTAAAAGTTGTTTTATCTTGATCTTCTGGACAAATGATAATTTGGAAATATCCAGAATAACCATCAAGGAAATAATAATATGGAAAACTAGCTAACCTCTCAAGTATTTGATCAATAAAAAGTAAAGGAAAATCAGATCCTTTCAGGTGGTCTCATTCGACCTTCGAAAATCAATGCACATACGCCAACCCGTAACAAATCTAAAGGGGAGGAGCTCATTGGTTTCACTTATTATTATGGTAATACCACCCTTTTTGAAATGACTTGAGTAGGACTAACCCACTCACTATCGCTAATAGGGTAAATAATACCAACTTTCAAAAGTTTGATGTCCTTGTTCCTCACAACCTCTTTTAAAGTAGGATTCAATCTCCTTTGAGGTTGCCTTATCGGTTTATTTCCTTCATTCAACAAGATTTTATGCATGCATATGGAAGGAATTATTCCCTCAATAACAACAATGGACCAAGCAATAGCATCTTTATGCATTTTAAGCATCACAATCAATCTTTCAAGATCCTCACTTGTCTAAGATGCATTCATAATTACCGGGTACGTCTCATTTTCACCAAGATGTGCATACATTAAGTGAGTAGAAAGAGGTTTAAGCTCCAATTTGGGGGTTCATTGGTCAGAGGTGAACCCCCCTTTACCTTTTTCTTGATTCTCGTCATCCTCTTTTTACAATAAGGTATTATTCTCCAATTGATTCAAAATTTTCATCCCTTCATCATCATCTTGATTTAGAGTATTTGACTCTAAGATCTCCTCCTCCATTGAGAGATTATCCATTGCATTCCTACAAAAATCATCAATTAGATCATCTACTACATTTGTATTCATGATATCTTTAAAAATTGAATGAAGCTTTAATGAACTAAAAACATTAAATGAGATAATTTCATCATTTATCAGAATTTCAACTTCCTTTCTTGAACATCAACAAGTGCATGGCCGGTAGCAAGCAAAGGCCTCTCAAGAATGATTGGCATCTTTTCATCCTCTTCCATATCAAGCACGATAAAATCGACCGAAAGGTAGAGTTTGTCAATTGTCACAATCACATCCTCGATGATACCCTTAGGGAACTTTATGCTACGATCAGGAAGTTGCAATGAGACACTTGTTGGCTTCAATTGTCCTCATACAACAAATAATTTCTTTTCTTGAACATCGCATAAGGCGTGAGATTTATTGAAGCTCCCAAATTACACAATGCTCTACCAAATTGTAAACCCCCAATCTCACAAGGTATGAAAAATGAACCGGGGTCCTTGAGCTTCGGTGGCAACCTCTTTGTAAGGAGTGCACTATAATTCTCTGTTAAACATAAGATCTCATGCCCATGCAATTTCCTTTTTGAAGTAAGGACTTGTTTAATGAATTTAACATAGGTAGGCATGTTCTCAAGAGCTTCCATGAATTGAATGTTGATTTCAAACTTTTTGAAAATCACAAGAAACTTCTTGAACTTCTTTGCTTTCTCTTCATCCTTAAGTCTTTGAGGAAATGGTACATTAACATGCTTCGGCTCATGATACTTTGAATCCTTGCCTTCATTATTTTGCAAAGTGGGCATAGTAGACTCATTCATCATTTTGTCTTGCCTATTTGAACACTCTCCTTTTTCATTCTCTTCATCCTCAACTCCTTCTTTCTCTCTATATCTTCTTCAACAATTGTCTTCCAACCATTTCTTCCAACTCCTTGCCATTCTTAAGGGTGCCTTGCATTGCTCCTTGGAGTTTGGAATGGTATCACTCGAAAGCACCCCAAGAGGTCTTTCATTATTCAACCTTTCCAATTGCCCCAATTGAATCTCCAAATTTCTTGTCGATGCCTTCAAATTCTCATAATCTCTCGTGTTCTTCATTTTTCCTTTCCAACTCTCTTCTCAAATATTCGGCTTCTCTTTTCCAACCATCTTCATCCATATTCTCTATTGGAACATATTGATCATGATACATAGGTTGGGAAAAATTTGCATATTGGAAGGAAGGTTTTGGTTGTTGGTTTTTAAATGAAGGGTTAGGGGAAGATTAATATGAGTTGGTTTGGAAATTTCTTTGATGTGGAGGTTGATAAGGTCTAGATGAAGAACTTGAAGCTTGATTGTGTTTGAAATTTTGAGGTGGGGGATTTGGTTGATAAGGAGGATTGGATTTATTGTTGAAGTGTTACTCTACGAAAAATTAGGATGATTCCTTATATGTGTTCCCATAAACTCCTGATAGGTTTCTTGGAAATGATGATTGATTAAAGACATAATTGAATTGCTCATTTTACCCATAAAGCATCTCACATTGTCCATTCGCATGACCGTCTCCACAAAAATCACATACCATGCTTGGTTGGGTTGGAGAAGAAGACATGACATTTACACTACTTGGTTTCCCCAAGTTCTTCAACGCCTTTGCAACGTTGTTCATAACCCTCATGAACATACTTTGTTGTGCCGAAAGAGCATCTTGCATGTTCAAATTCAACACTCCACTATTGGCATTGGTTTGATTGGCTTGGTGTTAAGCCATTGGTGGAGTCATCGATCCATGATAATAGTGATTGTATGCCATCCTACTAAGCAACTCTTGAGCTTCTTCCAGAGTCTTGTATGAGATAGAACCATCAGTGGAGGCATCCACATAGGATTTTGTCTCTTGAATCAAACCATTATAGCAAAGTTTAGATTTAAAGCCACAAAGGAATCACATTATGAGGACATTTTCTTAGCAACTCCTTGAACCGTTCCCAAGCTTCTCCTAAGCTTTCACCAACATCTTGTTTAAAGGATGTAATTTTATTTCTCAATTTGGCGGTTCTTGCGGGTGGAAAATGCTTTGCCAGGAACTCTTGAGCAAGTTGATTCCAAGGAGTAAACATTCCTTGGGCATGGGATTGTAGATATGATTTAGCTCTATCCCGGAGAGAGAAAGGAAACACCCTCATTCACACACAATCTGGGTGTACTCCATTGAAGTTGAAAGTGTCTAAAACTTCTTCAAAGTTCATGAGATGCGTATAAGGATCTTCATTGGGACCACCCCCAAACTGATATTTTCTAAACCTTATTTTGATGATGACATAAGCACTAAACTCTGAAAACAAGCTTTGCAGGTCTGTTACTTTTTCTGCTGGAAACAGGGTGTTCGGACGCAGTACACCGTCCGAATTATGTCAAGTTTGCTTGGACGCATTTCACCGTCCGAACTAACAGGCAGAAAGCAAGTTTCTTAATGCTTCTCTACGGACGCATACAACAGTCCGAACGAAGTTTCTTTTATACTAACACGACTGTTCGAAACTCTGTTCGGACGATGGAACGGACGCATGAACGGCCGTCCGAAAGATGTCCTTCACCTACTGCACGGAGATCGAACGCTGTGTCGGACGCATCATACTTATCTCGGACGTCCGAAACCTCAACGGCTAGTTTTTTGTGCATTTATTATTTAGCCGTTAGGAAGTAGTTACAACCACCATTTATTGCTCCTATAAATACCTGCTCTATCATTTTGTAAAAATCATCTAACACATTGAATACAAGACTTAGAAAAGAGCAATTTGAGTACAAATTGGCTATAGTGCTATATTGTATTAATGTGCAGCTTAGAGTGCAATTCAATTTTGAGTGGAGTGATAATCTTGTACGAAAGTGAGGTTGTGAGTAAAATTCTTGGCTCAACTAAAAGAGTATATTTGTGTGAGCAAGAATTTCCCTACTTTGTAAAGATTATTGGCTCACCTAGTGTGTGAAGCATTCTAGTGAATTAATACTTCAAGCTTGTTAGCTTGGAAGTATTGATTGTTTAATTTCCTCTCTTTCTTACTTCACAGCTTCATTGATTCTATTATATTAATTGTTAGTTGCAAAATCTCAATAAGTTTAATCTTTCTAAAAGTATATTTTAGAAACCTTATTCACCCCCCCTCCTAGGTTGCTTTGGGACCAACAATTGGTATCAGAGCTTGGTTTCATTTTATTGCTTAAATTGCTTTTGAGAAAAGAACTATTATGGCAACCAAGAATGCTCTATTTTTTAGGGTCAATCCATTACTAAGCCCCCTATGTTCAATGGGGCAAATTTTATTAGTTGGAGAGATAGAATGAAAACATTTTTTCAATTTATTGATATTGACTTGTGGTATGTTGTTAATGAAGGACCCTTTGAAGCTACTATCATTGATGATCACACAAATAGAAGAAAGAGAAAAGACAAGGGATGAACTCACTCCACAAGACAAGGCAAACTTGACTTTAAATGCAAAAGCCATGAATGTGCTATATAATGCCTTGGATGCTAATGAATCAACTCGCGTCAAGGGATGCATTTCCGCTAAAGAAATTTGGGATAAATGGAAGAAAATCCATGAAGGAGCGACGATGTTCGTGAGCAAAAGAAATCCTTACTTGTTGCCAAGTATGAGTCCTTCAAGACGGAACCACATGAAAATATTGATAAAATGTATTGTAGGTTCAATGACATCATTAAGGATCTTGAAGCCTTGGGTAAGGAGTATTCTTTGGGTGAAAAGAATAGAAAAATCCTAAATGCTCTATCCAAAGAATGGGATGCCAAAACAATCGCTATAGAGGAAGCCAAGAATTTAAATTCAATGCCTATTGAATCGCTAATCAACTCTCTTACATCTTATGAATTGAAGTTGAAGGCCAAAGTGGTGGATGATGAAGAAGCAAGACCAAGACTAGGAGCATTGCTCTAAAGACCTCTCAAGAAGAGGATGAAAATGGCTCCATCAATCTAGAAGATGAAGATCTTGATGAAGGAGATCTTGCACTCATCACCAAAGGATTTCTTAAACATTACATGAACAAACGGAGAATGAGAAGAGGTGGAGCTACAAATTCAAATAATTTCAAAGGAAAGACTAAGCTAGAAATGACGAAGCAAAATGAAAAGTGCTTTGAATGCGGTCAACCCGAAGCAAAATGAGTGTCCTTCCAAGAAAAAGAAGGAAGGAAGAAAGCCTCGATTCAATAACTTTCAAATCACATGGGATGATTGCAACTCCGAAGGAGAAGTTGAAGAAGAAATGGAGTCGGCACAAATGGCCTTTATGGCCATTGGAGATTATGAGGTAAATTCTAACTATGACTCCAATGACTCCAATGATGAAAATGATCTTGAAGCTTTCATTTTAAAATTGCATGGTAGCTTAAAGGAATCATATGCTAGAAATAAGGAGTCCATTAGTGAAGAAATCAAATGCTCTATTGAATTCTAACTCTAAACTTGTGAATGAAAATAATAGGCTATCATAAGAAAATAGTGACTTGAAGAAAAGAATGCATGTGAGATCAAAGATCAAGGAAGAACAAGCCTCCTTGAAGAAAAGATTGGATGATTTGAATGTTCTCTTGACTAGAAAGAGAGAAAATGTTGTTGATTTGAAAATAAATAGAAATGTATTGATCAACAAAAATTTTATCATGTTTAGAAGGGATGACTTATGTTTTGTAAAATCAAAATCCTCTTTATATGGAAATTAAAATATTATTTGTAGATATTGCCAACAACATGGACTGTCAAGAATATGTGTTATGTCAATACAAATGAGAAACTTGGAATGAAAGCCACATGGATTAATAGCAATTTCACTAACTCAAATGGACCCAAGAAAATGTGGGTACCAAAAGTTATCAATTGATCTATTGCGTAGGTTCTTAACATCACCAACAATGCTAAGTGGTAACTTCATAGATAGTGGATGTTCAAGGCACATGATGGGTGATGCTTCTCTCTTCACAAATCTCAAATCCAAAAATAGTGAAAAAGTAACATTTGGAGATAAAATAAAGCAAAATCAATCGGCATTGGTGATGTAGGTAAAAATGGTGAAACCTTGATTCAGAATATGCTTCTTGTTGATAATTTGAACTACAATTTATTAAGTGTAAGTCAACTTTGTGATAAAAATTTATATGTGTTTTTTACCAAGCATGAATGTCTTATCCTTGATAAAAATCATGTTGTTTTATTTAAGGGCACTAAGCACAATGATGTTTATGTGATTCACCTTGATAAAATTAGCAATAGCAATGTAAAATGCCTTACCTCTTCCATAGATGATCCTTGGCTTTGGCATAGAAGACTTTGTCATTTTAATATGGATTTAATTGAAAAACTTGCTAAGAAGGATTTGGTAAGAGGTTTGCCAAAACTAAAGTTTTTGAAAATAAAATTTGTGATGCATGCTTCAATTTGGTAAACAAGTTAAAGTTTCTTTTAAACCAAAGAATTTTGTGTCCACTCATAAACCTTTAAAATTGTTGCATTTAGACTTGTTTGGACCTACTAAACATGCTAGTCTTGGTGGTTGTAAATATGTCTTTGTTATTGTAGATGACTATTCTAGGTACACTTGGGTATTATTTCTTGATCACAAAAATGAAGCTCTTGAAAAGTTTGTAAAATTGTTTTCCTAAATTCAAAATTTATTGAATTTAAAGATCATTCGTTTAAGAAGTGACAATGGTGCCGAATTTAAATTTGGAGATTTTCCCGAATTTGGTGATCACAACGGTATTTCACATGAATTTTCGGTTGTTAGAGTCCCTCAACAAAATGGTGTTGTTGAAATGAAAAATAGGACTCTTCAAGAAACCGCTAGAACTATGATTAGTGAATGCGACGTACCACAATACTTTTGGACCGATGCCGTTAACACGGCTTGTTATGTCATGAATCGAGTTTTATTATCAGATCCATTTTAAACAAAACTCCTTATGAACTCCTTTTTTGTAAAAAAAACCTGTTGTGAGTTATTTTAAAGTCTTTGGTTGCAAATGTTTTGTTTTAAAAATCAAAGAAAATCTTGTTAAATTTGACAAAAAATCAGATGAAGTGATCTTTCTAGGATATGCTAGTGACAAGAAAGCATACCGAGTATACAATAGAAGAACGCTCTTGATTGAAGAAGTTGTACATTTACATTTGATGAAGTTAATGATGTTATCTCAAAGAATTTATGTGAAGATGAAGATGTAGGTATTCAAAAGGAGCTTCAGAAGTTCACTATCCATGAAGATCATCAAGAGATCACATCAAGCAATGATGTCAACAACCATCAAGTAGATGATGAAGAAGAAAAGAATGAGGATACTCCCAAAGATCTTCCAAAAGCTTGGAGATTCGTCTCTAGTCACCCTCAAGATTTGATCATAGGTGATCTATCCGATGGGGTAACTATTCATTCTCATAAACCTATCATCTTGAATAGTAATTGTGCATTACTTTCTCTCATTGAATCTAAACATGTAGATGTTGCTTTAAATAATGAATCTTGGGTCATTGCCATGCAAGATGAACTTAGTCAATTTGAGAAAAATAACGTATGGACCTTTGTTGAAAGACCATCTTCTCATCCAGTAATTGGAACAAAATGGGTTTTTAGAAACAAATTAAATGATAAAGGTGAAATTATAAGGAACAAAGCTAGACTTGTTGCAAAAGGTTATGCTCAAGAAGAAGGTATTGACTTTGATGAAACCTTTGCACTCGTGGCTAGATTAGAATCCATTCGCATGTTTCTCGCATTTGCATGTTTCAATGATTTCAAATTATTTTAAATGGATGTCAAAAGTCCATTTTTAAATGGTTTTATTGATCAAGAAGTTTTCGTTGAACAACCTCCGGGCTTTGAAAATAAAAATTTTCCAAATCATGTTTTCAAACTCTCTAAAGCTTTATATGGTTTGAAACAAGCTCCAAGCAAGCTTGGTATGAAAGATTAAGTGGTTTCTTGATTGAAAATTGATTTAAAAGAGGTGTAGTTGACACCACTCTTTTTACTAAAACAAATTCCAATGGTTTATTAATTGTTCAAATTTATGTTGAAGATATTATTTTTGGAGCAACTAATGAAAGCTTGTGCAAGGATTTTTCCACATTTAATGCAAAAAGAGTTTGAGATGAATATGATGGGAAAGTTACAATTTTTCCTTGGACTACAAGTTCACCAAACAAAGGAAGGAGCGTTTATTACACAAATCAAGTTCACAAAGGAGCTACACAAACGATTCGGAATGGAAGATTGCAAACAAGTTGGTACGCCTATTGCACTTCAACAAAACTTGATAAAGATGAAGGAGGTAATAATGTTGATGAAAAACACTATAGATGTATGATCAGAAGCCTACTTTACTTAACAGCTAGCAGACCAGATATTATGTTTGCTGTTTGTTTATGTGCTAGATTTCAATCTTGCCCTAAAGAATCGCCTCTCACTTGATAGCTGTAAAAAGGATTTTTAGATATTTGAAGGGTACAATGAATTTTGATCTGTGGTATCCAAAGTCCTCTACATTTGATTTAATTAGTTATTTTGATGCTGACTTTACTGGGTGTAAAATTGATAGAAAAAGTACCAGTGATATGTGTCATTTCCTGGGTAATTGTCTCGTGTCTTGGTTTAGCAAAAAACAAAATTCTATTTCTTTTTCTACGGCTGAAGCCGAATACATTGCTGCTGGAAATTGTTGCACTCAACTTCTGTGGATGAAACATACTCTAAAAGATTTTGGTGTTATTTTTTATTGTGTGCCTATAATGTGTGACAACACTAGTGCAATTAATCTCACAAAAAATCCTATAATGCACTCTAGGACCAAACACATTGATGTTAAGCACCATTTTATTAGAGATCTTATTTGTAAAAAGGAAATATGTGTTGATTTTGTGCCTACTTTAGATCAACTGGCTGACATTTTTACAAAACCCTTGGCACTAGAACACATGCCTTTTGAATCTCTCAGAAAATGCTTGGGGATTTTACAGTTCAATTTGGCATAATCTCTTAGTTTGGACGCACCTGATCGTCCGAACAACACTCTTTCTCGGACGCTCTCACTCGTCCGAAAACTTCCTCTCTGCCTCGGGCGCTTATGATTGTCCGAATGTTCCTCAATTTCTCCACTTTCTCACTGGAATTCTACCGGACGCTTCCCATTGTCCGAAATAATATCAGATGCACTAGCTCTTCGATCGGCTGTCCGTTTGTCAGCTTTCGGATGAATACCTACCGTTCGGACGTCCGAACGGTCTCTCTACTCGATTAAAACCGTCCACTTTCCCCCTTTTCGAACTCACCCTAACCACCGAAACCCTCTCTGGCGAAATTTTTCTCCTCAAAAATGCCTCCAACTTCTTCCCTCTCTCCACAAATTGTTTGAAAAATTGTCATTCCCAAAGTATTTATCACCATTATTGCACCTGATTTCACCCATCTACCATCTCATTTCATCAATAAATTATTTTCACCAACTTTCCAAAAAATAAAAATAAATAAATAAATAATAAATAAAATTTTTATACCTTCCATTCACAATGGTTAAATCCCGTGGAGGTTCTTCAACAGCAACTTGTGGACGTAAATCAAAAGGGAAAGCTCCGGTGCGTGGGGAATCATCTGCTAATCCTCAAGCTTCATCTAATCCAACCTTACTAAAATTCATCGATGCCAAGGCCTCCGAACGGTATACATCTCTTCTTAGCAAATCTATAATCGTTCAACGCCTTGGTTTTCAAAGTCTTTTCGATGAATTTAATCTTCCCATTGTCAAATCCTGTTTTGAAAAACAAAATTGGGGTCATTTAGTTCATACTGACTTACCCGTTTATCATGACATGGTGCTCCAATTCACAGCCAATCTTAGGAAAGGCCCCACTGTTCGCACATTAGTTTCTCGTGTAAACAGCACAAATCTTGAAATTTCCTCCAACATCATCAATACTATTTTTGAATGTGAAGTCTTAAGTCAAATGCGAATGAATTTTCTTATTTCTTTTCTTTAGATAAATAGCCCGCTCTTGATACTCACTTTGACATTGATGAGGTCAAAGCAATTTTTAACATCAATTTCAAATAGGCCTCGGAAGCCAAAACTACATTGGTCACTCCTGAACTGAATATTCTGTACACTCTTGTCACAAATTTGTTGTTACCAATAGATGGGCATCGCACTGAGCCCGGAAAGATGCAACTTTACCTATTTTATTGTGTTTTCAAAGGAATTCCTCTTGACTTTGGGTATCTCTTCTGCTCCCTGTGGAAACTCTTTCTTACTGATACCCGACGAAACATTCCTTTCAAAAAATTTCTCACCAAAGTATTTGATTTCCTTGATGTACCTTTCAGTGGAAACAAACAATTTCCTCCCTATTTCAACAAATCTTATATTGAGCGAAAAGGCCTCCGTTTTTTTAATGATCAATGGTTAACTAAGGTAGCCTTTAATATTGAACATTCAAAATCCCAGGCCTCTACCATTCTGGTTTAGCACCTCACCTTTCTCCTCCTCCTCAAACACCTCCACCAGTCCATGATCCACGTCCATCTTCCTCCTAACCTTCACTTTCTCAAATCTGTGACCTTCTCAATTCTTTGAGAACTCAAGTAAGTCAGTTGATCCTCCAAGAGGCACTTAGCTTGGGCATGTCTGCTTCAGCTCAGGTTCAATTTGCCAATATTCAATCACAGTATCCACTCGACTCCTCTACCGAAAGTGATGACAATGTCGAAGAAGGGGATGTTCGTGAGGATGACGAAGAGGACACAAATAATCAAGGTAATGTCAATGAAGATGAAGGCAACGATGAGGACGTTGACGACACATTCAATTTCATCATGCAACGTCGTAATGAAGAAGACGAAGACACTGATGATGACGCTCCTTCCAAACGCCGCAAGATTGAAAAACGCTCTAAGAAGAAAAATGACTCGACTTAGATTCTATGATAATATGTATTTTAGTTTTGGCATTTCTTTGAATTTTTTTTTTCCTTTGACTAGTTGGATTTGCTCTCACTATCATTTTATGAATTACTTTTTTACTATTGGTGTTGATGATGATCCAAGCTTAACCTTGATATTAATTCATATTGGTTATTTGAGTACACTTTCTCAGGGGGAGCTTTGTTTGATGATGTCAAAAGAGGGAGTAGGAATATATCGCAAAATGATTGGTTATCACTCATATCTGTTAATTTTACATGTTGATTATTCTATGACTGTTTGTCATCAGCAAAAATGGAGATATTGATGTTTTCCAAACCTTATTTTGATGATGACATAAGCACTAAACTCTAAAAACAAGCTTTGCAGGTCTGTTACTTTTTCTGCTGGAAACAGGGTGTTCGGATGCAGTACACCGTCCGAATTATGTCAAGTTTCTGGGACGCATTTCACCGTCCGAACTAATAGGCAAAAAGCAAGTTTCTTAATGCTTCTCTACGGACGCATACAACAGTCCGAACGAAGTTTCTTTCATACTAACACGACCGTCCTTGGACATAAGCTCTGTTCAGACGATGGAATGGACGAATGCACAGCCGTCCGAACGATGTCCTTCACCTACTGCACGGAGATCGGACACTGTGTCGGACGCATCATACTTATCTCGGACATCTAAAACCTCAACGGCTAGTTTTTTGTGCATTTATTATTTAGCCGTTAGGAAGTAGTTACAACCACCATTTATTGCTCCTATAAATACCTGCTCTATCATTCTGTAAAAATCATCTAACACATTGAATACAAGACTTAGAAAAGAGCAATTTGAGTACAAATTGGCTATAGTGCTATATTGTATTAATGTGCAGCTTAGAGTGCAATTCAATTTTGAGTGGAGTGATAATCTTGTACGAAAGTGAGGTTGTGAGTAAAATTCTTGGCTCAACTAAAAGAGTTTTAGTGTGAGCAAGAATTTTCCTACTTTGTAAAGATTATTGGCTCACCAAGTGTGTGAAGCATTCTAGTGAATTAATACTTCAAGCTTGTTAGCTTGGAAGTATTGATGTGTTTAATTTCCTCTCTTTCTTACTTCACAGCTTCATTGATTCTATTATATTAATTGTTAGTTGAAAAATCTCAATAAGTTTAATCTTTCTAAAAGTATTTTTTAGAAACCTAATTCACCCACCCTCTTAGGTTGCTTTGGGACCAACACAAACATGGCATGAGCTTGGAGCATTTAGATCAATGCGGGCTTAATGTCAAAGCTGTTAGCTTGCATGGGCATCCTTGCAATGCTAGAATTCACTCTATCAAAATTTGGCAAGGCATATTTCCTGAATGGCCTTCCATTCCCATTCATGCCATTTCCATTCCTGTTACCACCACCTAATCCGTTATTTCCAACGACCTTTTCTTCATCGTTCTCCATTTTCACATTCCTTTGATTAGGATTACCGTTTGCCATTTCAATCCTTTCTTGCTCTTGTTGTACTCTTCTCAACTTTCGAATTTCCCTTAGCTCTTTTTCGTTTTCCTTGTCCAAGCAAATGAATGGCCCTTTATCACCTCCGCTTACCATGCACTACAGAAAACCAAAGCAAGTAGTCAATTGAAGTGTCAAGTCAATTCCGCATGACAACCAAACAACATAAACGAATAAACAAAACTAACAACTAAATTAAACTAAGTGCTTAATCTACGCGACCCGTAATGCGCTTAATATTGCCAAATACCGAAAACCAATCCCCGCCAACGGTGCCAAAAACTTGATTGCTTCGTTAGGTAAAGTTCAACTATGAAAGGAAAACCAAACAATAATTAACCACACTAATTCACTATACTCCACCTGACTTCCGCAAGTATACGGAGTTGATAATAGTATAGGATGAGTGGGTATCTTTCCCACAAGCATTGTTGTCAAGCAAATACCAAGATTTACAGGTATTTGTATAGTTAAGCAAAATCAATCAACGAGAGATGAAACTACAAAAATCAAATCCATATTTAAACTCAAGGAAACAAAACCAAATTAAGCTAATTTATCTACTAAAACAAGTAAAGGAAACTAAGCAATTACAAGTATGATTACAAAATTAAAAGACTAGCTACTAAATTCTAACAAAGCAATTAACTAAAAGCACTTAATTCAACCCTAAATTGACGAAAATAAGACTATAATTAAAATCAAGCAAGTTACCCAATTAAAAAGACTATAAATAAGAAACTTTAAAGACTAAAAGCAACCATTTCTAAATTAGAAATTGGAAAATGTTAAAAATTGAAATCTAAATATTTTTGGATTTTTTATGATAATAAGGAAAGCCCACAAAAAATTAACTAGAAATTAATGCAAGGAATTAATAATTCTTAACTAAAAAGAAAGAAATTAACAAGAACCGTAATTTTTGTACGAAATCTAGATTGCTAGCAAAGAGATTTTTACTAATTTAAACTAGAAAGAAAGTAAAAATTTTATCTACTTGAAGCTAATGATTAACCCACTACAACTATCTAATCAAAATTTAAACTTGCAAAGAAATTAAAACTAGATCTAAGAGATGATTAAAGAGAACTTTTCATTCAAAAAGAATCACTTGAGAGTTAAGTTTTCCTAATCTATCCTAAAATATACTAATTTCCTACTTAAATCTATCCTACTTGCCCTATTACAATTTTTGAAGTAGCTTAAATAGTGGAGTATTACACAAGGTAAAAATCAGGAATTGGTTGCTAGAAGATTACAAAATTGCCCTCACAACGTATCCACAAGCAAGTCCATATCGCGATCTGGGATTTGAGATCACGATATGGACTCGAATATATTTAGGGCATTTTCCCGAGTCCAGATCGCGATCTGGAGGAATCTAGATCACGATCTGGACTCTCTTCCTACTATTCTCCCATTTCTTCCAGAATTGCAATTTGGTCCTCTAAGCTTTGTTCATTCCAGCTTCTAACCTCTAATTTTGACCTGCATAATATTAACACCATTAAGCAATTAATTAAAATAAAATTTTAATAAAATTTTATCATATTTAACAAGAACAAAAATATAAACACATATGAAAGAAATTAACTAAAACCTTAATTACCCAATTGAGTTCAGAGTTAAACTATCAAAATGCCATAATTTAAAGGGAAATAACTCTAGTTTACTAGAGTTATCATTATTTCAAACTAATACTGTTATTCAATTGGCAGATAGATTAGTGGCTTATCGTAGGGGTATAGTTGATGATGTTTTAGTCCAAGTCAATGAATTAATTTTTCAACTGATTTTTATGTTCTTGACATGGAGAACAATGATGAGCTTTCTCCTATTTTGTTAGGTAGAACATTTTTTAAAACATCTAAAACTAAGATAGATGTAGATACTGGAATTTTGAAAAAGGAATTTGATGGCAAAATTTTCAACATAATATTTATACGGCCATGAAGTATCCAACTAAGGAGAATTCTTTTTTTTTGTTGATGTTATTGATTCATTAGTATAGGATGTTTTAAAGAAGAATTCGAATGAGACGAATATGAGCAAGCGAAAAGTGATGTTGAGCGGCCGCAATTTGGTAAGTTATCTTATGTGACATCGAAGATCCCTAATCTAGATAAAATTTCATCTTCTGTTTTGCAGGCGGCTGAGTCAAAATTAAAACCTCTTCGAAGTCACCTTAAATATTTGTTTCTAGGTGATGGGAAAACTCATCCGGTGATAGTCATTAATAACGTAACCGATGACCAAGAAGAACGATTATTAAAGTCCTAAGGGAGCACAAGACAGGAATTGGGTAGACCATTGTAGATATAAAAGGAATTAGCCCATCCACATGTATGTATCGTATATTACTCAAAGATAGAGCTAAGCCTACCCATCAACTGCAAAGAAGGCTGAACTCGATGCTCATGGAAGTGGTTAAACAAGAAATACTCAAATTTCTTGAAGTGGGGATAATTTACCCCATTTCAGATAGTGAATGGGTTAACCCAGCACAAGTGGTCCCTAAAAAGACGAGGGTAACTGTAGTAAAAAATTAAGAAAATGAAATGGTGTCCACCCGTATACAAAATTGGTGATGGGTTTGTATAGACTATCGAAAGTTTAATTCTCTTACTTGCGTCAAAGATCACTTTCCTTTACCTTTCGTTGATCAAATGCTTGAAAGGTTAGCTAGTCATGCTTATTATTGTTTTCTTGATGGTTACTCTGGATACTTTCAGATCGCTATTACTCCCAAAGATCAGGAAAAGGCAACATTTACATGCCCATTTGCAACATTTGCTTATCGTTGTATTCCATTTGGGTTATGTAATGCCCCTGCTACATTCCAAAGATGTATGGTTAGCATATTTTTTGATTTTTTAGAACATTTTATTGAGGTATTTATGGATGATTTTACTCTTTATGGAGATTCTTTTGATCAGTATTTGCACAATCTCACATTAAAATTGAAAATGTGCAAAGAAACTAATCTTGTTTTAAATTCTAACAAATGTCACTTCATGGTGCAACAAGGTACAGTGTTAGGTCATGTGGTGTCATCTAAAGGGATTGAGGTAGATAAAGCAAAAATTGATATAATTCAATCATTAGCTTACCCCACCAAGGTGCGGGAAGTTCGTGCTACCAAGATTCCTTGATCATGCAGGTTTTTACCGAAGGTTCATTAACGACTTCTCCAAAATATCAGCATCTTTATGCAAGTTACTGGAAAATGATATGGAATTTGAGTTTGGTGATGATTGCAAGGAAGCATTTGATAAATTGAAACAACTGCTCGTGTCAACCCCAATCATCCAACCACCCAACTGGGGTCTACCATTTAAGATAATGTGCAATGCAAGTGATTATGCAGTGGGCATAGTTTTAGGGCAACGTGTTGGATGGGCTTCTCATTCAATTTATTATGCTTCCATGACCCTAAATGATGCGTAAAAAAACTACTCCACCACTGAAAAAGAACTTTTGGCTGTTGTTTTTGCTCTCTAGAAATTTCGTTCGTATCTAATTGGTGCTAAAATGATTGTATATTCTTATCATGTAGCTTTATGCTATTTAATGACGAAGTGGAAGTCAAAACCAAGGTTGATAAGATGGATACTCCACTTGAGTGAATTCGACTTGGAAATCAAAGACAACATAGAAAGTGGTATGGAGAACAAAGTGGCAAACCATTTAAGTCGACTACCACACGTGGAGGATGAACTGGAGATGCAAGAAAGATTTCTGGAGGAACAATTATGTTCCATAAAGGCAATGTTACCATGGTATGCAAATATTGTCAATTTTTTAGTTACTAATAAATTACCTCATGGATTGTCTAGGGCAGCAAGAGAGAAGATCAAAAGCGATGTCAAATATTATGTGTGGAATGAGCCCTATTTATGGAAACATTGCACCGATCAAGTAATAAGAAGGTGTGTCAATGATGGTGAAATTAATTCAATTTTAGCATTTTTCCATACTTATGCTTGTGGAGGGCATTTTGGAGCTAGAAGAACAGCAATGAAGATATTAGAGTGTGGATTTTATTGGCATAACATATTTTGTGACTCTTACCTATTTTGTCATTCGTGTGATAATTTTCAAAGGACAGGTAACATATCTCAAAAGAATGAAATGCCTCAAAACCCGATACAATTCTTGATAAAATTGAAAACAAAATATTTGATGTTTGGGGCATTGATTTCATGGGACCTTTTCTTGTTTCATTTGGTTATTCATATATACACTTGGCTGTTGATTATGTTTCAAAGTGGGTAGAAGCTAAAGCCACTCTTACTGGTGATTCAAAAGTTGTCGTAAATTTTCTTTAAAATAACATCTTTTCTAGATTTGGCATTCCAAGGGCTGTAATCAGTGATCGTGGCACTCATTTTTGTAATCGAACAATGGAAGCCCTACTGAAGAAGAACCATGTAACTCACAGGATCTCCACCGCATATCATCTGCAAACCTCTGGACAAGCCGAGGTATCCAATAGAGAAATTAAGTCTATTATCCAGAAAATGGTGAACTCTAGTCATAAGGATTTGAGTTTATGGTTGAATGATACATTATGGGCATATCGCACTGCCTATAAGACACGAATAGGGATGTCCCCATATCGGTTAATATTTGGGAAGGCTTGCCACCTACTCGTAGAATTGGAGCATAAAGATATATTGGGCTATTAAAAGTTTTAATATGGGATTGGATGCAAGTGGTAAATAGAGAAAATTACAACTGCAAGAGTTGGAGGAAATTTGAAATGAAGCTTACGAGAATACCCATATATATAAAGCGAAGACAAAGGCTTTTCATGATCAAATGATCATAAGGAATGATTTTAAAGTCAGTCAGAAAGTCCTTCTTTATCAGACACGTCTTCGCCTATTTCTTGGTAAGTTGAGATCTCGTTGGATTGGACCGTTTATTATAACTAATGTATTTCCCCATGGTGCAATTGAAATTTAGAGTTTACAAACATCCAAGGTGTCCAAAGTCAATGGACATTGTCTAAAACCCTATTATAAAGGAGTTGCATTGGGAAACGTGTTGGAAGTGGATTTGGAAGCACCGATTTATAATTGATTGAAGGAAAGAACATCAATTCGAGTCAACGATAGTAAACAAAGGCACTGCGTGGGAGGCAACCCATGTCCATTTAAATTTTGTTTCATTTATATTCATTTTGCAACTTTATTTTTGTTATTTTATTTTTAGGGTTGGCATAGTTTTATTGTGTTGATAATGCGGGAAATCGACTCCATTACTAAGCTAAACTGATAAATTGGTCCCTTGAAGGTTTAGTGTGTTGTGTGGGTGCTTTAGAGTACAAAATTTATGCTTTAAAAGTTATTTTCTATGGTTAATAAAAAAAAATGAAAATTTGTTTCTGCTTCACGCACTACATTGCTCGCGCATGTGAACGAGGTCGATCTGGCAACTTTGCTTTTGCCTAGCGTGCACATGCACGCTATAAGCCTCGTGCATGTTTGCGAGGCAGGATTGGCACCAGGACTTTCTGCTTTTCACACACATGCACTCTAAACAGGAAGCACATGTGTGCGCGACCGTTATAAGGGCAAAAACTCTTGGTCGTGGTCATAAAGCATAGCACACTATAACCCTCTTTCCTTCTCTTTTCCAACCCATTTCCAGCTCTCTCAACCCCCAAAATTCCCCACTACGTTATTTCTTCATCCAATCATTCCTACTTCATCAAATTCACATCCAAAACCTTTATTTTTCAAAGGAAAATTACATCAAGGTATGAATTTCATTCTCTTTCTTTAATTTTTCCTTTATGTGTTTCAATTGATTATGAAGAATATTTTGATTTTTTATGCTTTGATTGATTAAATCTCTTATGGATTGAACTTTAAACTTGTGATTGAAGTGATTTATGTTTGGATTGTTGATTGAGGAGTGAATTCTTGCTAATTATATACACAAAAATTTGCTCTTTATCTATGCATGCCATGTGTTCGATAAATTGTCTCAATGAATAAAAATATTAAAACACAAGACATTGGTGCATGAATTTAATTCCTAGAATGTTAATTATGGCATGTGATATCTTTTTGGATAATTTTCATGCTTAGGTATGTTCTTGGAATGTATATAAGCCTTAGTTTTAGGCATTATTTTGCTTGAATTTTATTGTATATTCTAGGGCTTATGAATTGAGGAGTGTTTCGACTAATGGACTTTTATTTATGTGTGGGGTGTCACAGTTATTTGTTTGGGATTTATGAGATTCTTATTTATATTTTGTAGGAATGGGAAGAACGGACAAGAAAACAGCTATAGGCAAGAGTGCCAGAGCATCCACATCATCCAGGTCTCAACAACCTAGGGTAGTTGAGGGGTGTGAGATTTTTAACTGCAACAGCCCAACAAAAATATGATAATGATATCTCTAAACCGGCTGTAATCAAGGAAAGGGGAATTCATGTTCCACTGGCAGGGGTGCCCGAGATCAAGTTAACCATTTGCAATCGTGGATGGGATCTCTTTACCTCAACTCCTATTGATGCAGTCATCCCGGTGGTGCGTGAATTTTACGCAAATTTTGCCCATTATAGCAACACCAAGGTATATGTAAGGGGAAAAGATGTGGATGTCTCCGCTAATGAAATTAATAGAATTTTGAAGTTCAATCGAGTATGTAATGATGAATGGCCAGACACCCGAAATGCCAACATGGAGTTTAGACAAGAGAAATATATCACAAGTATTCTTTGTGATGGGGACGTTGAATGAACCTATACAGCGGATGGTAACGTGGCTCGGCATTTCAATGCTATTACACTTAAACCAACTTGGTTTTTCTAGTTTAAATTTCTTTGTGCTCGCCACAATCCAGTTAATCATCTTGCTCATGTCACTATGGAGTGAGCAAAGCTCTTGTATTGCATTGCTACCGGGAAATCTATAGATGTCGGTCAGCTTAAACGCCAGCAGATATTCTGCTACCAGTAAGCAACCTAGCTTATGGCTTGCCGATTTAATTACTGCTCTATGCTTGGAAAGCGGTGTTGTGATTGATCATTCGGAGGAAAAATTGAGGCCTGGAAAGTTAATTGCAATTGATTATATGAGAGATCCAATTAGATGCACTCGGTCCCATGCCTCTACATCACACGCAGATGAGGCTACTAATTTCGAAGATAAACCTATGCATGTGCCTGTGCCACAACAGACTCATGAAGAGCTTCTCAACATATAAATCCTGGCGGAGCAACAATGGACGAGTAACCGTTTTGATTCGTTTATTCAATACTAGTATACCTGGCAGCAGACCACGGAGGCTCGTTAAATGGCCAGGGAGTGGGGAGAAGACCCATCAACGTTCTACCTTTTCCTCATTTCCAGCAAGATTTGGGGACGCATGATCCTTGAGCTTTTCATGCCCTATGTTTTTGGCCATTTTCTTATCGTTTAATTTTGATAGCTGATTTCTCAAACAAATTTAGTTGCTATTTTATTTTATTAGACATTTTAGTTAGTTAATTTCCTTTTAGCTAGGTTTTAAATTTCGTCATGGTGTTTTTGTTTATTTTTTGTTGTGTATTCTCTTAAAGGGGTAAGTTTTTTCCTGATCATTGTAGGATTCTTTTCTACAATATTCTCATTTTTCTTATTGTCTCAAGGGAATTATTTGTTTTGTTTTGTTTTGTTTAGTGTTAATCCAGCTTTCATTTGCGACAAGGGGATATTTATAGCAGATACTGCTCCAAACACGAATTAAATCCAGAGAATCTTTTCTTTTTCCCATTTATGATTTTATTTTTGCATTGAGGATAATGCTTTTTTTTAAGTGTGGGGTGTGGGAGTTATTTGAATTTTTAAGTTGTTTGGTGTATTTTGCTCAATTTTGCTGCAATATTTTGACTTTTCTTTTGATCTGAGAGTTGGCTAAAATTTTTGAATATTTTTGTGGATTATTTGACAATTTTTTAAAAATTTTCAAAATTTTTTGCTAAACATAATTCCTCATTTTTTTGCATAATAAATCTTGAATTGAACCATGAATGAATGAGTAGTCGGTGTTAATGTTGTCCATTCATGATTTTCAAGACTTTTGAGCACTAAACCATACATTAATTTTTGATTTGGGATATTTAGAGAAATTTATGTAGACTCAATTATGTTGCATCCCAAAAACTTACTTTATTACATTTTCAAACCTAATTCTTAGACGACCTGATTTAGTTTAGATATAAGGGCAGTCCCTTTTTGCGTTTGTTAAACCTTTCTAGCCAACCATTTTAACAATTTATTTCTAAATACCTTGCTTGAGCCTTATTCTTGTGAAAAGAAATACCATTTACCTTCTTTCACTTAAACTCAATTTACCTACCTTATTGAGTTTAATATTTCTTTCAATTATTTTGTCCTAAATTTTCCCTTTATGAGCTTTATGGTGCACATTGTATGTTAAGGGGATATAAGGGTGGAAGTTTGTGAGAAGTGGGTGGTGTACATTTAGAGAGAAAAATAGGGTATTGGAAAAAATTTGTTGAAAAATAATAAAATAATAATAACAATAACGGGAGTTTTTGATATACAGGTAGTGCCTATCACTGGTACCTGTATTTGAAGGTAGTGCCCATCTTTGGTACCTGCGTGTATATATTAGCCGGTAGTGCCTACCACTGGTACCTGTATTGTGAGCGGACGTAAAAAATGAAATAATGATGTGATGTAATATGTCCGGAAGAATGTTGGCATGTTTGGCCAATTCAAGGAAACAGGGCAACTTATACGATTATTGTTTGTTCGGAATTTTTCATGGGTATTTGTTACTCAAGTGAACTTATATGATTATATGAGATTTTGCAAGTGACGAGAAGTTTTATTTTAATGTGTGGTCACCATTACTATATAGCTCTTGTTTTTATTTGTTATATCTTCTCTCTTCTTTGGCTAACTAATATCCTAACCTATAATTCGAGCTAAAAGTCCTACCTAATTTAAATAGAATCAGTTGTCTAGATTAGTGAAGGGGTATAAGAAGAGTGAGCTATGGGGTGTTTAGAAAAATTTTGAGGGTCTTCATGATTTAATCTAGATATTTTCAAATATAACTTTTTGAATGGCTATACAACCATACACACGAATTTCATGTTTTGCTTTTTATTAGCATTTAAGCTCTTGGGTTCTTAGACGACTCTGATTGGTGGATTGATTATTAATTATTTATGTGGATATTTGAGGTAATATGTTGACTGAAATTTTGTTATACTTAAATGTTTCTTATAATTTTGTGTTTGCTCGAGGACGATCAAAGGCTAAGTATGGGGTAATTTGATAAGTTCATAATTGTGCTATATCTTATGTGTCATTTATCACGTTTTTATATGTTGTAAGCAAGATTTGAGTTATTATTGAGCTTGATTTGGTTATTCTTAGTTTTTTTTTAGGGTTAAAATGAAAAAGAGCTGAAAAAGATGAAAGGAAATGCTAAGGGCGGAACTTGCACGAGTATGAAGCCATTCTAGACACTGTTTCATATTTTAAACGTAACTTTCGAGTCCAATATTCAATTGAGGTGATTCAAGATGCGTTGGAAAGCTAAGAAATAGAGTGCTACAACTTTTGTGTTTTACAGTTTGCAAAATTCCAAAAGTATCAAGGTCAAAATTGAAGATAAAGATGAAATGCAACATTAAACTTGGGGCACATGCGCTGGAGTTGTGCAACGCATGTGCGCTGAGCACAGAAGGGAGAATTTCAGAACGTGCTGGAGCGTACATGCACGTAATCCAGGCACCACATGTGTGCCTGAAACAATAAAGTTGCGTGATTTTTTAATTCTCCGCCGATTTCTTCACCCGATTGGACTCTTTTTCATACGATTTTACATTCTTATCCTTAGACAATTATTGTAACCCTAGTATTCATTATAAATATCCCATGTAGGGTGATTAGAAGGGGGTTGACACTTTATTTTCTCATTTTAGCTAGGATTTTTAGTAGAGAAAATTCTTGGTTATTCTTTCATGGCACTTAGTACCTAATCCCTTTTTGTATCGAGGAAATTGAAGTCATGATCAATTCTACTATGTTGTGAGACTTTTTGTTCTTGAATTTATTCACTTTTATATCAAGTATTGATTATTTTTCTGCGATTAATTTTATGATTGTTCTTTTTAACTTGTTATTGCTGCAGAATAATTAAGTTATTGGAATTAATCTACTGCTAGATTGTTTTAACCGCATGTGTTTAATTCAATCTGTGAAGCAACTAAGTATGCTCGATTAGTGTTGAAAAATCGAATTTAGGAAAAATAATCAACTAATTGGTATAACTGTGTGTGTTTATGTTTAATTAGCCTAATTGTTCTTGTTGATTTTAATACTTCTATTAATTAATCTTTGGCACGTGTCTGGATTAAACTAATAGTTAGGGTTAATTGGATCGCATGTTAAAAATTAGCCAACTTTAGAAAGAAATAAGAATCAACTTTGAATTGGAATTCAGGTTAATTCTTTAATTAGTGCTTGGTATAGAAATTGAATTATCTTTGGTATCAATGATCGAGTAATAAAATTGTCATGGTGGATATGACCAAAACCAAGATTCTTCTTAAATTGAATTCCTTCCAGTTTACTTTATTGTTTTAGTTTTTAGTTTAAAAGCATTCAAAAACCCCCTATCTTTTGAGCACAAGAATAAACTCTGTTCTCTGTGGGAGGACCTCTACTCACCACTACTACATTATTAATGAGAATTGTTAATTTTGGATGCGTATGACAACACTGACCAGTAGTATTAGCATTTTATCTAAAAGTATTTTACTGTCTCTTTCCAAGTAGATGATAGTTTTTTTGGAGGTGTTTTATGGAATTTGATGTTTTTTTCTTCTTTTAAAATTCTCTTTGAAATTCAGATTTAAAGACAAATAGTTTGTGGGAAAAATAAGTATAGGAAATTCTAACAAATTTTTTCCTTCTTTGTCTTTCATATTATCTTTTTTCTTTTTGTTGTACCTATCTTCTTATATTTCTCTTCACAGTTTTATACCTAATTTTATTGATTTCTTTCTCAACCAAGTACTATATTATCTATTTTAATTGTTTCATAATTTTTTTTCTCTATTTTTTCTCAAGACATGTTAGGGAAAGGCCAAAGTGTCATTTTCAAAAATGCTATTAATAAACTTCTGGACTACGCTTAAATGCCATTTTGTGCATTATGTTTTTCTTTTCTATGAGTATTAAATCTTATTGTCACTACTTTTTTGTTTGACTGATTTTTGTCGTTAATTATATCTTCAAAAAAAATTAATTGAATTTAATATTGTCACTGAACTTCTTAAAAAAGGAAAAGAAATACTTTACTCTTACTGTAAATTAATGTCCTGTTATGGAATTGTATAGTATATTGATTTGAATACCAAATTCTTTTATTTACTTTGTTCGTTTTTGCCAGATTTTGTAAAACTTTGATCTTTATTAGTAATTTATTTTTCGCCTTCTGTACTATGTTAATATGTGCCATGAAGCAATCTATAGTTTGTCTCTACGATCCATTGGCTAAAATGACATATGATACTTTTAGAAGGCCATTTAACGAATTTTGTTTGGTGCTCCTTTTATTTATTCAGTTAGCATTCATGTTTTAGAAAAATTGTGGGTAAAGACGTGTTATTTAAGTATGATGGTGCTTCAATATTATGTTTGTGGAGAATATGCACTTGGCAGTTAACAGTGGTACTGGTCAGTTTTATGTCTTTCTCTATCCAAGTTTTACATTTAGTATACAACTTATGGATTTACTCAGTTATAGTACGATTCAGACTACACCAATGAAATGTGTGGCTTTTATGTTCCGTTTGTTGAAACATATATGTATGACATGTACTTGGTGGAATGGGGGGCTACAAAGTGAGCGGGACATTTTTTGGGTTGACAGTCCTGCAACTCTATAACTGCTGTTGACACAGTTGTGAACTTAGTTATACGAATTTTTTTACCATAATTTTGATGGATATATAGTGCAAAGAAAGCATACAATTGCTATTTTATATTTTATATTTAAGTGTAAAGAAAGTGTATAGTTGTTATTTTAAATTTAATATTTAATTTTTATTATCTAATGAGTTTTTCGCACCATTGCAAATTGTATAACTTGTGATTTTACACATTTTAATCAAGATTGATATAATAAAAAATATATTTCCTTCCTGCTTCTAATTCGTTCTATATCCACACAATAATATATTTCATGGGTCTTGACCTTCATTGGCAGAAATGTTTGAGGCAGATTTTAGTTAGTTATTCTTCGTTTTCATGAGATAATAGCAATGAATAAATTTAATATAAATTCAATATTTATTAGGCATGACAACTATTAAGGTATTAGATGATTGCATTTAATAATCATTTAGCATAATTATAATCTTAAAACATTAAACTAATCCATTTCTACAATAATAATTTGGGCATACGTGCAGTGGAGGAGCCACGTTAGGAGCAGTGAACTCCCAGACTCCTTATTTCTACAGAAATTTTTTTGAAAATTTTGAAAATAGTGTAGTAATTTTATGCATTTGCCCCACTAAAAAACGAAAACAAAGAATATATTAGGCTATTATATTTATATATTGCTTATATATAAAATATTTATATTATAAGCTATTAAACTGTGTATAAATACTTTTTGAAAATATTGTTACCAAAATTATATCATTTTCCTTTTTGATTAACATTATAAACATTTAATAAAATTTGAGATATTATTACTTTAATTGTTATATATTTAACATTATATTCGTGAAATATTACTATAAGTTAAAATCATAATAATATTAATTTTGATGTGATGTTTTCTCTTTTTTTAGTTTTAATCCATTATAACAACTAAAATTTAACTGCAAAGTTTTAATAAAATATTTTTGTTTTAGAAATTGTCACTTTTAAAAAATTTCTACATATCGTGGGGGAAGAAATACTAAAAATGAATATCGCACTGTTAATTCTAATACCATTCTCTTAAAATAAAAGTTGCACACAAGCATTTGAAGTTTTAAAATTCACATCTATACCTTACTTGTATTTCACACTACTTTTTGTATTTATGTAAATCTAAATATGCAAATACTATTAGATGGTTAAGAAATGAAGAAAACTTATAACTGCTATATAAAATATTGTAATAACAACTTGTGTTTTCATTTATGATAGAATGAAATTGTGCCCCCATTAACAAAATTTTTTGGTTCCGCCCCTGCATACGTGTCACCACGCAAAGCACGGTTTGATCACCTAGTTACAAGAATGAGAATTCGTAGAGGAGTCCCAAGTATTTCTCATCTCTTGTTTGCTAATGATACTCTTTTGTTCTATAAAGTTGACATTCAAGAGAGTCATAATATCTATTCTTTGCTCAAAAAGTATGAATCTTGTTCTGGTCAAGTCATTAATCTTGATAAATCTGCTATCAGCTTTGTTAAAAATACTTCCACTTCTTTGAAAGCACAGATTTGTCATACATCAGGGGTTGTTTAGTGTTAGGAATTTTGGCAAGTTTTTCTTTTAGGTAGGTTTCTTTGTGTGAGGAAAAAGTAATTTACTAATATTCTAATTGCTTGGAGTAGTGGCTAAGTAACTTCCTAATTTGTAGGGTTGGTGTCTAAGGCAAGTTATTTCTTGATTGTTGACTAAGTAATATCTCCTATAAATAGGTGGATTGGCATTCTATTATAGACATAAGAGAATAAGAGAATTCACACAAAGGGGTGAGAGAGTTCTTGGTAGTGAGAGAGTGAATACAAGGGGTTAGACTTGGGATATGAGTTGTATTCTTAGTATTTGTTTTTCTCTCATAATAAAGGGCGAACACATTCTCTCTAGTGGACTTAGGCCTGGTAATTAAGTTGAACCACGTTAAATTGTGTTCGTCAATCATATTTCGTGTTTTTCTATTTTTATTAAATTGTGTTCTTGATTTCTTAAATAATTGTGTTGTTTCCGTGTCTAAATTCCCAACAAGTGGTATCAGAGCTACGTTGGGGTTCTGATCAACTATAAATTCAAATATAAAATTCTGTAAAATTACCAATGCTGGTAACAAACATGAGGACAAGAAGGCGGACATCGATACCGGAGGAAGTCCTGATCTGATGGAAACACTTTTTTATGCTGGCTTGAGAGATTAAGCGGTTGATGGCTTACCATGGCAATTGGGAATGTTCAATTTCCAATTCAACAATTTAATGGGAATACAAGTTTCACTCTTTAGCAAACAAGAGTGAAAGACATCCTAATTCAACAAGGCTTGGCACAAGCATTGAAGGGAAAGGATGCGAAGCCAGCGAACTCATGAATGAAAGATGATGAGTGGGAAGAGTTGAATCAAGATGCGCTAGTACGATTCGACTCTACATTGCGGACAATATAATAAATAATGTGATGGATGAGAAAGATTCAACAACTGACCTCTGGCAAAAAATGGAAAGGCTTTATCTGGCTAAGATCTTGTCCAATAAGTTACTTCTGAAGCGGCAACTTTACAGGCTGAAGATGGAAGAGGGTGAAATTCTCATGGATCACATGAATATGTTCAACGGAATTCTGGATCAACTCCAGAAAGTTGGCGTGAAAATTGAGGAAGAAGATAAGGTCCTTTTACTTCTTACCTCGGTCCCTGATTCTTTTGAAAGTGTAGTGACGACTTTGTTATACGGGAAAGACACTTTGGAGATTGAAAATGTGCAGTCATCATTGTTGTCTCATGAAAAACAAATGAAGGCAAGCCAGGATGAGACACAAGAATCTGCGTTGATTCCTCGAGGGGAGAATCAGAATGGAAGAATACTTGACGGTGGATCTAAGGCAAGAAGGTGGTTCAAAGGTCAAGGGAAAGGGTGGAGTCCAATGCTATAAATGTCGTGAGTATGGGCATGTCAAAAGAAATTGTCCTTACCGAAAGAAAAATGATGATCATGACAATATTGTTGGATATGTATCTAATGGAGATGTTCTCACAATCTCCAAAAGTATGGATATTTTATCCCGTGATGGTTGGATTTTAGATTCTGCTTGCGTATCACATCTTTGCTCCAGGTTAGATTATTTTGATTCGGTCGAAATAAAGAAGGCCGATTTTCTCTCTTTGGGAGATGGATCTACTTGCAAAGTCAAAGGTATTGGAGTGGTGAAAATCAAAATGTTAGATGGAGCAGCTCATTCTTCGGGTGGTGTGGCATATGTCCCAAAGATACGGAGGAATCTAATTTCACTGAGCCAATTAGACTCCGATGGCTATGAATATTCAGCTGCAGGTGGAATTTTGATAGTCACACATGGCGAGATGGTCCTATTGAAAGGGATGAAGTATGGAACACTTGTACCATTTGGTAACCTCAATGAATTGGGAGCGGAGCTCAAGAAAGGGGACCCAAGATTGCTCCCAATTACAAATGGTTGTGAGAAGAAAAGTCCTGCAAAGGGAGAGGGTGAATTGAGGCCCCTCTCACGAGTCAAATAGAAGTTGAACTCGGTTAGCTGCGCACGTCCGTTTGCCGATTAAATCAATTGGAGATAGGATCATATTGATTTGTGTGTGTAGCTAGGCAACATGGTAATTGGTGATAAAAAGGCAAATGGGTTTATTTTTGTTGGTTTGCTATTTTTTTTTTTTCTAAAAGAAAATTCACCAAGGTGGAGATTTGTTAGGAATTTTGGCAAGTTTTTCTTTTAGGTAGGTTTCTTTGTGTGAGGAAAAAGTAATTTACTAATAATCTAATTGCTTGGAGTAGTGGCCAAGTAACTTCCTAATTTGTAGGGTTTGGTGTCTAAGGCAAGCTATTTCTTGATTGTTGACCAAGTAATATCTCCTATAAATAGTGTGGATTGGCATTCTTTTATAGACATAAGAGAATTCACACAAAGGGGTGAGAGACTTCTTGGTAGTGAGGGAGTGAATACAAGGGGTTAGACTTGGGATATGAGTTGTATTCTTGTATTTGTTTTTCTCTCATAATAAAGGGCAATTTTTCTCTCCGTGGACATAGGCTTGGTAATTAAGCCGAACCACGTTAAATTGTGTGTGTCACTCATATTTCGTGTTTTTCTATTTTTATTAAATTGTGTTCTTAATTTCTCAAATAATTGTGTTGCTTCCGCGTCTAAATTCCCAACATCCAGGATAAAGGGCCTGCAAAATACTTGGGATTGCCAAAGTCAGTTGGTAGAACATAGTCTCTAGTGTTTTCTAATGTCAAAGATGAATTGTTGAAAAAAGTCAGAGGTTGGAAGGAAAAACTATTATCCCAAGCTGGTAGAGAAGTCTTCATAAAGTCAATTTTAATGTCTTTATGTGATGTCTTGTTTTCATTTTCCTATGGGTCTTTTGTAAATAGTTATAAAGTTTGGTTGCAAAATTTTGGTAGGGTAATGATTTTTCAGGTGGTTCAAAAGTTCATTGGGTTAATTAGAATAAGCTAACTTAGGTGAAACGTTTGGGAGGCTTGGGTTTTAGGGATTTTTACTCCTTTAATACTGCTTTGTTGGGTAAGCAAGTTTGGAAATTCTTCTCTAATCTTGTTTTACTTGTTAGTAGAGTCTTTAAATCCAAATATTTTCCTACTGGTTCTATATTCAACTCTACTTTAAGTCTTCTTCCTCTTGCTTATGGAAAAGCCTTATGTCTGCCAAAAATCTTGTTGATAATGGTTCTAGATTTATTGTAGGCAATGGTGATAATGTAAGAATCTGGGAGGGTTCTTAGTTGCCGAATCCATATACTTTTAAACCTCAGACTAGTAAACCTCAAGGCTGTCAACTTCAATTCGTGTCTGATCTTCTTTTTCCTGATCACTGTTCTTTGAATGAGGATTTGATAATTAGCATTTTAAAGATTGTATCTTCTTTAAAGAGAATGCTAATGTAATTTTACAGAAGGATAGGAAAGTTTGGCATTTTGCTCAGAATGGTCACTTCTCTGTTAAAACTGGATATTTTGCTGCTAAGAATACATTTTCCAGTCAGAGTAGTGGTCTACAACTTCCTGCTCAGGCCAGATCTGTCCATTCTCAGTAGGCTATTTGGAAATCAATTTGGAATTTGCCTGTTAAGAATAAGGTGAAACATTTTCTTTGGAGATGTTTGCATGGGATAGTTCCTGTTGGAAGTGCTGTGGATGCTAGATTTCAAATTGATGATATTAGGTGTCCTAGGTATGGTGGAGCCTTCTGAATCTTTAGAGCACCTATTTTTTAAGTGCACTCACTCTCAGTTAACTTGGAAATTGTCCCCTGTTCACTGGCCTAATTTGCACTATTGTGAATCAAGTTTGTGGAATTGGTGGATTCTTTAGTCACTCTATCTAAAACTTTTGATTTGGGCTCAACAATTTCTTTCACTGGATAAGGTCTTATTGTGGAATATCTGGAAGTCAAAGAATAAATGGCTTTTTTATCATGTTTGGATTTCTGCAATTGACATAGTATCTCACACAAATTTTGAGTGTATGGAATTTCAAGATGAATGAGCAAAGTGACAAACTTTGACATAGTATCTGACATGTTTGTTCTTCTTCTATTGCTTCAAAACCACAACTTCAGAATGAGCAAAGTGACATATGGCATTGTCCTTCTCCTGGAGTCTTTAAATTTAATGCAGATGTTGTTGTATATTATGCTTATAGAAGAGCCGGACTTGGTATTGTGGTGAGAGATTCATCAAGACTATTATTAGGTGCTTGAACTAAACGAAATTTGGTGGTATCAAATGTTCAGATGGCCGAAACTGAAGTTGTGAGATATGCTTAGCAAATTGCAAAAAAAGAGAGCTCTGTTCTTCTGTAGAGCATCAGTCTGATTGCTTACCTTTTGTGTAGATGATTAATCATCAGCAAGTGGAAGATATTAATGTAAGGGGTTAATTGTAAATTACATTCTTAATCTTAGAAAATATTTCTCTCAATTTTCATTTACTTGTGTTAGAAGGTCAGGGAATAAAGTTATTCATTGTTTAGCTTCTTTTGCTACTGGATAAAAAATATTTTTAGTCCCTAAAGTTTGACCCATTAACATTTTTGATCCCCAAAATTTCATAGAAAATAAATGAAGTCTCTTATCTTCTAAATTTTTGCTAAATCAATACAAATGATAGAAAAATGACATACTTTTTTTTGTTCAAAATTATGTGAAAAAGTGTTTTTGTTAGTTTAGGCAAGAGAAAGTAAAAGATAAAATGTAACTTTTTGTTGGAATAGAGCCATAGAAATCAAAATTATGCTATTTTTATATTAATTATTCTAATTGAGAAAGATGAGAGGCATGATTTGATTTTTTGTGAAACTTTGGAGATTAAAAATGTCATAGGGCCAAATTTTAAGGACTAAATTTGTTTTTTAGCCTTTTGCTACTGGTATTTGTAGCTAAGTATATGGAGTGGAAGAATTCCTACCCTCTGTGGCTTCAATACCAAGCACAAGTTGATGTAAACAATTTGACTCATATTTAATTAGTTTAATAAAATTCTATTGTTCGGGGGAATAAATGCTCGCACGTACTTGCTCATCCAGCCATGTAGGTAGGGATAGCACAGATTTTGAATTCACAATCATTTTTATTTTTAAATTGAAAATTCAAAATTAATTAATCAAAATTAGATCGGTTAATAAGTCCAACCAAATTTTGAAATCGAAAATCGATTATGAAATTGGAATTGAATTTTAAATTCAAAATTAATCAATTTCCAAAATCAATTGTGACTCTTTTCTATACATACTTTTTGAAAAAATATATGCATAAAGTTTCGAAAATTTTTCATACTTGCTGTCAGAGCAAGTTGAAGGCTTGCAATATTACTTCATTTTTTTTTAAATAAATATACTTTTTTATAAAATATGATTTTACAAATTAATATTATAATTTCACGTGTAAATACACGTATATTGTCACACAAATGATATTATATATACAGACGTGAACATAGACACACACACATATATATATAGTTTTAAGAAAACATTGCATCCATTTAAATATGATATAATTTTGATGATATAAAATTATTAATTATTTTATTGGTTGATAAGTTTTTTTTTAATTTTGTATTAAGAATTTTACTCCAATATTAATAGATTGGCAAATTTTTTTAATCGAATTTGAGACCGATAAATGAATTTGAATTTGGTTAACTAGATTTTATTTCAAATTTAATTCGAAATTAAAATTAATTAATAATTGTAAGACTTATTTTAAAATTTTGAATGAATGATTTGATTGATTGATCTATCGGTTAATCAATTCTGACCCTACACTTAGGTACATTTATTTATTTTTTAAATAATTTTGTTGTTTTCGGTCTATCATGACAAGGTTAAACAATGGGCCACTCCTGGATGCATGGACAGTCGAATCCCATGTCAAATTCTTTGTCTATGACGTGTTAAGCCCACATTACAAATTTTGCACAATTTATTCCAAGATCCACTTTGGCACCTTAAATTTGTCAAAATTTACCCCATTATATTATGAACTAATTTTTAATCATTTTACCCCTTAAATTTTTTGTTTCTTGACTCTTTACCTTAAATTTTTACAGAACTATAAAAGTAATGGAATGTTCGTGAATTCTATGCACGTGTTGTTAGTGTAATATCAAGAGTCGTAAAAAAATAAAATGTTATGTTAAATATCATAACATACATTAAAGATAAGTATATAAAACTCATGAATATTTTGTCATCCCAAAACGCATGGACCGGCAAATCCCATGTTTAATTCTTTGTCTATGACTTAAGCCCACAATACAAATTTTGCTCAATTTCTCCCAAGTTGGATCACAATTAAGGTGGGTTAAATTCACTTTGATCCCTTAAATTTGTCACAATTTACCAAATTGTACTCTGAAGTAATTTTTTTGACATTTTGTTCATTAAACTTTTTGTTTCAAAAGCTTGACAGTTTATCTCAAATATTTACAAAAACTGTAAAAGTAGCAGAATGTTCATGAGTTCTATGCACGCATTGTTAGTGTAATGTAAAGGGTCGTAATAAAACAAAATGTTATGTTAAATACCATAACATACACTAAAGATACGTGCACAAAACTCGTAAATATCCTATTATTTTTATATCTTCTATAATAATTTGGGGTGAAATGTCAAGAAACAAAAACTTTTGGGTTAAATGATTAAAAAATTAGTTCGGGATACAATGGGTAAATAATGACAAGTTTAGGGGACCAAAACGAATTTAACCTAATTAAGGTGTAATATGGTAAATAATAATGAGTTTAAGAGGCCAAATTGAAAGTAACCCAATTAAGGTTTGTATCTAGGATTTTCAAACTTCAATTTTGAGAATATTAAAAGCTAACAAAAACAAGGATTTGTTCAGTTCCCCTACTCCCAAAATCACTGATGTCCCTTGGAAGAGAGGCAGTGTAGAAATTACTTATCCCTTTGTGTGGTGGTTCATGTATCCAAAAGTGGAATAAAATAAAATGCTTAAAAAATGAAATTAAAATTATAATATTATGTTACTCTAAATGATCTATTAAATTTTTGTTATAAGTTTTTATTTGTAGGAAGAAGGAAGTTAGTATATCTTTAAGTTAAATAGTAAAATTGTTAAAAAAATAATTTGATTAATTAGATTAAGTGTCAATGATTTTTTTAATTTGATTAAATATCACGAAGAAAAAAAATCAAGATTTTGGTATCAAATTATAGAAGTGATTATTTTACAAATATGTTACAATTATTTTTTAGATAAGATATTTTTCACTTGCCCAAAAAACTGAAAGAAGGGCAATGATATTTCCACAACAAAAATCTTATTGCCAAAGCATAGTATTTAGTAAATAATATAACTGTCCTTAATACTTCCCACAAGTGTGGGTCTTGGGGATCCCCATCTGCCACCCTGATGAAGCTAGAATTGTTTTCTAGGAGGAGCGAGAAAAATTCAAATGAAATATCCGAGTTGCAAGTGTGTGCTTGATTATCTGAATTGTGATTAGATTCTGAATTGTCTATCCCCTTTCTAGTAGCACTCAAGCCCCTTATTTATAGATTTACACGAGAAGGCTCAAGGCTATCTCTATGCTAGCTCAGATGAAGCTGAATTACATAATTGCCCTTAATGAGGCTGCCACGTAGGCACTTCTAGAACAATCTAGGTAAGAAACTATGTGTGTTACTAATCCACATCATCATTAGTCCCCTCGGCTTGGTGCCGAGCCTAGTGGAGAGGGACCGAGCCGAAAATGGATGTTCGCAGTCCCCAATCGAATACCAAAAGCAAGAGTATTATACCTATCCGAGGTGAAGCCTTCGGAACCATTTCGTAAACCTCTGCCAACCCGAGGTCATACGATCTTTGGATCCTCGGTGAGTCATACCAGCAGCATTAAACTCTCAAGGGTGACGTTTTCGTTGAGTCCCCATGCACTGTTTTCACATTTAATGCTCTGCATTCATTCGCTCAAATTTTACTGCAGAACGCCTCGCCCTACGCGCCGTAACGCCGGTATGTTCCTGTCTCTTATTCACATCCAAAATGTATAAGACGCGTAGTAACGCCAGCACCACGTCTCGATTTTCACGCCAAAACGCCTCATCTTTTCCACCTAAAGCCTCTTTTCATTTCGAAACCATCAATTTTTCCCCCCAGAAACACAGAACATTCTGGGTGAACTTTCTCCTATTTATATCCCCATTCACCCCCAAATCTCTTTTCTTCTTCTTACGTACCTTCCTCTCACCCCCTTTTACTCTATTTTGTCCCAGAAACTTGCACTCTTTCCTTCTTCCTTTCTGCAGTCATCCCCCAGAGACTTACATAATTTCCTCTTCCTTTACCCTCCGCCGTATCACTGCTGCCGGTTTCCGACCACCGCTCTACGCCACCACCGGACACCACTCGGAGCTCTTTCTTAAAACTCCCACACACTCTCAAAACTGAAGACTATGGCCGGTACGTTCACTCCCACCTCTCTCATTAGCACACCGGTTCCTCCTTCTCCGGTAAACGCCGTTGACAGGATGTTAAATCCTTTCGACGAAGCGCTTCTGGAAGCAGTGCCATTAAACTTTCCTCCCGATCCGCTCTTTTCCGAACCTCCACAAAACGACCACCCTAAATTTCAAACCCAAAACATATCGAACTCCCTCGACCCAGAGGATATCAAAATCCTTAGGGATCGTGTCGTTTTCCGAAGAACGTGCACATCAGGTTCCCGACCCCCCGAGGACCGAGGCCATTTGCCTCTACCTGGTTACCTAACGGTCTACCAGGAACAACTCAAGGCGGGGCTGAGGCTCTGCATAGCCCCTCTCTTAGTCAACCTTTCAAACCACTGGGATATCAGCATATCCCAGCTGACGCCAAACGCACTTCGGGTCATCGCTGGCTTCACATTCTTATGTAGATTACACGATATTCCCCATTCTTTAGACACATTTAGGATAATGCTGAAATTATCCCCTACAAAGGGATTTTTTTACATCTCCACCGAACTGCGGGTAAACAGCTCACTTCGGTAACCCATCATCTATTCATGACTGGAAAAAGTCATTTTTCTTTGTTCGGTACCTCGACCCTCCGATACTCCGGGGTCCATGGAACCTTATAAAAGAAAACTTAAAAACCAAGAATGCCTCTCCACCGGACTCCCTTCATGCCCGGAGGATCGTCGAGTCGAACCTCCAAATAAACTTCAATAACCAACCGGCCATCCTTTCAAACAACATTCTGGCCTGGGCAGGACTATTTCCTTTCCCATGACATCCTACCAAATTACAACCCTCAACAAGGTCATTGTCATTTTCACTTCACTTATCATTTTCATTTCATTTTTTTTTTTATGTACTGACCCCTCATCTTATGCAGAGCTCGGAGCATTCCTAAGGGGACTGGTGTCCGCCACACCTGCGACCGGTGCGGGCACCTCGAACCAGCCCTCCTCATCAACAAGTGGATCCTCCTCTGCGACCATCAACATCCCATCAGGGAGTGCCGAGGCCACTCCTACTCTCCTGATACAAACCTTAACATCTACCTCTGAAACCCTGAACCGAACCGGGGTCGCCAGTTCGCAGGAGAGGCAAGCCGGAGAAGTTACTCTGACTATCCGTCCCACGGAACCCGAGCCAATTCGGGTTACAAGGAAGAGGACTATGGAGGCTGCTGGCCTTAGGGAGGGTCCTTCCGCCATGACCCTCTCTTCCTCGTCATCACCCCCGAGGTCCAATATTCCGGTGGCGAGGGTTCGGACCCCGGGGACTGGCTCGGGCAACGCCCCCTTATCCAAACAACTCATCACCTCATACGGTAAGTACAACTGGACCTCATTTGTTCCCATTCCTTAACCTTTCTTCAGTGTGGTGAGTTAACACTTAGAATTTTCAGGTGATAGGAAATACACTCCCGAGGAGGAGAGGAAATCTGCTGGGTCACAGGATGTGCCCTGGGGTAGGCTCTGTTGACCCTCTGCCAGTTCCTTCGACCTCGGAGAGCTCTGACTTCCTACCCACCCTACCGATCGATGTTAATGATCGGGCCCAATTTCCCAGGGTAAAAGTGGCTCGGGAGCAGGCCAAAATGGTGGCTTTGCCTCGGGATGTGGCCCATGTCAAAAGGCTCACCCCTCAACAGAGGCTGGACGAACTTCACGTCGGCCTGATGAACGTAAGACTATCTATCCCTTTGTGAATTTTCAATATTCGGTACCTCATACTTCAACTCACACAACTAATCATTTTGCCTTTGCTTGCAGGCAATTACAATTTTGCCCGCCCTCGCAGATCGAGAGGCCAACTTCAACACTGCCTTTAACTCTATAAAGCAAGAGTTAGCCTATGCGAAGTCCAGCGTGACTCAGGCAGTAAAGGAGGCCGTGGACGCCAATGAAATGAAATGCAACATCGAGGCGGGCAAAAAATATGACGAGTGGAAGGAAGAGCTGACCGAGGTGAGGGACAAGCTTCGGCAATCCGAGCTTTCATAGAAGACCCTCGAAGTGGATGTTGGCGACCGAGACAAAAAGGTCTAGATCTGGAGCGAAGGGTTCTTCTTACCAAGTCTCTTAAGCTCAGCATCTAGGATGCCAACGCAAAGCTCGCGTCTCGAGAAATGGAGTTGCGGGTCGAGGGGAAGAACCAATTCGTGGCCTCGGCTGAAGCAGATGGGATGCTGAAGGAGTTTACAAAGAAGGTCTTCTCCATGGGGTTCACACTCGCCTGTGACCACTTGGTGAAGAATCCTGCTTTGTACGAGGGGCTACCGTATGATACTTCCGTCACCGAGGAGGTCATCAACGGTCTTCAAGCCCAATTCAAAGCTCCTGCTCCGATTCTCGAAACTTCTGGGGCGACTCTGATGATCGAGGGTCCGAACCCCGAAGTTGAGGCCGATCCCACGAACCAGGCTTCCACTTCCAACGCCGAGCCTTCTACTTCTGATGCTCAGGCTGATGTAATTTTGCTGTAGTAGTTTAGAACCTCTTCTGTAATAGTTAGGAACTTCTTCTGTAATAGTTAGGGCCTTTTAAATAAAATGGTTAAGTTCGGATAACTTTGTCTCCTTGATAAGAGCCTCGGCATTCTTTGTTCTTAGATGTCCTTTTACTTGCTTTTCAATCTCTTTATTTCCTGCATTTAAAACAAGAGTTTTAAGATATAAGTAGGCAAACAACTTTCCCTATTTAAGTATTCCAACATAAAAAATTGTCTAAGGAATGCTTTCATTTCGAGCTTAGGCTCTGTTTGACCCTTCTGGGCTGAGGCAAGAAGGACCAAATTTGGCTCCTTGTTTTTGCCTTAGTCATTTAACTTGAGTCAATCTTTTCAAAGTCCCAAGAGTAAGGTTTTGCTTCAACAGGTCTAGAAGGTCACCCAAGAACCTTTGCGGATCGGAAATTCTTCCATTTCATTTTGCATAAAGGGGGTCGCTTTTTATTTTCCACCCGTGCGGGGAATCTGTTCAGCCTGGGCTCCCAATGTTGCTTTTTTATTGGACTTTGTTTCGAACTCCCGGGGACTGCTAAGCCTCGGCCATCAATCATTTGCTTTTTTGTTCAACTGGATCCGAAACTCTTAGAGTCAGAACAGCTGGAACATCTGACAGTGTCTTGTATCCCGAACCTTTGAGGGTTGGCGCGGCTTTGTTTTGCTTTGGGGGGCTGCTAAGCCTTGGCCCTTGAGGGGGGACTGCTAAGCCTCGGCCCTCAATCATTTGCTTTTTTTTTCAACTGGATCCGAAACTCTTAGAGTTGGAGCAGCTGGAACATCTGACAGTGTCTTGTCCGAACCTCTGAGGGTTGGCGCGGCTGCTAAGCCTCGGCCCTTGAGGGGGGACTGCTAAGTCTCGGCCCTCAATCATTTGCTTTTTTGTTCAACTGGATCCGAAACTCTTAGAGTTGGAGCAGTTGGAACATCTGACAGTGCCTTGTCCGAACCTCTTAGTGTTGGCGCTCCTTTGTTTTGCTTGGGGGGGCTGCTAAGCCTCGGCCCTTGAGGGGGGACTGCTAAGTCTCGGCCCTCAATCGTTTGCTTTTTTGTTCAACAAGGTCATTGTCATTTTCACTTCACTCATCATTTTCATTTCATTTTTTTTTTTTTGAGAGGAAGGTAAGTAAGAAGAAGAAAAGATATTCATAGTGGGGGTGAATGGGGGTATAAATAGGAGAAAGTTCACCCAGAATGTTCTGTGTTTCTGGGGGGAAAAATTGATGGTTTCGAAATGAAAAAAGGCTTTAGGTGGGAAAGACGAGGCGTTTTGGCGTGAAAATTGAGATGTGGTGCTGGCGTTACGGTGCATAAAATGAGACATTTTGGCGTGAATATCGGGACGTGGTACCGGCGTTACGGCGCGTAGGGCGAGGCGTTCTGCAGTAAAATTTGAGCGAATAATGCAGAGCATTAAATGTGAAAACAGTGCATGGGGACTCAACGAAAACGTCACCCTTGAGAGTTTAATGCTGCTGGTATGACTCACCGAGGATCCAAAGATCGTATGACCTCGGGTTGGCAGAGGTTTACGAAATGGTTCCGAAGGCTTCACCTCGGATAGGTATAATACTCTTGCTTTTGGTATTCGATTGGGGACTGCGAACAGCCATTTTCGGCTCGGTCCCTCTCCACTAGGCTCGGCACCAAGCCGAGGGGACTAATGATCCTGTCCAGGCTTCTGATGTGGATTAGTAACACACATAGTTTCTTACCTAGATTGTTCTAGAAGTGCCTACGTGGCAGCCTCATTAAGGGCAATTATGTAATTCAGATGTGATAAGCTAGCATAGAGATAGCTCTGTCTCTTATACAGGAGGAAGATGTGTCTATAAATAAGGGGCTTGAGTGCTACTAGAAAGGGGATAGACAATTCAGAATCTAATCACAATTCAGATAATCAAGCACACACATGCAACTCGGATATTTCACTTTCTCTCTCCTCCTAGAAAACAATTCTAGCTTCATCACCCCCGGGCGCCCCTGTAAATCTTCTTTCCCTAATTCCATCCACCCACTCTCATAGCACGTCTTCCTTCCCATTTCCTTTTCTCCTCTACGACAAAGAGCAATGACTTTAATGCCAATATTGCCGGTCAAATAGATGTACTTGGTCAAGAAATCTCATAAAAATTCAAAATACAAAAAAATTTCATATCAAAGGCATAAGAAAGGAAACAAATTGAATTCTTAGAAGAATTTGAATGGAATTTCTCTGACCAATTTCTACAATATTTGACCAACCACTCCTTAATGAAAAAAGAAAAAGCTGTTGTATGAAACAAGGGAGGGAGAAAGAGGAGACCGATAGCAAAAAGCTGTTGTATGAAACAAGGGAGGGAGAAAGAGGAGACCGATAGCATGCTTGTTGTGATGGGAAGGGAGGGAAATAATAAAGCGGGAAGGCTTGTGGTGAGGGCAATTATGTCATTTTATTGAAAATATGCTATGGCGATAAGATTTACTGTTAATAACACTTTGCTCCCAAACTATGTAGGTAATTACACTTTGTCTCCTGAATTAATAAACAACACTTTGCACTTCTTTCGCTTGATTTATCCTTTAAAAAATTTATAATATCAAGATAAATGACTAAAACACCCTTAGTTTTATATTATGATTTTTCATGTATTTAATTTTGATGTTCGATAATTATAAAAGAATTAGAAAAAAAATAAATATAATAACATACTAATATTATAATAAAAATTATCTATTATAATAAAATATAATAACAAAAGAATTAGGGAGTGAAAATATGAGAAAATGTTGAATTATATTATATTTGACATTGCAATTTGCATAAATTCATCCAAATATTAAAATTATAAAACGCTAAGAGACATCAAAAAAATCACAAAGTTTTATTAAAAAATTATATTGTCACACAATATCTTTAAAGAAGAATTTTCAATAAAAAATAAGCCTATTTGGGAATTGTTCTACCATTATAATCAAACATTTAAATTTGGAATAATATAGAATGAAATAAAAAGTAAAAAATATTATATAAGAAATAGATTGATATGGATTATATTAAAATATTATATGATTTATTTTTCATTATTTTTAAGTAATTATTACATCACTGTCAAAATTTAAATACATAAAAAATCAAAATATAATGTCAAGGGTATTTAAGTCATTTAATTAGATTATCTTGTTGATTTTAAAATTTTTAAACGATGAATAATGTGAATGGGATGCAAAATGTATTTTTTTTTGAAACATAATTTAAAAAGGTAAAGTGTAATTATTACCTAATTTAGGGGGCTAAAGTGTTATTAACCCTAAGATTTTTGTTGTGGCAATATCATTGGCCACAAAGATGAGTAATAAATCAGATAATCTCTAACGGTCGATTAATAAAACCACAATAATAACATAATGAAGCCCACCAAAACCCCAACGGTCCATTTTCAGTCCACCTCCGCAAGCTTGTCTGCCTTCACCGCTAAATCTTTGGCATTTCGCTTCACAATTCCATCTCAATAATCACTATCCAGCCAAAAGTTGTGTAGAAAGTTCCGAAAAATCAAAGCATTATAAACAAATTTATCCCTCATTTCTTGAAAGTCTTTTTCTCCACCTTTTTTTCAGAGGAACATGGAGGTAGCAGTAATTGATTGGAAATGCATAGATTCAAGGTTTGTTAAGGATGATATTTATGAGAATATTAGTGCTCCTCAATGGGTTGACTTTTCTGCTCCTGATGCCTCCATTGATGTTGACCATCTTGGTTCTGCAGGCCAGGTAAAATTGGATAAAAGTTAGATATAATCAGGTGATTTTGGGTCACTAATTCTGAAGAAATTTCGTGGGATTATTTTGCTTTTTGGTTTTTTATTATTTGCAGATTGTAATCATCCGAAGAGGGTTGAAGATTTCTTCAAAGAAGCTACACCTAATTCTAAGGTTTCTTTACTTCTCTGCCCGGTCTATTTTCTTGATTTTATTATATATATTCTGTATGAGGTGTTTTTTTTTTAATATATATATATTTTGAGGAACACATTTGATTTTTGAGGGAATTTCAAGAAAGTAGTGATAATCGAGATAATATACTGGTGAATTTATGAAATGGATTTGGGTTAAGCATTTACTCCTTACAATTATTATCATTTAGTTTTTTTTTTCCTGAAAAACCAAAATTAAGAGCAAGATTATTCTGTTAGAATTTCATTTTATTGGATTACATAATATTTAAGTCCTTGGTAAAAAGAAGTACACGAAGTTAGTAATCGATTCCCTTCTGCTGGAAAATTTTGCTTGAATATTTTCCAGTACACGATACACAATGCTAATGACACTAAGAGATGTAGATATAGTTTCCATACATAGGCTATTTGAGAGTTTTGCCCACGTTTTGCTGTGATTCGAGTCGTCTCTCTCTTGCCCACGTTTCGCTGTGATTCGAGTCGTCTGTCTCTTGTAAGCTGAATAACCTGTCTGTTCTCAAGTAAATTTCTTAACTTCTCTTCTGTTGTGATGTTTCAGTGCTCAGCTGGTGCATCAGAAATACTTCCTTTACGTGAAAGGAACAGGGAGTATAAATCAAGTCCTTATTCTTCAAGTGTTTATAGTCCCTCTTTTTGGGCATTTATAGTCCTTTTCACTTATTCACAAATCATTAAGCAATCAATTCCTGTTTCAGAGATGCTACACTGAAGAAGAGAGGACTAACACGTCCTTCAATATCACCAATGAAGGACTTGAAATATGGAAGAGTTACTGAAGACGACAGTTGTGAATGAGAACCAGAATCCCAATTTCTTAACCCCTCAAATTTACAAATCTAGATTCATGAAAGAGGGGATGAAATCAAGTGCAGAGAAGAAACAAATTGATGAAAGTACATCGAAGAAGGGACAACCACAGAGTCTGAGAAGTACCCTATCTGCAAAGAATCTGTTTGCTGGCAGAGATATACTGAATAAGGTGACAGAATTCTGCAATGAATTGAAGAAGTTGACAACAAGGGTAAAGGACAGAGACAATGTAGAAGAAAATGTGATTAAAGACCATGTGAAGGATGATTTGGGTGAGCTAGACGATAAAGAAAAGGAGAGGAAGCCATTGCTTGAAGTCAGTAAAGAGAAATGTGAAGCACAGAAAAAAAGAAACCTCCAGCAGACACCGCAAAGGAAGAAGTAAGTTATTTTCTCCAGGTGTCCCTTTTCCTTTGTGGAATGTTACATGAAAGTTCTCTAATTAGCACAACTAATATCAGAAGATTGAAACTCAACAAGTATTTCCAGACAAGATTTTCGCTCAGTCCTTTGAGAGGCAAATCTATCGTGCTTGATAGGTACATAATAAGAATAGACATTGAACTTATACTGGATTTCCTCTGTTATGTAATACAGACTAACAAGTAACCGATGACGTAAATTATTTCACATGACATGATAATGAAGAAATGATCTTTTCACAAAATTAAGATGCCATTTTGTAGATGGTTCTAAGATGTATGGACTCATGGTAAATTCATTTTTTGCAATTAGATACAACATGTTTGGCATGTACTATATTTTTGTTATTGTGGATGTTCTTTAGTTTAAAATCTCATTGCTACTTTTTACAACTGTGCCGCAAAAAGGCATGCAAAACATAACTCAGAATTACGAAAAGGAATGTCTTGTTCATAATAAACAACTTAAATGAATTTCTTGTAGCATTTCGTAATCATTGCTGGAATTTAGATCTGGACAAATGGACAAGAAAACAGACAATTTGTCTATATTGCTCATACTAAAGACTTAACTGAGCCATAATGCTCTTTTGAGAATCAGTATATAAAATAGCATTTTCTGAGAATCCTGAGTGGGTCATAAACTGTTTGGTTAATATGAATGCAGGAGATATGACGATGCAGAAAATACTCCAGTTACTATTAATGTAAAGAGCATCAAGCGGAAAGAAGAGACTTTGTTGCAAATAAGAACATGTCCTCCCACACCACAATGTTTCTCAGCCAGCCGTGGACCTCCCAATGCAACCCCCACTCTACCAACTTTCAAGTCTAGAACACCGGTATGGAGGACATTCAGAATAATCTTTGCCAATTTACACTGAGTTCATCTATTTTATTAAAATAATACTATTAACTATACAGTTTGACTACCTTCGGTTATTTGATCAAAATTCACCTTCGGTTATTTGATCAAAATTCATTTTGACATCGGAAGTAGGAAAAACATTTTGGATGTTGCTTTTGATAGACATGGTTGGATCTTTAGTCAAAACTTGTAAATCATGAGGTATCAAAGAAGACAGAATTAAGGCGTACCTTACATTGATGATGGGTGAATGTATGGAAGACAATCCACTAATGAGATTATTTGATTATGTATGGAAGACAATCCACTAATGAGATTATTTGATTAAATGGATCAAATGGCATAACTTGGTCTTCCCTATCCTAACTCTTTATTATGTCTATAATGAATGATAGGGTAAATTTGCAGACGTAAATTAGGGTGGATAGAGGGACTAAGAGTTCCTATTTATAGGAATCCTTAGAGACTCCTTTCTATCATGGAATCTCCTCCTACGGATGAGTCTACTATTGGATTAGTGTTACACGTATACAATGGTGTTATATGTATGTTACATTGATGATGGGTGAATGTATGGAAAACAATCCACTAATGCTCCAAAGATTAATTGATTAATGGATCAAATGGCATAACTTGGTCTTCCCTATCCTAACTCTTTATTATGTCTATAATGAATGATAGGGTAAATTTGCAGACATAAATTTTATTTTACAGCAAGAGTGGACAGAGGGACCAAAAGTTCCTATTTATAGGAGTCCTTAGAGACTCCTTCCTATCATAGAGTCTCCTGCTACGGATGAGTCTACTCTCAAATAGTTTGATATCAGATTAGTATTATACATATACAATAATATATCTCTATCTTCCACCAATATTATCTTGAATCCCATATTTAACCAAATATATTTATATAGTAATTTGTCATTATTTAATGTGGGATATTATATTAACTAATATTTAGAGTATTTGTGTGGTCAGGAAATCCACCAATTAAAAGTATTCTAACAGCTGTTCGTTTTCTCACTCTCCCCCTGCTAACTCAGTACAATATGAACTGGTGGTATGGGTTTCCCCAAGTCCCAAATCTGGATTGTCATAATATTGTTATAATGCCATAATTTACAGACTGTACAGTGGTTTATCCAGTAGAAGTTTGCTATCTTCAAGATTATTATGCCTTTTTTAGTGATTTGATCGACATTATTTCATAAAACTAGGATGGAGGGGAATTCTGCAAGAGCTGGGACAGAGGAATGTGGACGAGAAGGATAATCAAACAGGAAACAAGAGCAATCACGAGGGGCCTTTGGACGCATTTTGGTTTTTAAAGCCTTGCACACTTTTGAGCTAATTTAAGAACATTAGTTTGTATTACAATCCAATTTCAGTGAATAAAAATATGTGCTATCTTTGTAATTCATTTTGCAGGGTTCCAGCTTTATATTATATATGTAATGGATAAATGTCCATGTAAAATTAAAGTATAAGCTTTGTACCATAAACAAAACTGGGAAACAAATTGTAATAAGAATATTGTTTGTATTAGAAACCAATTTCATTGAATAAAAATGTTATCTTTGTGCTTCATTTATCAGGGTCCAGCTTTATAGAGGTATTGATAAATGTTGGTGTAAACTAGGAATAAAACTGTACAAGGTTTTAAAGATTTTTAGTTAGGCGATTACAGGGTTTTTTGGTATTGACGATAGAGTTTGAAGAAGTATTGGCGGTTTTTTTTTTCTTTTTCCCTACTCCTTTTGGTTGGAGGGGGAACTTTTATCTAATCTAATTAAAATTAACATATTATGTTGAATCACTGAAGCTGGAATACTTTCATTCTAAATAAACGCATAAATTTAGCTCATGACCATTTCTATTTTTTTTTTTTTTTTTTTAATTTTTAATCATTCAGAATATATAATTTGTTCAATTAGTTATACATCTAACAACTATATATAAGAAAGAAGTTGAGTTTCTGTAGCATGACTACTTTCTGTCATGTGGCTTTTTTGCTGATGTGGAGATGATGTGGAAACTAAACTCTTTAATAGTTCCCATCTGGGCAGGATCTTTGTGGTAATTTTCATAGCCCAAGTCACTAACGTTTGTAATGCCTATTGTGGACTTTTTTGCTGTCAGATTTTGAACCGTTGGATTTGTCATTAAATTCCACCTGCTCTCTATCCTCCATTAGATTGGCCAAATGGATTCTCTCCTTTTGTTCTTAACCTAATAATAAACCCTGCCTTGCCTTTTTTTACGGTGAAATGACCAAAAAAAAATAAAAAATCTCCTTGCTGTATCTTCTCTGGCTGACGATAGAAACCCATCTTTCTTCCTTGATTTCCCAGATTTTCAGCAAGATTTTTTGTTACCTTTTCCCTCTAAATAGTCCTTTCAATCATACCAACTACCAGATTTTCAGTACTTCTCTCTTCATTACACGACCTCTTTTTCCTTCTTTGATGCTTCCTTTTCTTTCAATCAAATATTTAATTTGTGGATACTGAATTTTGATGCATTTTTTTACTATTAAGGGTCAAATTGGGATAAATTTTTAATTTTTTTTTTTAGATTTTTGAAACAAAGTCCTAATTTTATAAAAATTCACATTTTGGATAAAATAATTTTTTTAAAAGTTAGAGACAATATAGTCTTTTTGGTTTTGAGTATTACTTATATCGTACCAACACTCCTCTCATTGTTTACAGAGACTAACTACACCTAACCCAATCTCTTCCCTTAAAACCCATACCATCAGACATAACATCACAACTCTTCTACCCAGATAAACCTTATAAACATTCATCCTCATTTTTTCCTCAAAATTTTCTCCTTTAAAAAAAAGTCAAGAATGGAGGATTCAAACCGTGATTGAAAATTTGCCACCACCTTGAATTAATTTTGCACAAAGCAAATGTATTTTCTCATTGTTCTAGTCATTTTTTTTTAGTAGTACTATTTTTATTTTTATAAATCTTGTTATTGATGTTGATTAATATATCTTTATTATGGATTTTGATAGAGTTATAGTTTATTTATGATTTATGTGTTGAGTAATATTTTTGTGTTTGATTTATTTTGTTTAGTTGAGTTTGGTTTGTGAAATTGTAAAAAACTTGGCTGTCCAAATCTCTTTTGACCACTTTTTTGTTGATTTTGAATTGTTTCGACTTCAAAATCATAATCTACACAAAAAAATAAGTAAGGATTTCGAATTTCATGTGATTTCTACAATATTTGAAGCAGAAACAACACATAATAATGTGAATCAAAAAAAAAAAAGAAAAAAGGCAAACACAGAAGACCTTTTTTTAGGAATTTTGTTTTAAGCCCTTCAATTTTTTTTTTTAATTTTTAATCTGACCCTCACAGTTTAAAAAAAAACCAAATTAGTGCATAAAAGTTTAGATTTAATTGGGTTTTGGGCTTTCTTTAATTAATGATTTGGTTGGGTTGTATTTTTGCATACTGGGCCATATGATTTTTGTTGCCTATTTGTATTGGGTCAATTCAATTTGGATTGGTACACTTGATATATTTAATTAAATGGGTTACGGGTTTATGGCTTGTTTTGTCCCTTGGATATTTGATACTTTTCATATGTTGGGTTTAATTTTGTTGGGCAAATTAAAAAAATGGGTTGGGCCAGTTTTATTTTTGGTTAATTTTTTACAGTTATTTCAATCCCATTATTGCTGGCACTTTCTGAAATTACAGTTTTAGTCCCTGAATTTTGTAGAAATTATAGTTCTTATTACATGGAACTTTTAAAATAAATATATTTTGGTCTCAAAACTTTGCTAAAATTATAGTTTAGTCCCTAAAACTTTTTGAAATTACATTTTGGTTCCTAAACTTTGCTAAAATTGTAGTTTTAGTCTTGCACATTTTTAAAATAATATTTTAGTCCTTGAACTTTACCAAAATTATAGTTTTAGTCCTGTGATTTTGCTAAAATTGCATTTGGGTCCTTAAACTAGGTTAAAATTGTAGTTTTAGTCCCTAAACTATGTTGAAATTGTATTTTGGTCCTAAGCTTTGCTGTAATTGCATTTTAGTTCATTTTTTACCCCTAAAACTTTCTGAAATTGAAATTGGGTTCCTAAGCTTTTATATGTTGCACTTGTTGACCATTACACTTCTTTGAAATTGTATTTTGACTCCCAAAACTTTGTGGATTTTGCAATTAAGTCCCTGAAAGTTTAGATTCGTTCTAATTGAGTTTCTTTTTTGTATTAATTGTCATCATGGCATTATAATTTTATGGTTTCTTCCATTTTTACCGCTTTTATTTGTTTAGAAACTTTGTGAATTGGTCTCTAGAGTTTAGATTTTGTTTCAATTAAATTCTTTTTCTTTCAATCATGTAGATCATTTTTTGATATTTTGGCCTAATTTTTTAGTTGTTTATAGTGCTTTTATTATACTTATTCTTATTCGAGTCATGATTTATCTTTAACTTTCTTAGCATTGTTAGTACTGGGATAGAAGGGAAGGGGTACTTTTGTATAAACCCGTTTGTTCATCTTTAGCTAGGATTAGAACCGCAAACACTTCTGTGCTCCAAGAGGTACGTTTCTGAACTCTCTTATGTGCAATATGTGTTTTTACTTGCTAATTATTTATTTTTCTTTATGTAATTTTTATTCATTTACCTTTTTTTTAAGGTATTTACATAGGGTAATGCCTTATGTAGGTACGCATAGGCGTTAACTCCAGAGATGAGGCAACTTTTTGTAAAAAAGCCTTATGCCTATTGTAATAGATAGGATACGTGCTATGTGTTAATCATTTTTGTTGGTAGGACTTGCATGCTAGATTATTATGTTTTTATGTCCTATTGTGTTTTATGTGCTTATATGTCTCTTATTCTATTTTAGTATGTTTACTTTTGTAAATATTTCTTGCGCACGCTATTATTGAAAATTTCTCCTCCTGTGTTTATCTAATGCTAGCACAGCGAGCTTCCTTTCTCCCGCTTTTTCCATGCATGTTTTTACTTCATTCTAAGGAATTTCCCTTTTCCCTTAGGTTTGAGTTAGTATCCCAATGCACTTCACATACTGGGTGGCGATTCTATTATTCATTTATTAATTTAAAAAAAAAACCCTATTCAAGATTATATTTCGGTCTTCCAACGGTGCATTTAAAAGTCCCATTTTAGACCCTATTTTATTACTATACTTATAGTTGTTATTTACTCTTTATACTTATCATTTTATTTTTCCCATTGAAAAATGGGGTACGACAGCTTAGCGACTCCACTGGGGCCACTAGAGAGTTCGAGCACTTGATTTAGTCATGTGAAAATTTTCTAAATTTAACCCTTCTTTATATTAGGTTTGGATATTCATGTATTATTTGCTCCTATGTGTTTATTTTGTCACCTTTATTCTTGTCATGTTTTATTTCCTTATTTATTGTGGGGTTAGTGGGGCTAGAGAGTAGAATAACCTTGTATTTTAAAGCCTCCAACATGTTATAAATGTAATTAAATCCCTCCACCTCCAAGAGACACATCATGCATCACTTATCTGCATAACCGGTGGGTGCTGTCCAACTTCCCTTTTAGGATTAGGACCTCATGTAGGCACGTAGGTACAAGATGCAGTGTGTCTGTACCAGTGTTGAATGGGTCCAACTCGAACCACCGACCTGAGACATTTGGAATTGACGGAAATGCTACTTTTTAGTTCCCTTAGTTTGAAGGTTTGGGAACCATAAACCTTTGTAGAGTCTAGATTGCATTACTAAACCCAAGTTCATGCAACATGTAGATTAACCATATGATAGAGCCTTACGGTTCCCTACTAGTTGACACTAGGTACGAGGGGAAGGATAATCCCTGTGCATATTTTACTTTCACGATATTCTGATTTTTTGTATTTTACTCTCTTTATTTGTTGCCTTCTGCATCTCATGAGTTCTAGAATAAGAGGCTTTGGACAAAGTGCTCTTCTAGTAAGCCATTTCTAATTCCCTAATTTTGCACGTTCAAATCCCTTGCATCTTATGTCTCAAGAATCAAAATAGCGTCATAGTTTTATTTTGTAAATTTAGGAGTTTAGATATGTTATCCCCAAGATTTCCTTGCCATACTTGTACCCTTAGATTGAGTTATTATAAATAAGGTAAATTTATATAGTTCTTTCCGAACAGTTTTATCCGTTCTTCAGTTTTGTACCCTTATAGGATTTTCTTGGTAAATTCATCTCATTATTGACACTAAGTTGTACCTTGGGACATTGCATTTCACCTTAGGTTCACCCCAACTGCTAAATGGGGCACCTAGGGCAAGTTTCAATTCTAGCATTTTTTTATCCTTGCCTTAATAACTGGCATCATGCATAAGTCATAGAGGGAATACCATTTCGGATATCCCATGGTAGGAATAATCCTTCTCTTTTGTCTTGGGTATACAACCCAATAAGACGTTCACGTTTATATTTTTTGTATTATCCAAAAGGGTAGTATATAAGGTAAGGACCCAAATCCAGGATCTACTTCAAAATCAATCGGCACAAGGGCAGAAGTCAAGTGCTGGTTTAATTTACTTAGAATATGAGGTGTTAACAATTATCTTTTGGCCATTTTAAGAAGACGGTAAAATCCCCAAGTATGTGGACACTAAGTTCAAGATTTAAATGAGCATGTACACCTCAAGAACAATAATCAAGGCCAAATTTTGATTGCAAATAACTGATAGACTAAGTAAATTGCTAAATGGTTCAAGGTGATCGAGCAAAAGTCAAATGAGTGATTCGATCAACCTTTAGTAATCTATCTAAACTATCCAATCCATTTAAACAAAAGTTCTCATAGACTCTTGCATGCACAATTGATAAGAGACTAGTCAACAATTCCCAAGAAATATGACGTGTTTCTATTCTTGTTCATGAGCTATTTGACGTACCCAATCCATTCGGACATAGTTCTCTCAGGACTATTACCCAGTGGCAAAAACAGTGATTATCTTCTTACAAGTAAATATAATGTGTTTTCGAGTCTTTTGTTTTCCTGTTTTACATGATCCACCGAACGTGTCCATCCCATCATAACCCTTTCTTTGAGGTGTATATATTTTTGATCCATTCATTTCCCTTGTGTACCTTTTCATAAGTCAAATAAATTGATCAATCTGTCCGATATTTCTCCTATTCTCCAAGAATGTCTCCATAAAAATGAAACTGTCGCACTTCTTATCAGATGGAGGCAATGGATCAAGAATTGATAAGTGGGTAGGTTGGGTCCATCAAGTATTGTATAGTACCTACCTTGGAGGATTGCATTTTCATGCCGGGCCAGCCCTTGGCATAAGAAGGGATCCCACATAAGGCATGCATACTGATTTTCAATTTTGTTTACGGACTCAAATTTTTTTTTTCATTTGTTTTCCCTTCCCTAACCTTCATCTAAAAGTCGTTAAAAAAATAGATTTTTTTTCCAGGAAATTTTGATTGTATCTTACTTCAGTAAAGTTCGCAAAGATTTTGAAAATACAAGGGTATTACTTGAAATTTCATCGATTCCCATGTTCCGTGCTTAGTTTTTGCAAGTATGGAAATAAAAATCAGTTTGAGGACGAATCCAATGCTCTTGCTATTGAGTTGCAGTTCTAGGGTCAAATTCATCCATTGCAAAGATGATATGCTTTGAAATTTTCAAATAAGTACATTTCTTTTGCATGAGTGATCAATTCATTATAGATATCGTGTGTTCAAGACATTTCATTTCAATTTTGTTTTTTGTTTTTTGTCATTATTGTGCATTTATATTTCATGTAGCGTGAATATTTTTCTCTTATACGGATCGTGGAATGAGCATTGAGGAACAAGATTGAGAATCTAAAAGTCCCATATTCATGTTTTGCACGCAATGCTTGCCCTTACATTTAACTATCTAAATTTATTGCATGCACTTTAAAAGTTTTAACCTAGCCATTTTCATGAGAGAAAATCCAATGTCCAAATACTGTCTACCCTTTGCTAACTTGCAAAGCTCCAAAATCGGTAGATATAACTTGTGTTGGCCCCAAAGCAACCTAAGAGGGGGGGTGAATTAGGTTTCTTAAAAAATACTTTGAGAAATATTGAGATTTTCAAATTAAATGCAGATATAACAAAATCAATAGAATAGTAAAGTAAAGAGAGAAAAATTAAACAATTAATACTTCCAAGCTAGCAAGCTTGAAGTATCAAATCTCTTGAATGCTTCACACACTTGGTGAGCCAATAATCTTTACAAAGTTGGGAAGTTCTTGCTCACACCAAAACTCTTTTAGTTGAGCCAAAAATCTTACTTACAACCACACTTTTATACAAGATTATCACTCCACTCAAAGTTGAATTACACTCACAATTGCACACTAATACAACAAAGCACTATAGTCAATTTGCACTCAAATTACTCTTTTCTAAGGCTTGTATTCAATGTATTAGATGATCTTTTCAGGTTATTAAAGCACCTATTTATAAGAGCAATAAATAGTGGTTTCAACTACTTCCTAACGGCTAAATAATAAATGCACAAAAAATAGCCTTTGGGGTTTCGGACGTCCAAGAAGTATTGAATGCGTCTGAGGTAGCGTCCAATCTTCTTTCAGTTTTGTTGAGAAGCTTCATTCGGACGTCCGTGCATGCGTCCGTTCCTTCGTCCGACAGAGGTTTCGGACTGTCCTGAGCGTCCGAAAGAGAAGTAGTAGGATCCCATTCTTTCTGCCAGTTCGTTCGGATGATGCAATGCGTCCGAGGAGTTTTGACCTAGTTTGAACGGTTCTGTGCGTCCGAAAGATCTGTTCCTGCAAAAGCTTGTTTTACAGAGTTAAGTGTTTATGTCATCATCAAAATAAGGTTTGGACATAAACATCAATCTCCCCCTTTTTGATGATGACAAACCTTTATGTAAGAATAATTGGATATGACTAATCAATTTGCAATATATCACAATTGGATATCAATCATCAAAGCACAATAGTATAGAGAAGATTACTCCCCCTTTTGACATCAATCAAAAAGACTCCCCCTTAGAACATGCAAGTAGTTTGACAGAAATGGAACAAGTTTCATACATCCAACTGAAAAGTTTAATGGTGCTAGAGTCAAGGAAATATACAACCAAGCCACAGAAATGCTGAAAACCAAAAGAAATGCTGAAAGGTTCTAACAAGCAAAGAACTGCTGAAAACAAAATACAAATATGAAAAGAACTAATGTGAGTCATTGCGCTTCTTGGAGCGCTTTTCAGTCTTTTGTCGTTTGGATAGAACATCTTCAGCAGTGGCTTCACTGTCATCCTCCTCTCCAGTGCGACGTTGCATGATGAAGTCAAACGTGTCGTCAATATCCTCATCATCGTCATCATCGTCATCATGCAAAACATTTTAATTTTAACAGATGTAAGTAGAGGTGGTTGAGGAGTAGGAGAATGAGGAATAGCAAAATCAGAGGTGGAAGCATGGGATTGTGACTGTGCAATATCAAAGGCTGCCTTAGTTAGCCATTGATCGTTGAAAAAATGGAGGCCTTTGCGTTCAATGTATGATTTGTTAAAATAAGGAGGATATTGTTTGTTTCCGCTGAAAGGAATGTTGAGGAAATCAAAAATTTTGGTGAGAAATTTGCCAAACGGAATGTTTCTTCGGGTATCAGTAAGAAAGAGTTCCCATAGGGAACAAAAAAGATACCCAAAATCAAGAGGAATACCCTTGAAAACACAAAAAAATAAGTAAAGTTGCATTTTTTCGGGCTCAGTACGATGCCCGTCAGTTGGCAATAACAGATTTGTGACAAGAGTGTACAGAATATTGAGTTCAGGAGTGAGCAATGCAGTTTTGGCTTTCGAGGCCTGTTTAAAATGGATATTAAAAATAGCTCTAACTTCATCGATATCAAATTGACTATCATCAGCGGGCCATTTGTCTAACGAAAAGAAATAAGAGAAATCAGTGGGGTTTGAGACTTCACATTCAAAAATGTTGTTAATGATGTTTGATGAAATCTCAAGATCGGTGTTGTTAACACGAGAAGTGAGAGTGCGAACCGTAGGGCCTTTCCGAAGATTGGCCGTGAACTGAAGCACCATGTCATGATAAACAGGTAAATCAAGATGCACAAGATGACCCCAATTTTGTTGTATTTCAAAACAAGATTTGATAATGGGAAGATTATATTCATCAAATAGACTATGATGTCTTTAGGACGTTGAACGATAATAGATTTACTTAAAAGGGAAGTATACCGTTCGGATGCCTTGGCATCGATAAATTTTGATAAGATTGGCTTGGTGGAGACTTGAGGATTAGCTGATGATTCTTCTCGTACTGGAGCCTTCCCTTTAGTTTTTCGATCCCGATTTGCTGTAGAGGAACCTCCGCGAGATTTCACCATTGTGATGGAAGAAAAAGAAAAGAGGAGAAAATTGAAATTTTTTGAGGATTGGTGAGAATTTGAGAAAATGAGATGGTGGATGGGGGAAATTAGATGTGATTTAGGTGAGAAGGGTTTTGGGTAGGATAATTTTCCAATCAATTTTGGAAGAGAGAGTGGGAATTTGGAGGGGGTGGTGGAGAGACAAATTTCGCTAGAGGGTTTTCGGGGAAGGTGGTGAGTCTGAAATGGGGAAGATGGACGTTTTAATCAAACAGGGCAACTGCACCTTTCGGACGGCCGAACGTTTGGTATGCGTCCAACGAAGCGTCTGAAAGTCGAAGAACGGATGGCCGAAGGAGGAACCAATGCGTCTGAAGTTCTTTCGGACGATGGTGCACGTCCGGAAGATTTCCAGAGAGTTTGGTAAAAAAAAGAATAATGTTCGGACGATTATGAGCGTCCGAGAAGTAACAGAAGCTTTCGGACGATCCAGAGCGTCCGAAAGAATAGTTGTTCGGACGAAGAAGTGCGTATGAACTATGAACCTATGCCAAATTTATCTGTAAAATCCCCAAACATTTTCTGAGCATTTCAAAGCGATCTAGAGCTAAGGGTTTTGTAAAAATATCAGCCAATTGATCTGAAGTAGGCACAAAATCAACACGAATTTCTTTTTTACAAACAAGGTCTCTAATGAAATGATGCTTAACATCAATGTGAAAGGTTCTAGAGTGCATAACAGGATTTTTTGTGAGATTAATTGCACTAGTGTTGTCACACAATATAGGACGATGTAACACAATCAAAAAATACACCAAAATCTTTCAGTGTATGTTTCATCCAAAGAAGTTGAGCACAACAATTTCCAGCAACAATGTATTCGGCTTCAGCCGTAGAAAGAGAAATAGAATTTTGTTTTTTGCTAAACCAAGACACAAGACAATTTCCCAGAAAATAACACATACCACTGGTACTTTTTCTATCAATTTGACATCCAGCAAAGTCGGCATCAGAATAACTAATCAAGTCAAATGTAGAGGACTTTGGATACCACAGACCAAAATCCATTGAACCCTTCAGGTATCTAAAAATCCTTTTAACAGCTATCAAATGCGATTCTTTATGGTAAGAATGAAATCTAGCACATAAACAACAGCAAACATGATATCTGGTCTACTGGCAGTTAAGTAAAGTAGACTTCCGATCATACCTCTATAGTGTTTTTCATCAACACTATTACCTTCTTCGTCTTTTGTAAGTTTGGTTGAAGTGCACATTGCATACGTGCCAACTTGTTGCTAGAATCATCCTTACTATAAAGACTTAATTTCTTAAAGAATAGCAAAACTTGATTTGTGTAATAAACGTTCCTTCCTTAGATGATGAACTTGTAATCCGAGGAAAAATTGCAACTTGCCCATCATACTCATCTCAAACTCTTCTTGCATTAAATGTGAAAAATCCTTACACAAACTTTCATTAGTTGCTCCAAAAATAATATCATCAACATAAATTTGAACGATTAACAAACCATTTGAATCCATTTTTGTAAAAAGAGTGGTGTCAACTACACCTCTTTTGAATCCATTTTTTATCAAGAACCCACTTAATCTTTCATACCAAGCTCTTGGAGCTTGTTTTAAACCATATAAAGCTTTGGAGAGCTTGAAAACATAATTTGGAAGATTTTTATTTTCAAAGCCCGGAGGTTGTTCGACGAAAACTTCTTGGTCGATAAAACCATTTAAAAAGGCACTTTTAACATCCATTTGAAATAATTTGAAATTATTGAAACATGCAAATGCAAGAAACATCGGAGACATTGCGAATGGATTCTAACCTAGCCACGGGTGCGAAGGTTTCATCAAAGTCAATACCTTCTTCTTGAGCGTAACCTTTTGCAACAAGTCTAGCTTTTTTTCTTATGATTTCACCTTTGTCATTTAATTTGTTTCTAAAAACCCATTTAGTACCAATAACGGGATGAGAAGAAGGTCTTTCAACTAAGGTCCATACATTATTTTTCTCAAATTGACTAAGTTCATCTTGCATAGCATTAACCCAAGATTCATCACTCAAAGCAACATCTATATGTTTAGGTTCAATGTGAGAGAGTAATGCACAATTACTATTCAAAGGTTTATGAGAACGAGTAGTCACCCCATCGGATAGATCACCTATGATTAAATCTTGAGGATGACTAGAGAAGAATCTCCAAGCTTTCGGAAGATCATTTTGAGCATCCTCATTCTTTTCATCATCAATTTGATGGTTGTTGACATCAACGCTTGATGTAATCTCTTGATGATCTTCATGAATAATGAGTATGCTTTTCGAGCTCCTTTAAAATGCCTACATCTTCATCTTCACATAAATTCTTTGAGATAACATCATTAGTTTCATCAAATGTAACATGCACAACTTCTTCAATCAAAAGCGTTCTTCTATTGTAAACTCGATATGCTTTCTTGTCACTAAAATATTCTAGAAAAATTACTTCATCCGATTTTTTGTCAAATTTTCCAAGGTTTTCTTTGATTTTTAAAATAAAGCATTTGCAACCAAAAACTTTGAAATAGCTCACAACGGGTTTTCTACAAAAAAGGAGTTCATAAGGAGTTTTATTTAAAGAGGATCTTAATAAAACTCGATTCATAACATAACAAGCCGTGTTAACCGCTTCGGCCCAAAAGTATTGTGGTAAGTCACATTCACTAATCATAGTTCTAGCCATTTCTTGAAGAGTCCTATTTTTCCTTTCAACAACACCATTTTGTTGAGGGACTCTAACAACCGAAAACTCATGAAAGATACCGTTGTGATCACAAAAGTCGGGAAAACCCCAAAATTTAAATTCGGCACCATTGTCACTCCTTAGACGAACAATTTTTGTATCCAATAAATTTTGAATTTTGGAAAACAATTTTACAAATTTTTCAAATGCTTCATTTTTGTGAACAAGAAATAATACCCAAGTAAACCTAGAATAGTCATCTATGATAACAAATGCATATTTGCAACCACCTAAACTAGCATATTGAGTAGGTCCAAATAAGTCTAAATGCAACAATTCTAAAGGTTTATGAGTAGACACAAAATTCTTTGGTTTAAAAGAAACTTTGACTTGTTTACCAAATTGGCAAGCATCACAAATTTTATTTTTCAAAAATTTCAGTTTTGGCAAACCTCTTTCCAAATCTTTCTTGGCAAGTTTTTCAATCAAATCCATATTAAAATGACAAAGTCTTCTATGCCAAAGCCAAGGATTATCTATGGAAGCGGTAAGACATTTTACATTGTTATTGCTAATTTTATCAAGATGAATCACATAAACAACATCATTGTGCCTAGTGCCCTTGAATAAAACAATATGATTTTTATCAAGGATAAGGCATTCATGCTTGGTAAAGAAAACATATAAATTTTTGTCACAAGGTTGACTAACACTTAATAAATTATAGTTCAAATTATCAACAAGAAGTACATTCTTAATCAAGGTTTCACCATTTTTACCTTCATCACCAATGCCGATTGATTTTGCTTTGTTGTTGTCTCCAAAAGTGACTTTTCCACTGTTTTTGGATGTAAGATTTGTGAAGAGAGAGGCATCACTCGTCATGTGCCTTGAACATCCACTATCTATGAACCACTTAGCATTGTTGGCGATGTTAAGTACCTACACAATAAATCAATTGATAACTTTTGGTACCCATGTTTTCTTGGGTCCATTTGAGTTAGTGAAATTGCTTTCGATCCATGCAACTTTCATTCCAAGTTTTTCATTCCTCTTGACATAACACATATTCTTAGCATGTCCATGTTGTTGGCAATATCTATCGAAATAATGCTTTTATTACCATATAAAGAGGATTTTGGTTTTACAATACATAAGTCATCCCTTCTAAACATGACAAAATTTTTGTTGATTGCTACATTTCTATTTCTTTTCATATCAAAAATATTTTCTTTCTTTCTAGTTAAAAGAGCATTCAAATCATCCATTCTTTTCTTCAAGGTGGCTTGTTCTTCCTTGACCTTTGATCTCACATGCATTCTTTTATTCAAATCACGATTTTCTTGCGATAGCCTATTGTTTTCATTCACAAGTTTAGAGTTAGCATTCAATAAAGCATTTGACTTTTTAACTAACTCCTTATTTCTAGCATATGATTCCTTTAAGCTATCATGTAATTTCAAAATGAAAGCTTCAAGATCATCTTCACCATTTTCATCATTAGAGTCACAGTTAGAATTTACCTCATCATCTCTAATGGCCATGAAGGCCATTTGTGCCGACTCCATTTCTTCTTCAACTTCTCCTTTGGAGTTGCAATCATCCAACATGTGATTTGAAAGTTGTTGAATCTTGGTTTTCTTCCTTCCTTCTTTTTCTTGGAAGGACACTTATTTGCAAAATGCCCGAGTTGACCGCATTCAAAGCATTTTTCGTTTTGCTTCTTCATTTCAAGCCTAGACTTTCCTTTGAAATTATTTGAATTTGTAGCTCCGCCTCTTCTCATTCTTCATTTGTTGATTGTATGTTTAAGAAATCCTTTGGTGATGAGTGCAAGATCTCCTTCATCAAGATCTTTATCTTCTAGATTGATGGAGCTGTTTTCATCTTCCTCTTGAGAGGTCTTTAAGGCAATGCTCCTTCTTGGTCTTGCTTCTTCATCATCCACTACCTTGGCCTTTAACTTGAGGTTATAAGATGTAAGAGAATTGATTAGAGATTCAATAGGCATTAAATTTAAATTCTTGGCTTCCCTTATAGCAATTGTTTTGGCATCCCATTCTTTGGATAAAGCATTTAGGATTTTTCTATTTTTTTCACCCAACGAGTTACTCCTTATTCAAGGCTTCAAGATCCTTTATAATGTCATTGAACCTGCAGTACATTTTGTCTATGTTCTCATGTGGTTCCATCTTGAAGGACTCATACTTGGCAACAAGTAGGGATTTCTTTTGCTCACGAATATCATCGCCCCCTTCATGAATTTCCTTCAACTTATCCCATATTTCTTTAGCGGAAATGCAACCCTTCACGCGAGTTGATTCATTTGCATCCAAGGCATTATATAACACATTCATGGCTTTTGCATTCAACGTCAAGTTTGCCTTGTCTTGTGGAGTGAGCTCATTCCTTGTCTTTTCTCTTCTTCTATTTGTGTGATCATCAATGATAGAAGCTTCAAATGGACCTTCATTGACAACATACCACAAATCAATGTCAATAGATTGCAAAAATAATTTCATTCTATCTCTCCAACTAATAAATTTTGCCCCATTAAATATAGGGGGCCTAGTAACGGATTGACCCTAAAAAAATAGAGCATTGTTGGTTGCCATATTTCTTTACTCAAAAGCAGTTTAAGCAATATAATGAGACCAAGCTCTGATACCAATTGTTGACCCCAAAGCAACCTAAGAGGGGGGGTGAATTAGGTTTCTTAAAAAATACTTTGAGAAATATTGAGATTTTCAAATTAAATGCAGATATAACAAAATCAATAGAACAGTCAAGTAAAGAGAGAAAAATTAAACAATCAATACTTCCAAGCTAGCAAGCTTGAAGTATCAAATCTCTTGAATGCTTCACACACTTGGTGAGCCAATAATCTTTACAAAGTTGGGAAGTTCTTGCTCACACCAAAACTCTTTTAGTTGAGCCAAAAATCTTACTTACAACCACACTTTTATACAAGATTATCACTATACTCTTTGTTGAATTACGCTCACAATTGCACACTAATACAACAAAGCACTATAGTCAATTTGCACTCAAATTACTCTTTTCTAAGGCTTGTATTCAATGTATTAGATGATCTTTTCAGATTATTAATGCACCTACAAGAGCGTCCGAAAGAGAAGCAGTAGGATCCCATTCTTTCTGCCAGTTCGTTCGGACGATGCAATGCGTTCGAGGAGTTTTGACCTAGTTCGGACGGTTCTGTGCGTCCGAAAGATCTGTTCCTGCAAAAGCTTGTTTTACACAGTTAAGTGTTTATGTCATCATCAAAATAAGGTTTGGAAAACATCAACTTGATCAATTACCTTGCCAACCAAACCCCATACAGGGGCAAATTTTGTGAAGGTAAAATTTGTCTAGTTTGACTCATGTCACATCTATTTGAAAGCAGAATGTGTTCCTTGTTTCAATTACTTATGAGAATCTAGGATGACGCTTTGAGCATTTGTTGCTCTATCCAAACACAATATACCCATTGTTGTCCCCATTGAGCCATCAGATATGACAATTTTGTTTCAATAAAGTCCTTGATGATATGTCCCTACATTGGGGTAGTGACAGATGACGAAATTAAGTAAGTCAAGTCCTGACCATACATTACTTACACTGGTTGTCGAGAGAGTTTAGAATGATGTTTTGGCCTTTGTTTCTACTACCAATACACTGTTCATCCCTTCCATCCCCTTTGAGCCCCTAGAGGGGAATAATTTGTTTCATATGCCCCTATTTATTGCACCCCTAAACTGGGGGAAAGATTTGGAAGATTAATCAGATAAGAATGGCATTACTTGTACAAAAGATCACAAGAGGTGAATTTTCCCACAAAAAAAAAGAAAAAAGAAAAAAAAAAGTGGCAAAAAAAGGGAAATCAATCAAAAGTAAAAAAATCAAGTGAAGTGACTCAGCATGCCAAATGCACTAATGATTTGGAAAGAGTGAATATTGAATTCAAGTGGTTCAACGTGACAAATGCACCAATAATGTGAATGTATGATTTGAATTCATGTTTAGTCATGTATATACTGGATGTCAAGTGAAATGTTATAATATGAGCAAGTGCACTAAAATGTTTATATGTTCATTGCTAATTTTGGAAAGTTTTGAAGCCTAATGCTAGGGAAAAAAATTAATTTAGAATCAATGAGTGATCCGAGGTGCAAATTCCTTGATTAAAAGTTTTGTTTCGACTATCTCTTTCTAACCATATTACAAGCTTATAAAGTCCACTACTGACTTTTCTTTTATGGCAATCAAAATTAAGAACCAATTCTTTGGGTTTAACTTCCTTAGTGATCACAAGGATACGTTCCATGATGTGTAATTTTTTAACTATCTTTTCTAGCTGCATCACAAGCCAATAAGGTTCATAAACTGACTATTTTCTCATGTTAATTAGAGATAGAGAACTGTTTGCTTTCATCGAGATATGGAAACCTATAATGCATGATGAGGCAAATAGAATCAAATTGGTCACAAGATCGATGTAATCCCTGACATAGTCCGAAAAGCTGAAATGTCAAGTTATACTTTTCTGAACCACATTAAAGCCCACCTCATTGGTCTGTAAGGGTTAATTGACAAGAAAGAGCATTCTGTTTTCCAAGTGCCGATCTTGGTAAGGGAGTGAATTAGAACAGTTCACCTTGTTCTTAAAGGCTCATAATGTGATTCCCATGATAAGTGTTGTATATTGGTCAATGTTTCATACAAAGTGCATTTTCCCCTTTATTTCAAAAAAAAAAAAAAAATCAATCAAATGAATCTCTTGTCTATTTATATTACTTGGCGAATGCCAATTCTCTATATTTTCTTCTGCATATCATGGAGCATTCTTTTGGGGGTAGTATCAAGTTAATGGGCCATCGTTATAGTTCATAATTACCAATATTGGGAAATTTTTTTATGTGCAAAATTTGAGTCCATAGTTTGGGCACTCAATCAGAATGACTTCACCATAGACAAAAAAATTGGAATAAGATTTGAAAAATTGGGCCAATGTTTTTTGAAATTGAGTATTTGAGGTTTAAAAGACAAACTAGGGCAAATTGTTTTGAATCTCAACATTGGTGATTCTTACAAAATCATTGTAAGATGTGGCGATGAATCTGTGGGTATACTTGAGGATCGAGTAATTCACTCTTAAACTTTTATCACAATAGGTTTGGACATTCCATCATATTTTTGCTACTATTTTGAAAAAAAAAATGCATTTGTGTATTCCTCCATCTTGTACAGGTGCATCTCACTAGAGAACAAGTAGAGTCCCCTGTTAAGTTTGATAACATGATTCTAAATTTCTAACTTTTTCAAGATGCTTGGTATCAGATGTGCATTTCCTTTTGTGTGTCCAACAGCCTAGGCATTTAAATTTCAAGTTTTCAATATCAGTTCAGTAGTCTGAACTTTTAGATTTTGAAGTCATTTAAATTGTAGTCCAGCAGCCTAGGTATTTAAGTTTCAAAATCGATTTATTTCAATTTCAGTTCAGTAGCCTGAACATTTAAGTGAATCATTCATCGGGAAGACAGTATCCCAAGTTGTCAATTTAAGCCCAGCAGCCTAGGCATTTAAATTCCAAGTCGTTTCAATTTTAGTTTAGTAGCTTGAACATTTATGTGAATCGTCGATCGGGAGGACAGTGTCCCAAGTTGTCAATTTAAGTCTAGCAGCCTGGGCATTTAAATTTCAAAGTCATTTCAATTTCAGTTTAGCAACCTGAACATTTAAGTAAATCGTCTATCAGAAGGATAGTATCCCAAGTTGTCAGTTTAGTCTAGCAGTCTAGGCATTTAAATTTCACAGTCATTTTAATTTCAACTTAGCAATCTAAACATTTAAGTGAATCGTTTGTCGGGAGAACACTATCCCAAATTGTGAATTTAAATGCAACAGCCTAGGCATTTAAATTTCAAAGTTGTTTCAATTTCAGTTCAGCAGTGTGAACATTTAAATAAATCATCCGTTGGGAGGGCAATATCCTCTACAAGTCATTTCAATTTCAGCTCAGCAACCTGAGTATTTAATTTCAGTCGTGTCAATTTATGTCCAGTAACCTGGGCATTTAAAATTTAAATTCGATTCAATTTCAATTCAGCTGCATGAACGTTTATGTAAATTGTCAGTCGGGAGGACAGTATCCCAAGTCATTTCAATTTCGGCTCAGCAACCTGAGCATTAGTTTCAGTTGTGTCAATTTAAGTCCAGCAACCTGGGCATTTAAAATTTAAAGTCGTTTCAATTTCAGTTCAGTAGCCTGAACATTTAAGTAAATCGTCTGTAGGGAGGACAATATCCCAAGTCATTTCAATTTTTGTTCAGCAGATTGAGCATTAGTTCTAGTCATGTTGATTTAAGTCTAGTAGCCTGGGATTTAAATTTTATAGTCATTTCAGTTTTAGCTCAGCAGCTTGACCATTTAACTAAGTTGTCCATTGGGAGGACAAGATCCCATGTTGTGTCGTCTGTCGGGAGAACAACATTCCAAATTATTATTTGAATGGCCTGCATTAATATTCCCAACATTGATTCTGAATTACGTTTTACTTGATTCCCAAGGTGGGATACATAGGTAGCTCAATTAGAGTTCGGTCACAATTTTTATCACTTTTATTATTATATTAGTCCATGTCAAGTCATTTTATGTTATTTTTTATGTCACTTTTTCTCCCAAAAAAAAAGTCGATTATTCAATATTTGTTTTTGTCAATTTCTTATGCCTTTTCATTCTAAAATATGTGTTAAAGAAACACAAGCAAGTTTGTTTATGTCTTTCTAAGCAGGCACAATAGGAATATGATGCCTACATTATGAGGAGTTAAGCCAAGTGATCAAATTCAAGGGCATTACAAGCATTCTTGTGCCAAAAGTTAGAATTTCAAACAATCAAGTGAACATGTGACAAAAAACTGTTGCACATCTCATGGTTGAAGTTAAAATGCAAGATGCTCAAGATATGCAAGTATGCAGAAATGGTGAAGTCAAAAGCATGGAAGTATAGTATAGAAGTCTTTGTTTTATTCTTATTTATGTATTAGAAGGAGTAGGAAGAAACAATGGTGGTGGTAATGGCAATGGTGGAATCCTCAACATCCTCCTTTACTCAAATTTTCTCTTCCCGTACCTCAAAACCTTTGATTCACTTAATTGTCTCAATAGTTTTCCGTCCTTATCCAAGTAATATCAATTTGATCTATTTTCGAGATAGCTTGATCAAAATTCGGTGCTTTACAATCTTTGTTTGGAACCTCTTTGAGCTTCTGACAAAGAGGCGCAAGTCGTGGACACCGAATTTGACGCATTTTTTTACCATTAAGGGTCAAATTAGGGCAAATTTTTAAGTTTTCTGAATTTTTTGAAACAAAAATAAAATTGCAATTGGACACCTAAACTTTTGTATGTTGCACTTGTTGACCATTAAACTTCTTTGAAATTGTATTTTGACCTTAATGTTGTACTTCACTTCTAGCCTTGATTTTGACCTTGATGCTTTTGGAATTTGGCAAAGTGTAACCACTTATCAATACAAAAGTTGTAACTCTCCTTCTTAGATTTCCAATGCATCTTGAATCACATCAATTGGAGCTCAAACTTGAAAGTTATGGTTAAAATACTAAATAGCATCTAGAATAGCGTGATACTCGTAAACATTTCGTCCTTGAAATTTCCGTTCACATTTTTTAGCTCTTTTTCACTTTAAATCTGCAAAAAAACTAAGAATAACCAAATTAAACTCAATAATAACTCAAATGTTGCTTACAACACATAAAAATGTGGTAAATGACACAAAATATAGCACAATTACGAACTCATCAAATTACCCCACACTTAGCCTTTGATCGTGCTCGAGCAAATATAAATTTGAAACACTTAAGCATAACCAAATTACACTCAACGTATTCCCTCAAATATCCACATAAATAATCACTAATTAATCCACCAATCAGAGTAGTCTAAGAACCCAAGAGCTCAAATGCAAATAAAAATCAAAACATGAAATTCGTGTGTATGTGTGTGTGTATAGCAGACATTCAAAAATTTAGATTTGAAAATATTTAGCTTAAATCATGAAGACCTTCCAATTTTTTCTAAACACCCCATAGCTCACTCTTTTTACACCCATTCACTTATCTAGACAACCGATTCTATTTAAATTAGGCAGGACTTTTATCTTGAACTATAGGTTAGGATATTAGTTAGCCTAAGAAGGGAAAGGATATAAAAAATAAGAACAAGAGCTTTATAGTATTGGTGGCCATACATTAAAATAAAACTTTTCTTCACATGCAAAACATCATATATCCACATCCCCATCCTTGAGTAACAAAACAACCATGAGAAATTCCGAACAACTAGAAAGCATATAAGTCTCCTTCCTCGAACTAACAAAACATGCCAACATTCTTTCGGACATATATACATCACATCATTATTTCATTTTTTATATCCGCTCATAGTACTGGTACTAGTGGTAAGCACTACCAGCAACATATAAACACTCAAGTACCAGAGATGGGCAATACCTGCAAGAACAGGTATGGAACCAGTGAAAGGCACTACCTGTATATATAAAAAACTCCAATTATTATTATTTTTATTCTTCAACAATTTTTTTTTTCAATACTCCATTTTGCTCCATAAATGTCCACCACCCACTTCTCACAATCTTTCACCCTTATATCACCTAAACATATAATGTGCACCATAAAGCTTTTAAAGGGAAAATTTAGGATAAAACAATTAAAAGAAACATTAAGCTCAAAAAGGGCAGGTAAATTGAGTTTAAGTGAAAGAAGGCGAATGATGTTTCACTTCACAAGAGAAGGCTCAAACAAGGTATTTAGAAATAAATTGTTAAAATAGTTGGCGAGAAAGGATCAACAAACAAAGAAGGTGCTACCCTCATTTTAAAACTAAATCAGGTTGTCTAAAAATTCGCTTAGAAAATGTAATAAAGTAAGTTTTTGGGATGCAACATAATTAAGTCTATATAAATTTCTCTAAATATCCCAAATCAATAATTAATGTATGGCGTAGTGCTTAAAAGTGCTTGAAAATCATGAATGAAAAATATTGACACTAACTACTCCTTCATGCATGGTTCAACTAAAGATTTATTATGCAAAAAAATGGGGAAAATATGTTAAGTGAAAACTTTTGAATATTTTCAAAAATGGACAATTAATCCAAAAGAATTTTCAAATTTTTTTTTTGACAAGCTCTCAAATAAAAGGAAAAGTCAAAATATATTGTAGCAAAATCGAGCAAAATACCCCAAACAACTTAAAAATCCAAATACCTTTCCCCACCCCATACTTAAAAATAAGCATTGTCCTCAATGAAAAAATATAAATTGGGAAAAAGAAAAGTTTCTCTGGATTTAATTTGCATTTGGAGTAGTATCCGCTATAAATATCCCCTCATCGTGAATAAAAGTTGGAGAGAACACAAAACAAAACAAAACAAAGCAAATAATTCCCTTGAGACAATAAGAAAAACAAGAATATTGTAGAAAAAGATTCTACAATAATCAAGGTAAAAACTTACTCCCTTAGTACATTAGAGAATACACGACAAAAATAAACGAAAATTCCATGACGACAATTAAACTTAGCTAAAATGAAACTAAATTAAATGTATAATAAAATAAAAATAGCTAAAATAATCAGAGAAATCAACTGCAAAAGTAAAAGTTTGACAAAATGGCCCTAAACATAGGGAATTAAACCCATAAAAGCTCAAGGAGCATTTGGACCCAAACCTGCGGGAAAGTAGGGAAGGGTGGAAATGTCGACGGGTCCTCTCCCGGCTCCTTTGCCAACTGGCGAGCCTCCATGGTCTGTTTCCAGGTATATTGGTACTGAATAAACATGTCAAAATGGTGACTCATCCGTTGTTGCCCCTCCAAGATTTGCTGCAGAAGCCTTTCTTGAGTATGCTGTGGCACGAGCACAAACTCATCCTCTGAATCAGCAGCTGCAACTACTTACGATGTAGAGGCATGGGACCGAGTGCGTCTAATTGGGGCTCTGGTACCTTCCATGGCAATCAATTTCCCAGGTTTACGTTTTTTCCTGATCTTCTGAAGGATCAATCACGACACCACTTTCCAAATATAGGGCAGTGATTAGATGGGGAAACCATAAGCCAAGTTGTTTATTGGTAGCTGAGTAGCATATCTACTGGCGTATAAGTTGACCGACATCTATGGATCTCCCTGTAGCAATGCAATACAAAAGCTTGGCTCTCTCCATAGTGACTTGTGCATCTCTATAGTGACTTGTGCAAGATGGTTGACTGGGAGGAGGCGAACACGAAGGAACTTAAAGCAGACAAACCAAGCTGGTTTAAGCGTATTAGCATTAAAGTGCCTAGCCATGTTGCCATCAGTTTTCTATAGGTCCATTCAACGTCCCCATTACAAAGAACACTCGTGATTTCATTTAATTCCATGTTGGTGTTTCGGGTGTCTGGCCATTCATAATTATGCACTCTATTGACCTTCAAAATTTTGTTAATTTCATTAGCAGAGACATCCATTTCCTTGCCTGGAACATAGACCCTAGTGTCGATGTAATGGTCAAAATTTGCTAGCGTAAAATTCACGCATTACCTGGATAATTGTGTCTATACAAGTTGAGGTGAAGTGATCCCATCTCGGGCACCCCTACCAACAAAACTTGCTTGCCCTTTTCTTTGATTGCAGCCCGTTTGGAGATATCGTTATCATATTTTTGTTGCGCTGCTGCAGTTAAGAATTTCACGCCCCCAATACTCCTAGGCTGTTGAGACCGGATGACAAGGATGCTCCAGCACTTTTGTCCACAGTTGTCTTCTTACCTGTTCTTCCCGTTCCTACAAAATATAAATATGAATATCATGACCACCCAACAAATAACTTCTATACCCCACACTTAAACAATCATAAGCCTTAGAATACACAAGATATAATTCAAGAAAACTAGTGCCTAAAACTAAGGCTTATACATATTCCAAGAACATTCTTTTGCATGAAAATTAACCAAAAATGGATCACGTGGCATAATCAACTTTCTTGGAATTGAATTCATGCATCTGTAAGTTGTGTTTTAATATTTTTATTTATTCATTGAAACAATTTATCGAACACATGGCATGCATAGAAAAAGAGTAAATTTTTGTGTATATAACATATATGAAATCACTCCTCAATCAACAAATCATACATATATCACACTAATCACACGTTTAGAATTAAATTCATAGGAAATTAAACCAATTAAATGTGCAAACTTAAAGCCCTTATGAAATTGAAACCAAAACTCAACAAGGAAAAACATAAGCAAAGTATAGAAATTCATACCTTGTTTGAGTGAAAAAAGAAGGGTTTTTGATGTGATTGTGTTGAGATAAAAAGGAATTGATGTTTGGAAGTGGTGGAAAATAATGGGGATTAAGAGGTTGTTAAAGGGGTTGGAGAAGAATGGAATAGAAGGATTCGTGTGTTTTGATCGTGAACATGTGTGTTTACCATTATAATCAATTGCGCGCATATGCGCGGCATGTTTAGCGCGCATGTACCTGCTAGGCAGAGAGTTCAATTGCTGAATTCTATAGCATGTGATCACAAATTTTTCCGAATTGATCTCGCGCACATGCGTAAACACTGTAGTACGCATGTGTGCACTAGGCAGAGACAAATTTTTTCAGAATTTTTTCTAAAATTTCAGGATTATGCATAGAACAACTTTTAAAGCATAAATTTTCTACTCTAAATCACCCACACCACACACAAAACTATCAAATGACCATTTTATCAGTTTAGCTTAACAATGAAGTTGATTTTCCGCTCTAAAACTATGTTAACTCTAAAAAAAATAAAATAACAAAAATAAAGTTGCAACAATAAATGAACGGAACAATAATTAAATGGACATGGGTTGCCTCTCATGGAGCGCCTTTGTTTATTGTCGTTGGCTCGACTTGATGCTCTTCCCTATCATCAATTGTAAATCGGTTTTTCCAAATCCACTTCTAGCATGTTTTCCAATGACTTTGAACACCTTCATAATAGGGTTTAAGACGATGCCCATTGACTTTGAACACCTTGGATGTTTTTAAATTTTGAATCAATCAACTGCACCAAGGGGAAATACATTAGTTATAATAAACGGACCAATCCAACGATATCTCAACTTATCGGGAAATAGGCGAAAACATGTCTAATAAAGGACCTTTTGTCTTCACTTTATATGCGAGTATTCTCGTATACTTCATTGTAGATTTCCTCCAACTCTTGTGATTGTAATTTTCTCTATTTACCACTTGCATCCTATCCAATATTAAAACTTTTAATAGCTCAATAAGCTGTAGGCTCCAATTTTATGGGTAGGTGACAAGCTTTCCCGAATATCAACTGATACAGGGACATACCAATAGGCGTCTTATAGGAAGTGTGATATGCCCATAATGCATCATTCAGCCGTAAACTCCAATCCTAACGACTAGAGCTCGCCATTTTCTGAAAAATGGATTTAATTTCTCTGTTGGCACCTCGGCTTGTCCACTGGTTTGTGGATGATATGCGGTGGAGATCTCTAAGTTACATGGTACTTCTTCAGTAGGGCTTCCATTGATGATATTGCAAAAATGAGTGCCATGATCACTGATGATAGCTCTTGGAATGCCAAATCTAGAAATGATATTATTTTTAAGAAAATCTGCAACAACTTTTAAATCATTAGTATGAGTGGCTTTAGTTTCCACCCATTTCGAAACACAATCAATAGCCAAGAGTATGTATGAATAACCAAATGAAACAGGAAAAGATCCTATGAAATCGATGCCCCAAACATCAAATATTTCACAAACTTGTATCAGGTTCTGAGGCATTTCATTCTTTTGGGATACGTTACCTGTCCTTTGACAATTATCACACAAGCGAAAAAATAGGTAAGAGTCGTGAAATAGGCCAATGAAATCCATACTCTAATACCTTTATTGTTGTTCTTCTGGCTCCAAAATTCCCTCCACAAGCATAAGTATGGAAAAATGCTAAGATTGAATTAATCTCACCGTCATTGACATACCTTCTTATTACTTGATCGGCACAATGTTTCCATAAATAGGGCTCATCCCACTCTATACATAATATTGGGCATCACTTTTGATCTTCTCTCTTACTGTCCTAGACAAACCATGAGGTAATTTATTAGTAACTAAGAAATTGACAATATTTGCATACCATGGTAATATCGCCTTTCTTGAACATAATTGTTCATCCAAAAATCTTTCTTGTATCTCCAGTTCATCCTCCACGTGTGGTAGTCGGCTTAAATGGTCTGCCACTTTGTTCTCCATTCATGTGAAGCTAGGGGAGCTGCAGGACTAATTCACTTTCCAAAGCTATATGCCACTTTTTATACTTGAATTCCAAGTTGAATTCGCTTAAGAGGAGTATCCATCTTATCAACCTTGGTTTTGATTTCTTCTTCGTCATTAGATAGCATAAAGTTGAATGATCAGAATATACAATCACTTTAGCACCAATTAGATAAGAACAAAATTTTTCTAAAGAAACAACAACAGTCAAAAACTTTTTTTTAGTGGTGGAGTAGTTTTTCTGTGCATCATTTAGGGTCATGGAAGCATATAAGAAATTGCATCCATACAACTCGTTGCCCCAAAACTGCGCCCACTACAGAGTTACTTGCGTTGCACATTTTTTCAAATGGTAGACTCCAGTTGGGTGGTTGGATGATTGGAGTTGACACGAGAAGTTGTTTCAATTTGTCAAATTCTGCCTTGCAGTCATCACCAAATTTGAATTCCACATCCTTTTAGAGCAATTTGCATGAAGGTGCTGATATTTTGGAGAAGTCCTTAATGAATCTTCAGTAAAAACCTGCATGGCAAAGGAAAGCACGAACTTCATATACCTTGGTGGGGTAAGGTAATGATTGAATTATGTCAATTTTTGCTTTATCAACCTCAATCCCCTTAGATGACATCGCATGACCTAACACTATACCTTGTTGAACCATGAAATGACATTTTTTAGAGTTTAAAACAATTTTAGTTTTCATACACCTTTGTAATATCAATGTAAGGTTGTGCAAACACTGATTAAAAGAATCTCCAAAAATAGTGAAATCCACACATCCATGAATACCTTAATAAAATGTTCTAGAAAATTTGAAAATATGCTAACCATACATCTCTGGAATGTGGCAGGGGCATTACATAACCCAAATAGCATACAACGGTAAACAAATGTTCCAAATGGGCATGTAAATGTTGTCTTTCTTAATCTTCAGGAGCAATAGCGATCTAAAAGCATCCTGAGTAACCATCAAGAAAACAATAATAAGCAAGACCAATTAACCTTTCAAGTATTTGATCAACGAAAGGCAAAGGAAAATGATCTTTGTGAGTAAATTAAGCTTTAGATAATCTATAGAAACTCGCCACCCAATTTGTTTATGCATGGACACAAATTTGTTTTCTTGATTTTCCACTACAGTTACCCCCATCTTTTTAGGGACCACTTGTACAGGGCTAACCCATTCACTAGCTGAAATGGGGTAAATTATCTCCACTTCAAGAAGTTTGAGTATTTCTTGTTTAACCACTTTCATGAGCATCGGTTCAACCTTCTTTTGAATGCAGTTGACGGGTAGGCTTAGCTCTGTCTTCGAGTATAAACGATGCATACATGTGTATGGGCGAATTCCCTTTATATCTACAATGGTCCACCCAATCGCTATCTTGTGCTCCCTCAGAACTTTCAACAATCGTTCTTCTTGTTCACCAGCTAGATTATTGGCGATTATAACCGGATGAGTTTTTTCATCACCCAAAAATAAATATTTGAGATGACTTGGAAGAAGTTTTAATTCTGACTCAGCCGCCTGCGAAACAGAAGGTGAAATTTTATCATTAGAAATTTGAGATGTAACATAAGATAACTTACCAAATTGCGGTTGCTCAACATCACTTCCCAATGCTCATCTATGTCTCTTTCAATTTCTTCTTCAAAAACATCATGTACTAATGAATCAATAATGTCAATATAATAAATAGAATTTTCCTCAGTAGGGTACTCATGGCCTTATAAATATTATGTTGAAATTTTTTTTCGTCGAATTATATTATCAAAATTCTAATATCCACTTCACATCTATCTTAGTTTTAGATGTTTTCAAAAATGGTCTAACTAACAAAATAGAAACAAAATTATGAATATTCTCCATGTCAAGAATATAAAAATCAACTGAAAGAATTAATTCATTGACTTGGATTAAAACATTTTCAACTATACCCTTAGGGTAAGCTACTGATTTATCTGCCAACTAAATAACAGTACTAGTTTCAAGTAAGGCCTTATATGTAAGGATTAATAAATTGAGTAAGGCAAAACATTTATAGAAGCTCTTAAATCCAACTTGGCCTCCTTAATCCTAGTATAGTTTATTGAACACGGAATTGTACACATACCTGGATTTTTGCATTTCATTGGAAGATTTTGTTGTGTAAACATGGCTAATACATTTTTACCCAAAGTAGTCTTCTCACCCTTCTTTTGTCTTTGCTTCTTTTATTTGTACATAGTTCTTTCAAAATTTTAGCATAACGAGGAATTTCTTTGATAGCATCTAGCAACGGAATGTTTACCTCACAGTTAGCAAAAAGTTTTATTTAAGTCTCTGTGAGGGTCCTCTTTTGTAAATTCCTTGAATGCTTCGGGAAATGGTGGCTTAGGCGAATATTTTGGCCACAGAGTTGACTTACCAGTTTTTTCATCTTTTTGGACGGGACCAATGTCTTTCTCCACTTCGATTTCCCTCTCTTCGGCCTTTTTTTTGTCCGGGAACTACTTCATTTGGCACCTCAACCTCTTTGCCCCTTCTTAACATAATTGCACTAGCATTCTCCTTAGGATTGATGATAGTTTGAGATGACAACTTTCTAGAACTCTGCGATTCCAATCAGCTAATTGCAGTTGCCATTTGTCCCATTTGGTGCTGCAGTTGCTGAATACTGGTCTTGGTATCCTGTTGGAATTGCAGCATACTAGCAGTTAAAGCATTCAACATTTCCTCTAAAGACTTACCAGACTGATTGTTCGGATTAGCTTGTTGTCTTTGAGCAAATGGGGACTTTATGGTTGAAAATTTTACCGATTCTACGCACATGAGGCTATGGTTATGCCAAATTTCCATATATGATATTAGGATGATCCCTCCATACAGGATTATACGTGTTAGAAAAGGGATCATGATTTACTCGAGATTGTCCTCGAAATCCTCCTGCAGCATTTACTTGCTCTTGAGATTTCTCTTGTAATGTGGGACATATTTGTTGAGTGTCCCTCGTTTGAACAAATACTACAGGGTTGTACTGTCTGCACAGTTTTTGAAGCCAGTTGTCGTACAAAAGAAGTTAGACTGGCCGTTTGTTGTTCTAAGAATGCGCGACCATGTTTGATATGAGCTCACGAGCAACGTTGATAGTCATATTATCTAACGCCCTTCCACTAGCGGCGTCGACCACATTCCTCTCATTTTGCAACAAACCTTCATAAGAATATTGGAATAATGAGTCACTTACCTGATGATGTGGATAGCTTACACATAGTTTCTTGAAGCGTCCAAGTACTCATACAAGGACTCATAATTGAACTGCCTTATGCGATATTGAGATTTCTTTCCAGATATTCGCAATCCGGGAAGCTGGAAAATATTTTTCCAAAAATAATCTGTTCATCTGCTCCCAGGTTTTAATGCTGCCCGATGATAAATTGAACAACCAATCCTTTGCCTTGTCTTTGAGCGAGAATGGAAATGCTTTCAATTTAATATGCTCCTTTGAAACTCCAGTGGGTCTCATACTTGTGAAAACTACATGGAACTCCTTAATATACTTATTCGGATCTTCACCTGATAATCCATGAAAGGAAGGAAATAGATGGATTAGTCTAAACTTTAATTCAAATGTAACGTTTGCATCTAATTCAGGATATGTAATGCACAAAGGTTGTTAATTTAAGGTGGGCGCTGCTAATTCTCTCAGAGTTCTTTGCACCATGTTTGTATCTCCTTGGTGCTCTTTATTGTAAGCAAAGATGAAGTTGAACAATTGATCTTCCTCTAATTGAGTTTCCCTTAGTTCCTTCCCTAATTTGCGTAACGTTGTCTGCATTTCCTGAAAAATCAAATTAAAATTCAACTTGTCCAGTAGATTGCATCACTACCATACACAATTAGCGGAGGAAAATAATAATAAAATAAAAGAAAAGAAAAATTGAAATCAATAACACAAAAATAAATCAAACCGTTCCTCGGCAACGACACTAAAATTTTGGTTGTAATGGAGTTTATTCTTTTGCTCAAAAGAAAATAGGGGTTTTTGAATGCTTTTACTCTAAAAACTAAGGCAAGAAAGTAAACTGAAGAGAATTCAATATGAGAAGAGTCTTGGTTTCAGTCGTATCTACCATGAGAATTTTACTAGTCGATCCTTGACACCAATGATAATTCAATTTCTATACCAAGCACTAATTGAAGAATTAACTGAATTCCAATTCAAAGTTGATTCTTATTTCTTTTTAAAGTTGGCTAATTTTCAACATGGTATCCAATTAACCTTAACCATTAATTTAACCCAGACGCATGCCAAGAATTAAGTAATTGAAGCATTAAAATTGACAAGAACATATTAGGCTAACTAAACATAAACACACGCAGTTATGCCAATTAGTTGATTATTTTTCATAAATTCAATAACACTAATCGAGCAATTATCAACTTTAGTTGATTCACGGATTGAATTAAGCACATGTGGTTAAAAAAATCTAGCCTAATAACTTATTATTCTGTTGCAATAGCATGTTAAAAAGAACAATCATAAAATTAATCTTAGAAAAATAATCAATACTTCATATAAAAGTGAATAAGTTCAAGAACAAAAAGTCTCACAACATAGTAGAATTAACCATGGCTTCAATTCTCTCGACCAAGAAAAAGGTTTTAGGCACTAAATGCCATGGAAGAATAACCAAGAATTTTTTTTTGAAAACCCTAGCTAAGACTCCCTTCTAATCACCTCCATGGAGTACTTATAATGCATACTAGTGTTACAATCATTGTCTTAGGATAAGAACGTGAAATCATATGAAAAAGAGTCCAACCGGATGAAGGAAATCTGTCAAAAATAAAAAATCGGACGTAACATCACTATATTGGATGTGTAGACACCTATTTTTGTCCCTTAAGTTATCCCCTATTTTCTTTTTAATTTGACTCTCAATTTTCTTTTTAATTTCCCTTTTAATTTCTTTTTAACCTGCTCTTTGATTTTCTCTTAATTTATCCTTTAATTCCCTCTTAGTTTGTCTTATGGTGTTTAATTATTATGTGTTTTATGCATTTTTGAAATACAAAGAATGAGTTTTAATATTATTAAGTTTTTAGATTTAAAAAAAAAAAAAAAAAAAATTTAGCGCATGAACAAGATTACATGACAGATTTTTTGGCCAAGTTTTTCTAAGAGCATTTTTTCACCCATTCTTAGCAAATTTCAGATGCCCCATACTCCCAACATGACAAGGAATGGTTTTTGACCATTTTTACACTCAATCGACCTCTTTAAAGAAAAAAAAATCAGTCCAAAGAGGGGGGGACGAAATTTCTGCAGAAAAGATAAGAAAGAAATTTTTGTAAGTCTGAAAAATTTTCCAGACAGCCAACTTTGAGCGAAAATTCCAAACGATCGAAAAGTAATTAGACTAAACTCAATAAAGAAAAGTTGTAGAGAGTACCTGGAACTACAACTTTTCTTTGTAAATCTCAAGAAAAATCATTCATTTGGAGGGTAAAAAACGTGGTAGAATCAGGCTGGTGGCCAAGAAAGTCTGCAGAAAAAAAAAAGAGAAATTTTTCCAAGTCTGGAAAATTTTCCAGACAGCCAACTTTGAGCCAAGAGTCCAAGCGATCGAAGAGGAATTAGACTAAAATCAAAGAAGAAAAGTTGTAGAGAGTACTTGGGAGTACAACTTCTCTTTGTAAAGCTCAAGCAAAATCGTTCATCTGGTGGGTGAAAAACATGGTGGAAGAAGGCCGGTTCATCAACCGGAAGCTTGGAGGTGCCGAGCCAAGCATAACCAATTCCACCACATTCCTGAGTTTGAGGTGAGTTAAATGAGCTTTTGAATTGATTGTTTTGGTGACAAAATGCTTATCTTACTGTTTTTACATTATTTATGACTTAATTTTCATTTTTTCTTTTTTTTTTTTAAATTTCTTCTAAGTTACATTTTTAATGACAATAACCACCAAACTTTAATTTGATTTTTTTTGGACATTTTAATATGTTTAATTACCCTTTGATTGTGAAATTACCGTTTTGAACTTATGAGTATTAAATTGTAAATAGGCTATGATTTTGCATATTTTTCGATTAGTTTCTTTTGTGATGATTTGTGCTTTATTTTTTATGTTTGTTGGTCTCGATATAATATTTATGCTTTTTCTTACTTGTTAAATGATGTGAATTTACTCTTCTGTCCTCAAATTTTGTTTAGTTGCACGACTAGACATTAAATATTTGAATCAAACTCAATTTAGTCCATGACTTAATAACTGTATCAATAATATAAGAATTGGGTTAGGTTAAATTCTCTTAATCAAAAACTGTCAGCCCCTGTGGTGTTAAAGGGCACTACAAGCTAAATGTGTGCAAGCTTTAGATTGTGACCCCGGGCTAAATTTACCTGTCAATGTTTTTATTTACCATTTATTTTCATTTCCTCATTAATATGTATATATTTTTATTACTTTTAAACTATCTTAAGCACACGTAAGCTACAAAGTCGGCAATAATGAATACTAAAATTGAAAAGCGAAACCAGATAAAATCATGCAACCGGTCCAACGCCGGGTAAAGTGGGTGCCGAGGGAAATTCAAATCTATCCCAAACCTTCCCATTTTACAACAGGATTCCTGAACTCATGTTTTTTGAATTACGTGGACCAGGAGTCAATCTAGACTAGGGTTTATTTTTTCTTTAAATTTTGATGTATTTTTGTGTCCCGGCGCACCAACACACCTAGTGGCGACTCCAATCCTGTGTTCCCTAGCTTAGATTATTTTTGTACAATTTATAGTCGCATTTAAAGCCCCATTATGTAATAGTAAATAGGTGATTCATTTAAATTGATAATAGTAAGTAGGTAATTTATGTTTGTAATAGTAAATAAGACTGTTTGCATGCATTTAATCACCTGTGACGAGCACCACATTGGCGATGGTGCCGGTCCCAAAGGTACCGGCCAGACCGCGGGTTGTGGGGGGGTGCGACAGGATGCACATGCGCTACTTGACTCTCGTGCATGTGAGCTCTAAGAATTTTCTAAAATTTTTTCTCTCTGGAAACAGCGCACATGCGCTGCTTAAACCACCGCATGTGCACTGGACCTTAATTTTGTACTTCCCTTTCGGCCTCAATTTTGACCTTGGTGCTTTTGAAATTTGGCAAAGTATAAAACATGAAAGTTGTAACTTTCCTTCTTCAATTTCCAACGCACCTTGAATAACATCAATTGGAGCTCGAAATTGAAAGTTACGCTAAAAAAACAAAACAACATCCTGAATAGCATCATACTCGTAAACATTTCGTCCTTGAAATTTTCTTTCACCTTTTTCACTTTTTTAGCTCTTTTTCACTTTAACCCTTAAAAAAAAACTAAGAATAACCAAATTAAACTCAATAATAACTCAAGTTTGGGAGTTTACAGGGTCAATCTTCTTACAACACATACAACCGTGGTAAATGACACATAAAATAAGCACAATTATGAACTCATCACTTATGTCAATTGTAATAGATATTGCACGTGCTATGTGTTAGTCACTTTTGGTAGGAATTACATGCCAGATTATTATGTTTTTATGTCCTTATGTGTTTTATGTACTTATATGTCTCTTATTCTATTTTAGTATGTTTAATTTTGTAAATATTTTCTGCACACGCTATTATTGAAAATTTTCCCTCATGTGTTAGTCCAATGCTAGTACAGCGAGCTTCCTTTCCCCCGCATTTTCCATGCATGTTTTTACTTTTGATTTGTTTTCACTTCATTCTATCCTAAGTTAATATAAAACGGGGGTAAATTTAGGAAACGTGAATTAAATCACACAACCGGCATTACCGGGGGTGAAAGGGTGCCTAGGTTACCTTTAGAGTAGTCTAGCCTTCCTTTTCCTCAATAGGACTCCCGAACCTTTTTTGTTTTTGTTTTTGTAGACGAGACAGGTTGCTAGGAGGCATCTAGTTTAGGGTTTTCAACTTTTTTTTACTTATTTTTATTTGTCTATTTTACTTCATTTTTTGTGTTTTAAAATCTTTTTCCTCAACCTCTAGGAATTTCCTTTTTCCCTAAGGTTTGAGTTAGTGTTCCGATGCACTTCACACACAGGTGGAGACTCTATTATTCATTTATTTATTTTTTCAAATAACCCTATTCTAGATTATTTTTGGGTCTTCTAACGTCGCTTTCAAAAGTCCCATTTTAGACCCTATTTTTGTACTATTCTTATAACTATAATTTACTTTTTATACTTAGCATTTTATTTTTCCCACAGAAAAATGGGGTGCGACATAATTTTCATATAATATTTGTCTCTTATTCCTCTCCTCTCTTTGATTTGTATTTGCAGGGTGTTTATTTTTCAACTAATATTTGTCTATTATTTCTCTCCTCTTTTCTCTTACTTTTCTTGGTGATCAGTCTAAGTTGAAGATCTTACCCACAAATCTCAGGAGTTTCTGTTGGCCCCAAAAGCAACCTAAGAGGGGGGTGAATTAGGTTGTCTCTAAAAAACAAACATTTTTATGTGCTTAATAGAAATTCAAACTTTGTGCACCAAACGAAAACTTAAGCACAAATGAATACAATAGATATTCAACAATTTAAGCTTAAAGAACAAATAAGAATATTGAGATTAAGAGAATCAAACCAAACTCCCTAGCTTCTCAAGCTTGGAGCTTGCAATTACAAAGAGCTTCTTACTAGGCAACTACCAAGTTCACAACTTGAAGTTCAGCCCCTAAAAGTCTCTTCAAAGTAGGTGAGACAATAACCTCTTGTACACAAATGAGGATCACTCTTGCTCACACCAATTTCCTTTAGTTGAGCCAAGAGTTTTACACTCACAACCTCCCTTTGTTATAATTGTTATCTCTCCACTCTTACACTTGAAGAACTTTTACACTTCTAAGCTCTTTTCACACTACCTACACTATTACAACACTTGTACCCACTATTTCTAGCCCAAATAGCTCAATAATTGTTTGTAATCAATGTAGAAGTCTCTTTTCATTAAATCAGACCTAGGGGTATTTATAGTTACCAAATATCTGCTTCCAACAACTTCACAACGGCTATTTTCTATTTACTGGAAAACTAGCCGTTGGACCTTTCGAACGGCCGATGCAGCAAGGGTGCGTCCGAACAAACTAGCTGTTGGACCGTTCGGACGGCCGCTGCTAAATCCTGCGTCCGACACTGCGTCCGTTCTTTGAGGGTATTCGTTCGGACGTCCGAGGATGCGTCCGAACATGCGTCCGATCGAAGCAAAGTCTACTGGAATATGATCGGACACTGTTCTTCGTCCGAGGCTTGCTTCAAATTCTTTGTGTCGGACGATTACCATCGTCCAAAGCTCTGTCATTCGGACAGTCATTTGCGTCCGTGAAGTCTTGTGGTTGTTTTGTTCGGACGATCATTTGCGTCCGAACCTACTTGATTTTCTGCACACTTGTTATCAAACCATTAGTATAGGGATTTGGTTATTATCAAAACATAATTAACATAACTGGGGTTCAACAGTTTCTACCGCAACCATTTTTATCTCAAGTTCTTCAAGGAACAGAACCTTATTTCTTACTACTGACCCTATCATTATGGTTTCTTCTGGTTGCCAAAGCATCTAAACATGCGCTAGCCTTGTTCAGAAAAGATGAGATATCATGTTTTTGCTTTTTTGGTAAGCTTTCCTTTCTAAGCTTCTATTTTTTTTTTCTTTTAGAAAAAAATTCTTTGTTTCTTAGGAATTCCTTCCAAAACCAGAGAAAATAATTAATGGAGGCTCTAAACTTATAAGCACATATTGCTCTCTATCAGTTTTTTGATGTCCATCTCTTCAATATTTTAAAATCTAAGATTCATTTTCTGTTTTGTCTCTTTCTTCAATATTTTTTTCCTTCCATTTTTTTTACTGATCTTTAATTTTTTTCCCCTTATGTGTAACTTTTCTCTGCTGTAAGGAAGATGAAAATTTGTGGCCTTTATACCCTTTTTGTGTTAATGAGTACGAAAGGGTTATCAAAGAGTATTTTTTTTTTCTCTTACCCCCCTCAACTTATGATTTCTTAAATAAAACATGTTGTCTTCTTCTTTTTCTTTTCATTCTTTTAATTATTAATTAAAGCATTGGTTTATGGCTATTGCAGGAAAGTATGAGATTTTTTTTGTTCAGTCCTTAATAAACCTACTTCAACTAAGGTATTCCCTATTCCCTATTAGAACCGATCGAGGTCACTGTAACTTCTATACTTCTCAAGGTACACACAATACATAATACAAATGCACACAAAAAATGTAATAAAAAGAGAAGAAAATTCAGAAAAATAATTGCTTAGTCATTTTTCTTTCTCTCAACTTTTTTTCTCTAGTAGTAGCGACATAACCAGTCATAGTTGTCAGGCTTTTCCACTACCACACACACACGCACACAATACAGTTACCACAAACATATGATTTTTTTGAGATATTTTCATTTGGATATTTTTACAAGCAGTTTGTGATATAATAGACAAAATTAGTTGCAAAAGGTATAAATAGAGAGTAACTTTTTTGCTAAATTTGATGATGGCCAAAACTCAAATTTTTAATCAACTCAATTTTAGATTAATTTGACTAAAATCCAACCATATCAAACATAGAAGATTTAGAAGAAAAATGAAAATAAGGCAGTTATTAATACAAGTTTCGAGTCTCCCTCATATTCTTGTTCCTCGTGGCTTTCCTATGTCTTGTGCTTCTGTGTGGTGGTGCATGCTTTATCATGTGTGAACTCATGTGTGTTTCTTATGTTTTGTGTGGTTCTTAGTGAGAAGAAGAAAATTGCCCAGAAGGGTGATGGAAAAGGAGAACATAGTATAGGTCATCTAGTGTGGTGTGAAGAAGTTAGGGAGGGTGGTTTTAAGGACATTCTAATCAATTTGCTGAGGTGGATAACAGAAGGAAGAAACTGAGAAAAAGTTAACGTTAAGAGATTTAGTACAAAATGATCAAAATGTTAAGGGGATTTAATGTATTTAACCCTATAATCTATAATTAAGTGTTAAATGCACTTTTCACCGTAAAGTATCAAATTTTGTAATTAACTACCTTCAACTTCTAATATTTTGCACTTTGCACCAATTATTAAGCTTTACCACTAAAGTGACCTGTGTATCCCCATTATATTAATCAACATCCAAAATTATCCCTTTGTCCATTACTCACTCACATCACCAATACACTCAATATACACTACACTACCAACTCAATAGGGGCTAGGAGTGGGGAAGGGTGACCGATGGTGATTGGGGAAGAGGAGAGGGATAGAAAACTTTTGGGAAATAGGTAAGATGGTGGAGATACATGAGTTATTTTAGTGTTCAGCCTTAGGTAATTGGTGCAAAGTGTAAAAAAATAAAAAATTGAATGTGGTTAATCAAAGAAATTGATACTTTTGGGTGTAAAGTGCCAACGTAGAATAATTTAAGGGTGCATAGTGCATTTAACCCATTATTTAAACCGTATTAAACTTCATATCCAAACTATCATAAAATTTCATGTATTTCTAAAGTATTCAAAAGTATATAACATATCTAATTTAAAAGATACAAAAGCTGTAGTTTCACACATTCCTGGTGTTTTGTATTTATGCCCATTTGTCTCTTGTATGGATCTTGAGGGTATTTAAATAATTACCAAAATACGCTTAGAATCCAAAAAAAAGGCAAAAAGGCCAACGTTTGTTGGCTATCTAGTAGTTAGTGGACTGTTTTGGATTTTAAGTCTTATTTACCCCTGCTAGACTGTAGTGTCCTTTTGATGCCAAAAAATATATATATTTTTGCCATAGGGAATTTAAGACTTTTATAGGTGTTTTACAGTTAAAATAACAAGCTTCCACTAACAGATTTTCCAAGGCTTTCCCACTAGTACAAAATTTGTATATGTTGTTTTGTTGGCATTTGTTTAGCCTTTTGATCAGCCATTAACTTCATCAAATGTTTACAATCTTCTTTCATTTTTTATTTTTTGATCCCAATGCTTCATGGAATAGCTCTTGGAGTTGATATATATTTATACCAAGACGGCATCAACAAGTAGGGATGGCAGTGGACCGTGTTAGCCTGTCGACTCGGCCCACAAAGTATTGTAGCAGATCTATCCTAGCTCGTAATAGGCTATAGGGCCAGGCCAGGCTGGGCCTAGGTTCTGCAAACCCATGGCTAGCCATTAACTGTGACCAACCTACTGGCCAAGGGTTCAGACCGGTGAACCGAATCGTGAATTGGCCTATAAGACCAGCTTGTGAACATGACCAAGCGGGCGACCGTTGAGCAGGACTTTTTTTTTAAGCTTTTAATGCTCTTTAAATTACAATTTTACCCCCAAAATCTATAAAATGCTAGTTTTTGGGGGCAATATTGATACAATTTTCCTATAAATATCACACAATTTTCCCAACAAATCACACAATAGTTGCTCTCTCCTGCTATCCAACTCTCCAAGTGTTATTAAAATTCCTTTTATACTATATAAATTCTACTATCTATATGCTATTTAGAAATTCATATTTACTATAAGAACATTAAGTGAAGACCACAATTGAAGATTTGGAGGTTTATCCAAAATTCAAGTGGTGAAGTTCTCAAGTAGCAGTTCAAGTACTCAACTCAAGTGTATAAATTAAAAATCAATATTTCGATTTTCAAATTGGTTTTTCATACTTTTTAATTTATTAATTGTCTTTATCAACCCTCTTTTTTTTCTTTATTATTGTGTTTTTAGTATTCTTTTATTTGGATATTTAGTGGCTTGCATCATTAGGGGGTATTTGGTTCACTTTTTTGAATCGGAATTAAAATTAGAATCATACATAAATTTAAGTATGGGATTTGACTAATGGAATCATTAAATTTACTAGTGCTTGATTGATATGCTTAGGAATGGGTATTACAAATATATTTTCTTTTTTTTAACCATCTTCTCCACCATTCCACCTGCTGCTTCCCCAAACCCACCCAACCCACTTAGGTGCCAATCAACCCTCTCTTCCCAAAGCAACAAAATTTATTAAATGGCAACATTACCACTCTGAAAAATTATATCTTTAAATGATTGTTTTTTTTGAAGAAGAAATTTTACTATTTTAAAGAATCGTCAAATATTATTGCTGAGAGGAGAGGATGAAGGAGAAAGGAGAGGAAGGGTGACTTTGGGGGGAAAAGCGAGTAGGGGTGGAGAGCTACAGAAGAGAAAGAGGAGGGAGGGAAGAGGAGGGCTTTGGGAGAGAGGAGGAGGAAAAAGAGGGAGGAGGAGAATAAGGGGAAGGAGGGCTATTGGGGTGGGAAGGGAAGGAGAAAAGAGATAAAAAATATTTTTCGCCCCACATTTGGGAATCAACACACAATCCCTCAATTCACTTGGGTCTAGAGAGTGATTGTTTTTATGGGTATGATCCAAATTTTCAATTCCCATACCTAATAGTAAGCAATAAGTATAGGTTTCACACCCATTTCTAATTTCATTACCCTCTAACCAGGCACTCCCTTAGTTTTCATTACACACATTTATTTGTTTCTTTATTTAAAAAGTTTTTTCATTTACAAAAAAAATAAAAAAAATGAAAGAATCACAAGCACCACACATCCATATTCCTCAATTAATTGTGGTTTATATTATATAAAGACCAAAATGATATATGTAATGTAAATCCAAGCGAACAACCTATCACTACTAAAATGAAAAGTCTAGTTTGGGAATTTTTTGAAAAAGATGAAGTGAATGAGATAGTTACTTGTAAATTTTGTATTCCGCCTATGCCATTGAAGCACAAAAAAGGGGCAAAGGGTTGGAAAGATAGGGTTTGGAACACTTGATTGGCACATTACTAAGAAACATAATGAATTTCATGGAAAATAAAAAATGGTTCAAATACTAATTCACACCACACAAGGTACAGTAATGGGTAATTTTAAATATTCACATGAAAAGAATAGAGAATAAATGACTATATTGCCTTTTGTTTTGAGTTCTAATTTAGAAATATATGCACAATGTCGTGAATCCACAATTTAAAAATATTTCTAGAAGTACTTCAAAAAGTGATAGCCTTAGATTAAAAGAATTTATAGAGAAAAGAAAAATAAATTTACATTATTACATCAACTAATTGTAAAGTTGCTTTTACTTTCGATTCTTGGAAAGCAATCACAAATGAAAATTAATTTTGTATTATGTCACATTGGATAGATGTAGATAGACATTTACAAAAGTGAATTATTAGTTTTCAAATTTTTGAACACCCTCACAGTGCCTCTCAAATTTCAAGATTGATTACCAACTGCGCCTGTGAATATGGTTTGCATGACAAAATTATATACGTTTCTTTTGACAATGGTTCAAATAATACCGCAAATGTGCATATATTAAAAGATATTTTTAAACCTATTTCAGGTGTTATATTATGTCATAATAGATATGCATGTCATATACTTAATATTTGTATTAAAAATGGTTTAAAAATGGTTGATGATATTGTTACTACTATTAGAAATGCTATTTACTTTAGACAGTCATCTATTTCACGTCAACAAGACTTCAAACAACTTTGTTTGGATAAATAGCATGAAATTTAAATTTTTTCAGTATAATGTATCGACTAGATAGAATTCTACTTGTCAAATGTTATCAAGTACTTTTGGTTATGAAAAATTACTTTGTTCATTTTTATAACAAGAATATTGGTTCAATTACTAAAACTTATTTGGGCGAGGAGGATTTCAATCGAGCTGAAACAATGGTAGAAATTTTAAATTCATTTGAGTATGCTATTAACATTTTCTCCGCAACTTATATTCCTTTCTCTCATGTTGTTTTACCTCAAATAAGTGTTATTATAGTTGTTTTTTTCAATCATAAAAATTATATGTTTTTTAACGATATGATTGCCGCAATAGATGAAATATTTGATGAATATTTTGAAAATATTCTATTGTTGTATTGTTTGGCTTGTAGTATTGATCCATGTAATAAACTTTTTAAGTTAAATACTTTCACTGATTTTTTTAATAATCAAAGTACCAAATGTTTTATAAACAAAGAAAGACTTGTTGAATCAACTGAAAAAACTTTTCTTGAATTACATTCAATTTATAAAGAAAATTCCCCAGCACAATAATGTATATCTTCTAGTTCATCCATATGAGAATCACAATCTAATTTCCTAATATAAATGTTAGAGCACATTTTGATCCTCATCGACTCCTCTTTGCTTAAAAAAAAAAAAAATGAGAGTCGAAAATAGCAATGAAACTACTTTTTTTTTTATAAAAAAAAATGATCCACAACTAAGGAAAGTTGAAGAAACCAATCCTGATTTTAATATTCTTACAAAAAAAAAATGATCCACAACTAACGAAAGTTGAAGAAACCAATCCTGATTTTAATATTCTTTCTTGGTGGCGAAATCATCAACATGATTATCCTATTACATCTCAAATTTCTTGTGATTTGCTAACCATTTTGATTTTTATGGTAACATCAGAAGTGCTTTTAGTGCAAATGAAAGAGTTTTAGATGATAGAAGGGTTCGAATGGTACCTGCAACTGTGAAAATAGTGGCGTACTTAAAGGATTAGTTAAAAATCGATGAAAGAAAACAAGGATTAATGGTGTAAGTGTAATACCCAACTTTTCTGATCATTTCACATATTTTCGTACTTGATCTTATCCTTTTAAATACTCATTAATAAACCTTTCAAATATTAAATAATCGTTTACTCTTTTAAAACATTTTTCTATATTTTTCGGGTCAAAGTATAATTTTATAAAACTTGAGGGACTAAAGTAAAATTTTTGAAAATCATTTACGTCTTCTCTGCGAAGACATCTTCCAGTACATTCTAATTATTTCTAACAGTAAGACAATCTCTTTAAAATTCTCCAAACCAAAATCTCAATCACAAATTTAGCTTTGAAAATTTACTCCCAAATCAAATTGGTGATTCAGGAATCCTCGTAGACCTTTAATCCAACTTCAAAAGTAAGTTTTATTTCTAGATCTGTATGATTTTTATGTTAAATTCCAAGTTCCTCAGGAAATTAATTTGTGTAATTTTGTTGTTTTGTGAATTGATTTTATTGTACCAAATATGTTTATGAGCTATTGGGACTTGATTTATGGTTTGAAATGACTTTTTAACTATTGTTTTTGCGAGATTTGAATTAGGTTTTGAAAATTCTTAACCTATTGATATATTTGAAATTATGAACCCTAATTCTTAGATTTTTTATCTTATTTTCATAAATTTAAGTCAACCTTTACTCGTTTGTGTTCAATTATTACCTAATTTGAGAATTTGTGTAATGCCCAAAAGTGAATCCCTATCTCGATTTTTATCCTAATGGTATAACACTCTCCTGGTTTAGGTGATTCGAGATTAGAGTTTTAGACTATCGAAATTGGGATACGTCTACGAAATTGATTTTTGAGGTAAGTAACATTTACGCCTTTTTATCGATACCCTGTATATGATTGGTATTGTAATCCTAGAATAATTGATATTAAGGTAAGTATATTTATTTTGATTAATGTTTATAAGGTAAGTACGTTTATAAATTATATGTTCGTTATGTAATATACCATTTGTTCATTATCGTGCTATGTGTTAATGAATGATTACTGTGAAGGGCTCAATGGGTCACTTTAGTGGACTTGGCTATGAGTGAGTGAATGAAATGATATACTGAGTACTCTGCTTCGTAAATGTTATACCCAGTCTATTTGGAAGACAAGTGATAGACACTCCGTTATGCCTTGTCTACTCGGGCGGATAATAGGTAGACCTGGATCCAGTGCTGGGAAGACTTTTGTGAACCATGAGCTCATTGATTGACATTTGCATTTTAAATAATGATAATTTCTCGTATATTGTTCCCTGTTCTGATTGTATACATGTTATCTATAATTGGGTTTAAATGTTATTTACTAAGCACGATGTGCTTACTCTGTTATTATTTTTCCCCTTTGTTTGCAGTCGAGGACCAATAGAAGACATTGGCAGGTCCTGAGTCGAGTGCTGACCAGGGAGGGGATTACAGTACAGATCCTTATTGGAGATAGAGTTTTCCTGTTTACCATCCTAGTGTGAGAGATACACATAAGTTGGTTTTTATGCTTAGGCCTGTGTGCCTATGGACTTGTTAGATTTGTTTTGTGATCGAATTTCTGACTGTGTTTGGGTTGTAGTTTTGATGCTTGTATATGAATGCGATTTGGTTATCGTGGAATGTTATGAACATGGTTGTTGATTATACTTTTGTGGTTTTGTATTGGTTGATCTTGAGATCTAATGACAGGTTTATGGATGTTTATTTCTCTTGTACTGTGCCTTGCATGCTTGGGGTGATCCCGAGGTGCAGGGTGTCATTGTCCCATTTTGGGGGCGTGACAGTAAGACTTCGAGAACAGTGAAGGTAATAGTTCACCTAATTGATGTATACATTAGATTTTCATGTTTAATAATTGTTTGTTTGAAGGTAGGTTCTATGTCTCCCTCCTCATAAATGTAGTAAATAGGGATGACAATTTATTTAACTTTTAGATTTGTTTTATAATTTGTAATTTTTTGGAGGTAAGGTTCAATGTCCCCCTTCTTGTACATTTTTACGACAATATTAATATACATGGTAGGGTCTTTGCCAAAACCTCAGCCATCTCAAGGTGGTTTTTTTTTCTAATTATACAATTTTACTTTATGATTAATAAATAATAAGTTATAAAAATAAGTATTGAGTTATACTAATTTTAAAGTATGTAAGTAATAACTTTGAATATTAACTAAGAAATTCAATTTCGAATAAGAAGTAGTAGCTAATTTGGACTTTTACTAATAACTAAGTTACAACTTCATGAATAATAAGTCAAAAATTTTGAAATAAATACTAATTGTAAGTTATTAGTTTTTAAATAATTAGTAAGACTTCAATTTCGAATAATAAGTACTAGTTTGTACTTTGGGTTTCAATTATTAACTAAGATTATTAATAACTTATTTTATATAAAATATGATTTACTTTTGAAATAAAATAAAATTTCATTGTAATTTATCACGGGTAAGACAATGGGGTTAGTTTGTGGGCTAGCTTGGACCTGGCATGCCTCGTCAATCCGTCCTGACCTAGATCGTGGGCCGGGTTCAGGAAAAGTATTTCCCATGGTGGCCCGGCCCATCCCCTACCTCGCTTGCCTTGTAGACGCCACATGGGCTTAATCCGGGGGGCTTTGGGCCCAACCTAGCATGCTGCCATCTCTAGCAACAAGTCCACCAACATTTTGAATTTTGATGTTGCTGCTCTGCATCTTATCATATATAAGATGATGAGTGAAGCCAGGAAGTTCAGTGGGCAGGTTCTCGATGCAACTGAGAATGTCCGCAGAGTCTTAGGCAGCGGGAGATGTGAAACAAGTTCTAGTAGGGCTCGCATCATCCGTAAAACCTTTCATTTACCTGGATTATGTAGTGACAATCCCTTTGACTGACCACCCAGAAAAGGCCTTAGGTCGTTGGCCTATTGCTTTTTTTTTTCTTTGTTTTCATTTGGAGCAGGTGACGCTATGTTTCCTTCCATTCTTTGGAGTTACGGAGCTCTTGATCCTTCCGCTTTTCTTCGATCGACAAAACATCAAAAAGGTCATTCTAAGATTCTTCCTCTACGTCGGAAGGGGTAGAATTGGGCAACCGCGCTTTGGACTTCATCCATGAAGAAAGACCCAAGTGAATAAAATATCTTTAGTATAAAAAGAAACAAGAAAAGTTTTACCAAAACATATAAAAAATTTCTAATTTGAAAAGGTGGCTTTCTGACAAGTGGTAGATAATTACGAAAGAAAGAATGCTGAGATGTCTTGAAAGATAAAATGCAAGAAAGATGTAAATTTTTTCCCATAAAGAATGAATTAAGTAGGTAATCATTTTCAAAGCTTTTCACGTATCCAAATTTTTGCTAACAGAAGAATTCACTTGCATGGCAGCAATTGTAGAATTATGTGCAACTCTGGGAAATAGATTATTACCTGTGTGCTTGAATCTTCCTGGTACTGAGAGTACTGATAGAATCATCAGATAACTCGTTATGTTGAATGTTTGCCTCCTATTGTGGGGCGTATGCTAGAGAGGAGAAAAGGGTCCAGAATCAGACCAAGCGACAAAGAACTGTTTGTATACACTCTATTTATTGCATATTGTAGAAGCGCCCAAGCAGAACTGTGCTGGGCCTCTCGAAGGAAGGTGCGGGTCTTATCTAAACAAAATAGAAAAAGTGGGGAAGAGAAGAGGAGAACAAAGGTAACCATCAAACTATAGAACCTCACCTCAAACAAACGCCCTCGGAAGAGCCTGAAGTAGAGAAACCTACAAATAACAGAATTCCTACCAAAAACTTCACCTCGGTAAACCTTTGAAATACAGATTGTTGATCCGCCAACAACTCCCAGGTTCATTAAAACAAGGGGTACTCTGTGAAAGACTATTGAGTGACTTGTCGAGTTGATCCGACACCAAGTGGGCCACACCTCTAAGGACTCAATATGAAAGAGAAAGGTGTTCCTTTAACCCCGAAAATTGTCTTGTAGATAGGTTTATCACTTGTCCCAAAAACTCTTTTAAGAAAAGGCTTCTCCAAATTTTTGTGGCATCTCACAAGGCCTATAGGATCAGATGTTCATAATCTGGAGTAAAAGGATTCAAACCTTTGCATGCTGGTACCAAAAACTGATGTCTTACCACTTGGCTGTACTCCATAGGCCTGTTATGGGCTATATGAATGAGGAGAGCGGGAAGGGAGAAGAAGGGCTCGAAGAACTAGCCGAGCCATGCAAGGACGCAAGGATATAGAAAGTAAGCAACAACGTTTTCCCTTTAGGTAAGGACCGACTACAACAAGCTCACGACTCTAATAGAAACAAAGGGTAAGCTCTCTGCACTATTTGAATGCAACACTATGCCTATCAAAGTTGGCGAAGGTTTCTGTGACCTTATACTCGTTAGGCTATTTGACTGAACACGTTGGCTCCCCGTCCACCGAAAGTTGGTAACCTTCGTCTGTCGGTTCGCGCAACCAACCTTTTATTATTATATTATGTTTTTCTTTCTGAAGGTCTTGTGGTTCATTACACCAAAGGCTTTCAGTGAACTATTGAAGCTATCGAGAGAATACCATCAACATGCAATGCTGATGGTGACGAAGGTTACCAGGTTGATGCGGGTAGTTACCGAGAATCTTATAGTTCCTGGGAGATGACGTTCCCTTTGTAAAGTAGGCCTTTTGATAACTAATTAGAGCTGACATGAAATGGATCATGGAAGAAAACATATCGATGAATCATTAAATCACTTCCCGCACACACGATTTCTCCTATGGAAGATGTTTCCCTTCTTCTATGTGAGATGGGGGCCTACATAAGAGCGGAACCTAGATAGAATGCGGAGCACCGGCCCCAACCGCCGATATAGTGACCATGCTTACCTAGCTCTTGTCTTAGCTAGTCTTCCTCTTTTCTAAGTTTTTTCTAAGTGTTAAAATGATAGATTTTTCATTTGCCAATGAATTGTATCTGCCCCGATTCGATCAATAATGGGATTCTTAGCTAGACAAAGGTTTTGTGACATGGACGCCTAGACCAACTCGGTCGGTTGGTCGGCCCGCCTAACAGATGATGAGATTCTCGATCGATTTGATCGGATTTTGAAAAGTCTTTTTCACTATTCAAAACTGTGGAGCTTTTGATCAAGATCTTGTTGCCTCTCCCGTTTGGGCTGTCGCTCAAATCAGAACCTTTATGCATTGGTAGGATTTTGACTCAATCTAATAGCCTACGTATCGGGCGCTAATAAAAGAAGAGAAAATTTTCACATGGGCTCATCATTTGATGCAGAATCGATGCGAGACAGAGATTTAATATGGGAGATGTAGGGATTGATAGCTTTCAAGAACCAGTGGAAAGGAAAGAGTTGTTCCCTGCATTTGTTCCTTTCCAAAAAGAGTAAAATTTCTTTGGGATGGCATAAAAAATTTATCTAAATGAACATCACTTTGGTTGTTTTCAAACAAATCCAATGTTGGGCCAAGCCTAACTAGCCGGTAATAGCCGAAGGCAAAAAAGAGAGAGATAGGAAAGAGGAGATTTAGGATAGTCATTCCACTTCATAGGTAGTGCGTATAGATTCTTCTTTTCTAATTTTAAATTCCTTTCGGGTTGAAAACGCGGCTGCTGATAGGGCAGGAAGAATGGCTTCTTCCGCTTTACAACCAGAATAAGTAACCTTAGAATTTACCTTACCTGTCGATGAAAAAATAGGAATTGAGAGGAGTGAAAAGCTAGCGGATCAGAAAGATTTTAATGGAATGTCCTACTCCTGCCTGAGCTTTCCGATCAACCAATCCCCTCTTTAAGGGACATCTATGTAAGGTAGGCCCAGGGATCACTAATTAGTCAAATGAGCCTATCTATTTGGCCTATCATTTGTTGGTTGATCCAGCTAGCGGCTCCTGCATCTCTATGGGGGCCCCTTTATACAAGTTTTCTGCTAGGAGTACCTAGAGTTGAATCAATAATCAACAGAAGTTTACTGATCTGGCTCTTCAATCGACGATCTACTGCTTCCTCTTAATAGCAGATGCCCATGCTTTTATTCGAAAGCCCTAGCCAGTGATGAATCTCTAGGAAGACTGGAGTATTATATTATCTCCTCCTCTCAGTTTGAACCATCCCAATAACAAACACCTTCCTACATCAAGGTGAGGCTATGTCCTTTTCTTAGAATCCACTCTGGGTCGGAGGAGCAAGTAGCCCAACTTCTTGAGTAGCTAAGATATTGAACAACGAACATTTGATTAAATTCCTTGCCTCACCCTGAGATGAGATGGAAGGTAGATTTGACTCAAATCCTAGACCCGATCTTTAATCCTATACCGGTTAATGATGCGATGGAAGAAGCTTTTATTTTGTCATTGTTTCATCAATGCTGGCCAAGCGAGGCTCGTCCATGTCCAATCCTATTGGACTAACCTTCGATTTACCTCTAGCTCTATAATCCACCCATCTTTCCCAGTCCCTTCAAGCCCTCTTGGAGCCTCACCCTTTTTCTGAACTCGAGTCTTAAGTTCAGCAGCTTTCATGTTGACGAACACCTATGCTAATAAAAATAAATGGGCAGTCTATGCCTTGAATGAATCAGTAACAACGGATTATGTGAAATGAGAGATCAAGAAACAGAAAGGAGGGGAATGGCCTCAATCAATCATTAGTGGACCTTACCTTTTTCCAGTCATGGAGCTCTCAACTGAGTTGTATATTTAGGTTTTGGAATTCCATCTCTAGTGGGGGTTTTGATTCATAAAATGTGGCGCGGGTTCGTCTCTCTTGACCGGTTCTTAGGTTCAAGGGAGGGCGATCGAGAGGACCCAGACTTTAGATCTCCTCTCTATGGCGGGAGGTTTCTTTAGTATCAAGAGTATGTTGGCGAGGCCAGGGAAGACATATTGAATCGAGAGGCAATGCTTATGCTTCTTCTTTAACGATAGGATTCACATCATTTTTAGTCTCTGACGAAGGAGACAAGGGCAAGGCACCGAACTCAATTCCATCGAGCCTCAACCTCTATCTGTCACTAGTAATCTCAATTCACTTTTCATAGTCACTAGTACACTATGCACTACAAATAGCAGCCCCTTTATAATAAGATATGTGCTTAATGAGGCTTATACAAGGGGCTGCTTGCTGCTTACCTCTATCTCTAAAAGGGCTTATGTACTTTACTCGTTACTACTAAATGACGAAGCCAGGAGCGGAAGGAGGGACTTGAAACTTCAACCTCAGCCTCGGCGAGGTTACACTATCCAATTAAGCTATTTCTGCCAGCTACAGTAGTGGCGAAGCACTATTGAGCAATTCACGTATCACTTGATACAGACGACTTCTGTTTTTCTATCGGACCACAGTCTCGACCTTCGATCGAGCTACAAACACGAGTAGGTAGACGGCTAGGGGTGAGAGGGGCGGCTAGCCCTCTTTTTAAATAAATCTCTGGCTGCTTAGTCCCGCTATTAGTGCAAGTTGTAAGGAGTCTTGGTCTAGAGTCAAACTGGGATGTCATTTCATTCACATAATGGGAATGATTTCACCGCAAGACCAGACAAGTTGCTCCCTCACCCCGCAGTAGCGGTGACATCTGTCTTTTAAGTGAAGTCATTTCCTAAGACAGCTCTTCTTTCATTCTACGATAATCCAAGAAGCAGATCCATGATAAAAGCTCGGAATCGGTTGATCTTTCTAACATCATTCGATCTCCCCTCTCGGTTGGCCTTCCCTATCCACTAGAGCAAGTAAGACAACCTACAGTGAATGAACTTAAAGAAACGTAAATTTTGGCCAAATTGTACACTTTTGTGTTTGGCTATGTATATGGATCTACATAAAGAAGGGACGGGACATCTCTCTCCTTTTTTGGGGCAAAGAGAGAGGGAAGAAGCTGCAGCAGCATCTCACAAACATCTTACTGGGGCAGAACTATAGGCATTTGTGAGTGTTTGGATGCACGTCTTTTGTTCATATTCCTGCACAGTTAAGAGAAAAATTTTCTCCAAGGCAACCACTTGTGTCTTTCTTGGTTTGAGTTCAAGTGGCACAGGACCTTCGATCGACCGTTGGGTGTACTCTACCCTTACTAATTCATTATATTGAAGCGTAACGTAAAAAGCTCTTCCTCTTGTCTTGCATTTCTTTGACTGTTTGGAAGTTCCAGAATGTTTTTTGTGGATTTCTAACAAAGGAAAGCCCCTTACCCTAATTCCATTTGATTGATTACAGTTCCGTACTACTCATCACTCCTCGAGGCCATGGATGGGGGTCGAACCGTCCTTCCAGGATTTGCAGTGAGATACATTTCTATTATGTTACCTAGCCAACCCCTCCACCCCATGTGCCAAAGTCGAAAGGTTGTTCTTTCTTCTCTGCTATCTCTTTTTCTACATATGCGGTAGCAGGTTACCAAAGAAAAGAGGACAACTTCTTTCTCCTTTGCCTTGCGCAATCTTCTTTTTCTGATTAAAAGTAGCAAGCCTTTCTAGTAGAGAGGCCAGATAAAAGATTGCTTATCCATCTTAGCGGATCCATTGTTTGTGCGGCAGTGCAATGCAACTGACAAAGGAAAGCCCCATTTTATTAGTAAGGTATAGCTTGGGGAAAACTCCATAATTGGGGTTCCAAAAAGCCTAAAACTTACCTTATATTATAGAAATCATAAGTTTTAGAAAAGGGCTTCCATGATGAAGGCCTAGTACATAAATCTATTGGATGCTACATTCCAATAGACGTCGCAAGTGGAATCAGCCACGTGGTCAGCGTAAAAATAAGGGACCAGATCACAAGATAGCTAATACCCAAAACGAGAAGAGACAGGTGGCCAAACCAACAGCCTCAACTAAGAATCCTAGTAAAAAGAAGAAGAAGGAGAATTCCCAATTGTATCGCCTCAATCAAAGCTCCTAATACGAAGTCGAAATAAAAGCTCAAGAAAGCTGACTTTAAAAAATAGGCTTCAAGGAAGTAATATACTTCTAGGTCTTTGAAACTAGACCATTGTTAAAAGCCCATTAACTAACTAGCGTACCATACCACTTAGAAAGAATGTGACGAAGGTTGTCATAAATCAACCCTACTTCCTAGATAGGTCCCACTTCGCTTCTTTGACACCATTTGCATCACTGTCAAGGGAGACAGCACGAGCTCACAGCTCTTTCTCTCCGTTATTAATAAAGCCTAAACCTATTAAGAAAAAAGAAAAGGATTCAATCTAGCCATAAGCTTCCCTATAGCTATCTTGTTATGTAACTTTCTTTTGTACCATGTCTAAATGCTCAAACTAACATAAACTATACCAAATCCAATAGATCGAACTGAATACCAAATACCAAAAACAATAATGATCCCTCTTTTCCTCTCAGGCATAGGTTACTTAGTTTTCATTGTCCTAAGCCTTATCTTTCTAGTCATGTTCTTCTTTTGTGCTCCTCTAAAAGCTTATGTATTATATCATCTACCGAGACCCTTTCTACCTCTAAGGGATTCTTTTTAAGGGTGTTAGGAGCTGTTGACATAGTGATTCTGCATCAGCTTTAGTTTGAAGGGTTTCATCCAAACGAAAAGCTGTGATGATCTTATTGCCGGGAATGTGACCCACTTTCTTGTCCTTTCATTCATGGCAAAAGGAAAAGGGTGAAAAGTGAGAAACTTTATTAAGGTGCTTCCTTCATCCTAAGGAAAGGAGTAATGTGTACCCTAGAAAGCCACAAAAGTGGGCGGCTTGCCCCTAGACCATAGATTAGAGACAACGGTGCAGCTTCGGACTAGGTAAGGTGTCGAACCTCATATTTTCGATCTCAGTAGCTTCATCTTCTAGATTTGGTAAAAAAGAAACTAAATTCCTCTGTCCTAGATTCAGCTAAAATGCTAGCTCTCGCTTCATCTGAAGATTTATAATTTTCATATTTGAAAAAAGGCCTTCCTTCCTAAACAAGTCAAAAGACTCAGAATTGGGATCATGGTTGTTGGAACTTTTCCCTTCTGCAGCGTCTGTTTTGACTTTAGCTTTATCTAATACAGTTTTGTTCTCACTTAGCTTCTTTGTCTTGTTTGTGTTGTAAAGTGTACGCTAAAGCTATGTGTTTTCTCTATAATCGAATAAGGCTTACTCACTTGTTCCTGATGGATCAGTACTAGTCACCTTCTATCCCTTCATGGAAATAGGCTTCTTCTACATGAATAAAACCTTTTCATTAGCAATCAATGAACTTCCCCCCTCCACCGTTTTAAGCCGAGCCATATTTAGAAATCAAAATAAGTGACTTCTGGTAACTGATTGAAAGAAAAAGTTGGCCGAAGCTGACTAATAGACAAAGACTACTTCATGATTGGCGATGGCAACGTCATCACCGAGAACTGCCTACCTTCAAAATGGCAGCCCTGGTTATACTTATTCTATACACCACCACAAGCATAATGGGTGAGTACAAAAAGTTTCCATGAAGATTGAGTCTCGATAGATTGACCTACCACGAAATAGAAAACACATTCTATCCCTTACGCTAGCTTTTTCTTCTCTCCTTTCAGACAAGCTGCTTCGCTCCTCTAGTCCCAAGCTTGGTAAATAAGGCTGTAGCTGCCAATTGCTCAAGAGCAAATCTTTCCCCACTAGAAAGCGAGCCGGTGAAGTAAGAGAAGCTCCTAGCCTGGTTGAAGCGAAGTCGGTGAAAAGGGATCAGTAAAAAAATTTGGCTTGTAAAATCTATATGATAGCATGAGCGCTTTACGACATCCACTCGAGAATCTGCTCCTTCAAGGATGAATGAATAAGCAGTTTGTATCCCTGCTCCTTACGCCAATCCTTCGCCAAGGTAACTATCAGGTAGAGCCTGGAGGTAACTAAGCTAGCCTATCTTTTCAGGAAAGTTTCCATCAAACAACCAAAGGAAGGTAAGCAAGCTCGGGTAAATGGATGAGCCTTGACACTGATTCCCTAAAATGCCTGTCAAGTTGGACTATTATCCATGAAAGCCAAACTTCAAGTGATAGGGTAGAGAGCAGCTTCACCAGAAGAATATAAATATGATGCTTAGGAGGGTCGAGTGGTAGTCTCAAGCTACTAGACGTATAAATAGACTTTATTAGCGCATTCCAAAATAAAGGAAATAGAAGTTTGAGATTATGAAAAGTTGATAGCAGAGCATTTGCTTTTGTTGTTCTAAAATAGGTGGTAGTTGGATATCTGCCGATCAAAATAGGAGCCACTATATACAAATCTTTTATTTTGGATTGTATTTCGCACAAGAATTGATTGAGTCTTCTTTCTACAATGTCTAGTGATTTCTTGATTTTACATTCATAAATATTTGTTCTATTAATGGTGAGTAAATGGTTTATATTTGCTTCAACCATTATTGAATGAAGTGGTGTTCAAGATTTTAAATTTACTACATTATATTTTATATGCATGTAAACATGTTTATGTGTGCTCTAGCAAACGTACATTTTGAAAATGTTTACATTTATAACAGTTACACGCATGTCTTCATAGTTTTGATTCGACAATTTATAAGAGCATGAGTAAAACTTTCTTTAATAAATTCTCAACTTTCAGCATAAATTTCGGTGAGGTGTTAACGTTGGAATACCAAATTAACTTTAATATCATGACAACCAATGTAATCATAATCTGGATCCTTCATGTTTAATCATCAAGAATATAAATTTAAATACTAGATGTGAAAGCGCACCTGAATCCATAAGAATGATGTATATGATTCTTGAATATCCGGATGTGATTCTTGAGCCTACGGATTTGATTCTTGAATATTGTGGTTATTGATCTTCCAAATTACTATCTATGTATTTTAGAGAATAGGGTTCTCACTTTTCTGATGATGGGATATCAAGAAAAGTAACACAACATAGAATTTGGGGTCCATAACCTATATATATATATATAGATAGATATACTTTCCTTATTCCCTTAGGTTTTGCCCATCATAAAACAGGAAATAAGATTTTAAGGTATCTACACATAAAAGCCCATACTAATTAGATGACTTAGGCCCATTTATCTTAAACCATATTAGATCACTTTGTAATGGGCTAATTAATTATGATAGCACATATTACACAATTAATATATATGTAAATGTTCAAAACCCAACATTCTCCCACTTGGACTACATATATATTATTGTATAAAACCTTATGAGCTCAAAACTTTTAGCTATCATGACCATAGTCATCCCCAAACAATTTCGTCCGTTAATTATATCATGTCAATATAGGATCAAGACAATTTTTGTTACATTAATCCTAACTAAACCCATTCTTGGTCACGCACATCAACACAACCAAATGACATAGATCAAGTATGGATGTGTAGCATGAAAATTACATGCAATGTGATCTTAAACATGCCTATTTTCAACTGGTCCAACTTTATTCTTTATAAAGATCAAACTGAAAATGAAGTCAGAGTAAAACATAAACTGAACACTTTATTTCTAAAACTGAATTCCTTATTTCTGTAGAAAATATTTATAAACATAAGATGTGTCTTAAAAGATTAAGTATATTAACTTAGTACAAACTCCCACTAATCGTGAATATCCTCAAAAGACATAACACCCATATGAGCAGTGTGCTCATGAAAGACCTTAGGTGGTAATCCTTTAGTAAGCGGATCCGCAATCATGGAGTTCGTGCCAATATACTCTATAGACACCTGACCACTCTGAACTCTTTCTTTAACAACTAGGAACTTGATGTCTATGTGTTGATCTTTATTTAGACTTCGTTGAAATCCTATTATTGTTAGAATATAATACTACTGATTTATTGTCACAAAATAACTTAAGTGGTCTTTCAATACCATCTACAATTTGCAACCCTGTGACAAAATTTCGCAACCATATTCCATGATTGGATGCCTCATAACATGCTATAAATTTAGCTGCCATGGTGGAAGGAGCTATGAGTGTTTGTTTAACACTTTTCCGAGAGATAGCTCCACTAGCAAGCAAATAAATATAGCCCGAAGTGGATTTATGACTGTCTTGACATCCAGCAAAATCAGATTGGAATACCCAATGATCTCTAATTTATCCGATCTCCTATATGTGAGCATGTAATGTTTTGTTCTCTGAAGATACCGCATGACTCTTTTGGCTGCTATCCAATGAACCATACCAGGATTGCTTAAATATCTGCATAACATTCCAACAATATATGCAATATCTGGACGCGTACAAACTTGAGCATAAATTAGACTTCCTACTGGCGAAGCATCAGATATTCTAGGGAATCTTTTGTATTTCCTTATTTTCAAAATCATTCTTACGGCAGTGAGCGAGGCAAAATTTATCTCCCTTAGCAACAGGGGTATCTCCTGGTTTACTATCTTGCATGCCAAATCTCTTAGGTACCTTCTCGATATAGTTCTTTTGCGATAATCCAAGAATACCCGAGAGCGATCTCGATGTATTTGAATCCCTAATACAAAAGAGGTGCCTCAAGATGTTTCATCTAAAATTTCTGTGATAGAAATCTCTTGGTTTCGTGCAATAAGCCTATATGATTACTGGTAAGCAGTATGTCATCGACATATAAAACTAGAAAAATATACTTACTTCCACTAAACTTTTGGTATATACAATCATCAACCAAATTCATCTCAAAACCAAACAAGATGATAATTTGATGAAATTTGTAATACCATTGACGTGAAGCTTGTTTGAGCCCATAGATGGATTTCTTTAATTTATAGACCATATTCTTTGCATCTTTGAATACAAAGTTTCTATCTAGTTGCACCATATAAATGGTCTCATCAATGTCACCATTGAGAAACACAGTCTTTGCATCCATCTGATGTAACTCAAGGTCAAAATGTGCCACTAAAGCCATTATTATCCTAAAAGAGTCTTTCGATGATACTGGAGAGAAATTTTCTTTATAATCAATGCCTTCCTTTTGAGTAAAACCCTTTGCGACAAGACGAGCCTTATATCTCTCCACATTACTCTTCGAATCCCTTTTGGTTTTAAATATCCATTTGCAACAAATAGGTTTCGTACCTTCGGGTAGTGTAACGAGTTCCCAAACGTCATTGTCTTTCATGGATTTAATTTCCTCATTCATAGCATCAATCCATTTGTGAGAATTAACACTATGCATGGCTTGATGAAAGTTGATTGGATCATCTAACACCAATCTAATGCCATCCTCATGTTCTTGGAGAAATACGATATAATCATCCAGAACCGCACTTCTCCGTTCTCTAGTGGATCTCCTTAATGGCATTTAAAAATCAGTTCTTGAGCTTGTTGAGTTTGTTCGTGTTGTTCTTGATGGGGAAGATTTTCAACGTTGTCTTGGGGTACTGGTATTGCTTCTTGAATAATGTCAGGAATAAAAGGCTGATCATGGTCAATAACAATCGTAGGAAGGAAAATAGATTCCTCTTCAAAGACAAATTCTCTAACTTTATCTCTCCCCCCAAACTCAATATCCTCAAAGAACTGTGCATTTCCCGTCTCAAAGAAGGATCTGGATGTGGGATCATAAAATTTGTAGCCCCGTGACCGTTCAGAATAACCAACAAAATAGGTGCTGACCGTTTTTGAGTCCAATTTCTTTTCATTTGGCTTATAAGGCCTTGCCTCAGCTGGACAACCCCAAATATGTAAATACTTTATACTAGGCTTTTTACCAATCCATACTTCATAGGGGGTTTTGGTCGTTGCCTTAGTTGGAACTCTATTAAGGATATAAGCTGCACTCTTTAATGCCTCTCCCCAGAGTGAATCCGGTAAAGTTGTCGAGATGACTAATCATACTTCTCACCATATTCTTTAAAGTTCTGTTTCATCTCTCAGCAACACCATTCATGCTAGGAGATCCTAGCATGGTATACTGTGGGACGATTCCATACTCTTCTAGGAATTTAGCAAAAGGGCCTGGACGTTGTTCACCTGATCCGTCATATCTGCCATAATATTCACCACTACGGTCAGATCTGACAGCCTTAATTCGTTTACCAATTTGGTTTTCAACTTCAGCTTTAAAAGCTTTGAACATGTCCAATGACTGAGACTTATCATGAATTAGATAAAGGTAAACATAATGAGAAAAATCATCTATGAATGTAATAAAATATTGTTGACCATTCCATGAAGGCGTAGGTAATGGCCCGCAAATGTCCGTATGTATTACTTCTAAGACGTCCGAAGATCTACTGGCACCTAATCTCTTTATGTTTGTTTGTTTCCCCTTAATACACTCAACACAGATTTGAAAGTCTGACAAATTAAGGGGATCAAGAATTCCACATGTGTAACTTCTGACACAAGTCTTTCAATTCTTTGTTTAGATATATGACCTAAACGCTTATGCCAAAGTGAGACAGAATTCTCATTGATTAATTTGCGTTTACTACCACGTGAACTAATATGTAAGGTTTCATTATATGAAGCAATAGTTTCAATTAAATAAATGTTATCATGAGAAGACAAAAAACCAGTACCAATAATATTTGAACTGTGAAAAAGATCAAACTGACTATTTCTAAATGAACAAGAGTACCCGGATTTGTCCAAAATAGAAATAGAAACTAAATTCCGTCTAAAAGACGGTACAACATATGTCTCTTTCGAATCCAAATAATAACCAGTTTTTAATAATAGCCTAAAAGTTCCGATTGCTTCAACTTTAACTGGTTTGCCATCACCCACATAGATGAATCTTTCAGCATCATTCGACTTTTGGCAATTCAGGCAACCCTGCATGGACACACTTATGTGAGTAGTAGCACCGGAATCTATCCACCAAGTGTGTCTAGGTACTGCGGAGAAGCTAAATTAACCTCAGAACAAACCAAAACAAGAAGAGTACCTTTGTTTGCACGTCAAGCGTGATATTTGGTACAGTCCTTTTTAAGGTGTCCAGAATTCTTACAAAAGTAACAACCAAATTCCTCAGTTTGTTTCTTTTGCTGTTTCTTTTGAAGTGGACCACCCATAGCTTCTTTATCCTTTTTTCTTTTCTTATTTTTGTCCTTAAAGGTACTAACCAAGTGAGCACTTTCAATCTTTTCTTGCTTCAATCTTTCCTCTTCTTGCACACAATGAGAAATGAGCTCATTTAGAAACCATTTATCCTTTCGACAGTTGTAACTGACCTTAAATTGACTAAATTGTACAAGAAGAGAGATTAAAACCAAATGTACGAGCAAGTCCTCAGACAGTTCTAACTTTGGTGCCTTAAGTTTTGAAGCAAGATGAGACATCTCTAGGATGTACTCCCTTCTATTTCCTTTTCCTTTATATCTCATTGAAATCAAGTTCGATAGAATCTGCAAGTACTTGTTTCTGCCTTATCGTTTTGTACAAAATACTTTTAAATTTTCATAAGGAACTCTTTGGCAGTTGCCTTTTCGGATACATCGCCCTTGCATGTTTCCGGAATTGCACGTTTCATAATCATAAGACTCATGCGATTTGAACGATCCCACTTCTCATAGTCCCTTTTTTCTTCTACGAAACTATTATCTGTAAGAGGAGTGGGTTGTTCAATCCTTAGCGCAAGGTCTAAATCCATGCAACCAAGAACGATCATTACGTTCTCTTTCCATTCCTTAAAATTGGTTCCATTCAACATAGTGATGGAATTGATATTGGCAGATATCATAGAAGCAGATGTGTTAACTGAAAATAGAACAAAATAACATATTCACATAAGTTCCAAATCTTAAATAATAAATTAAATTCAAATAATGGTAGGGCCCATCACAAGATACCTAGAACAATATTAATATTTAGTTTTTGGACAGAAATATTAACTTGTAAGTGGTACTTTTGGCGTGTAATAATCAAATATTGACAACAAATCCTGTCAAATAATAAGTCTATTATTTGGACTAGACTTATTATTCACATGGAATACCAAATAATTGTCACATATTTATTACCCCAGGTGTATATATAATTCGGCCAAATATTAACCTTCCTTTGGGTCGATAAATATCCGCATTAATTATAAATACACAATCATCTTAATATTTAAAAATAAATTGACTTACACAAGAGGCCCTATTTTAATAGTATGTTGTGTCAATCAATATATTTTTAAACATTAGACATTCTTAATTAATTAACCAAAATTTGAATATTCTTAATTAATTAACCAAAGTTTGAATTTAATTATTTTATCAAATATTTAAAAAAAATTAAAATTTTAAAAAAAAATGACCATAATAGTTTTACCATTAAACCGATTCCTTACGGTCATGAACTTAGTTCATGACCAATAAGTTCATGACCGTTCCTTAATTCCTTTTTTTTTTTTTTTGAATTCTTATACCAAACAAATTCAAAAGAAAAAAAAAATTAAAACCAAAACTTTGAATCCAACAATTTAATCGGAATAAATATAAAAATTATTGGACCCAAAACCTTAAATCCGTAATATAACCACAATTGTTCTTAAATACAACAAATTAAATCACATAAAAAATTTGTTGAATTCAAGAACTAAATCCATATAAAATCACATAATAAATCAATTAATGAAAAAACTGATTTCTCAATGATTCAATATGAAGATGCTCGGATACCAATTGTTGGAATACCAAATTAATTTTAATATCATGACAACCAATATTATCATAATCCGGATCCTTCATGTTTGATCATCAAGAATATAAATTTAAATACTAGATGTGAAAGCGTACCTGAATCCATAAGAATTGATTTGATTCTTGAATATTCGGAAGTGACTCTTGAGCCTACGGATTTGATTCTTGAATATTGTGGTTATTGATCTTCTAAATTACTATGTATGTATTTTAGAGAATAGGGTTCTCACTTTTCTGATGATGGGATTGATATCAAGAAAAGTAACACAACATAGAATTTGGGGACCATAACCTATATATATATATATATAGATATACTTTCCTTATTCCCTTAGGTTTTGCCCGTCATAAAATAGGAAATAAGATTTTAGGGTATCTACACATAAAAGCCCATACTAATTAAATGACTTAGGCCTATTTATCTTAAACCATATTAGATCACTTTATAATGGGCTAATTAATTATGATAGCACATATTACACAATTAATATTTATGTAAATGTCCAAAACCCAACAGATAAGAGAACAAATTGTTTTGAAAAATTTTCTAATCACAATTTTAGCTTGATCATAGCTTTTTTTATTTGCATGGAAACAAATTTATGTTTGTCGTCATTGTAATAGTTGTTAAACATGGAATGTTAAAGGAGGTATGTGTATGCCATTAAGTCATTGAAATTTGGATAAACACACACTAAATTCTGATGTAGATTTTTCCTTCGAGAGTCCTTCTGTTACTTTCATTGAAAAAAGCAATCTATTCTTGTTCTCTTATTTGGACTATCTAATTTAAAAGAACCTACTGAATCTCTATGTTATACACCCAAGAATAAGTTGTATCCGCAATATATATAATGTTTACAAATTCATCTCTTTGTATCAGGTTGCAATTCAGCTAGATAGATTCTACTGAAACTTCTTTTTTGTTATAAGTTTAATTGATATGATACTAGGACAGTAAGTTACAACTTCGGAGATATGAAGCTTGGGGCTATTTATCTGTAAACTCTTAGGAATTTATACTTAATATTTAACTTTTTTCTTGTTTAAATACTGCCTTTATCCTATCTAGAATATCTTTTTTCCAGTAATTAGTGATTGTTATTAAGCCTTTTAAGCCTGTGAATTGAATCATGAAATTTCTAGTGTTACAAACGGTTGAACAATTTTATATTGAAACTGAATTTAGTACATAACACATTTCTAATGCCACCTAAGAGAAAATATACTACTTTAAATGAACTTTATGCTGAAAGGGATAAAATGTGTCATTGAACTCATTATGGGAAATCTGTACTTGGCAAAGATAAAGGATTTGTTCAAGGTATTTCCTCATTAGCCTTAACAGCACTTAATGCTTCTGCTGAGATCATGGACAGACAAAGACCAAATCTGGATAAATGTAGAACTGAAAAAATATCCTTGTGGAGCAGCTCTTGATACAGCCAATGGAAGCATAAAAGATACTACATCAATGGCCAATTCCCTTAATCAGACAAGTTACCTCAATTTGTAGATTCTGAAGCTTTATAAGGAGAACCACGAACAAAAAATACAAGCGAAGCCCCTTCTTTTTCAGGGACTTTTGTATGTGGACAACAAACTGTAGGGAAAAGAAAAAGGCAGCCCCCATATTCTACATCAATGAGATCTCTCATTAATAAGCCAACTTAGGCACTTGACTCGGTATGTAGCCTCGCATAACTCGCACTCTGCAAGAACTACAAATCTACTATCAACAAAAAAGATTTTCCCTTTTCTTCAAAGGATTATACTACTACAGGTTAGGCTTTTTGAACAATATGTATATATGAAACAATCCTTGGCATGAACTTTAGTATACACAGGCTCTTGATGTTTAAACATTGCCAAAGCACTTAGTAATTATTAGGCTTTTGATGAATAAGTAATTAGTATTAGGCTTCTAATTTTCGTGACTGTTTATCAATCCCAACTCTCTTTGAACATAACAAAGATAGCATTTTGTATCTGCTAGCATTGAATTAAACTTGTAAACATATATGAATGTTTGAAATCATGTATAAAGATTTCTAGACATATCTTTGCATAGTCAGTTAGGGGTGTTCATGGATTGGGTATTCAATCCATGTGCTCAAAAAACTATCCGACTGCGTATGACTGAATTAGGAAAAATCTGACCTGATATCAGGTCCATACCTTGGCCGGGTACCCACAAAAATGGGTTTAACACAAGCCTATAACAAGCTAAGGGAGAAGAGATGCGGTCTAGATCTGGTAAGGACTCTAGAATTAAGTTGCAACTTTGAAGTCCCTTTATGCTAACAATTTATAAATAAGAAATTTAACCACAAAAGTTCCAAACTTTGATTTTAAATAGAGAAAACGGCCAAAAAGGTCATCATACTTTAAGTTGTGTGGGTTTAAATCATTAAATTTTTTTTTTGGTGGCTAACTTAGTCACTCAATTCATGACAATGTCGTGTTTAGGTCATTCCGTCAATTTTCTCCATTAGAACCACCGTTTTGTCAAACTTATGACTTTTTGCATGGGTTAAATTATCCAATCACTGAAAATACACAAAAACAAATTTTTGAGGCAAGGTCAAAATAGAAAGTAGTAAAACTTGACAGGTTGAAACCATAATTTTTGAAAAAAATCTAAAAGCCTTATCACTATTCACCGGCCCATCGTATTTTTCGTCAATACTTTATTATTATTATTTTTAAAAAAAATCTGCTTCTTCTCGCAAAAAACAAGTCCAAGTCATACAACTTTATTATAAAAATGGTTCTTGAAATGAGATCTAGTAACTAAATGAAATGAACAATAAGAAACTAAAAAAAGTTTGGGTTGCCTCCCAAAAATTGCCCTCGTTTACAGTTTTAGCCTCGACTTTTTGCAGGTTACTATATATGGATGCTTAGCCATCCTTTTCCTTTTGGCTTTCATGGGAAAAGTTTGACACCATTTTTCTATACTATTAAAGCATGATTCTCGTCTCTAACTTGAACTTGTCATTTTCTCCACGCATTGCCAAAACAAGAGCACCAATTATCGCATCAAGTTGCTTCTCGAACTACTTTTACTTCTTTCTGCCCATGGTCACTTTGCTCATACCCTCCATTTTTCACCCTTGCGAAACCATTTCTTGATTCTTTTCCATCTCATTTTTATTATCAGGTGATTTTTTCTCCATCTGAATTTTGGAATTTTGCTTTACTTAACAACCTCTTTGAGTACATTGCTTTTACCCACTTTGGATGCCTCTTTTTTAAACCTATCAATAAGTGAACCGAAGGAATAATTAGACACAGGAAGGTCTCATTTTTCTTTGAATATTGGGACACTATCATTATAATTAAAAGCTTTAATTTCAACCGATTCATTTTCAACTTGGAAAATCAACTTCCTTTTGTTAATGTAAATTAAAGCATGTGCTGTTGATAAAAATAGTCTCTCTAGAATCAACAGAATCTCATTGTCTTCATCGTTGTCCAATACCAAGAAATCAACAGGAAACACAAACTTTTCTAGTTGAACAAACACATCCTCCAACAAGCCATATGATTTTCTCTCGGACAAATCTGCCAATTGGAGTGTAATGTTAGTTGGTTTTGCATTGTTGATCCCTAACTTATCATAGATGGCTTTTGGCATTATATTGATGCTCACTCCCAAATCACAAAGTGAACGATGCAATGTTTTACCTCCTATACCACCGGTACAGAGAAACTACTAGGATCCTTGAACTTAAGGGATAATTTCAGTTGAATAATTGCACTGCACTTGGCATCGAGGTAAACAGACAGATCATATACCATTTCACGCTTCCTAGCAAAGAGATCCTTCATAAATCAATCATAATTGGGAATCTTGTAGAGAATGTCAACCAAATGGATGTTTACATTAGGTTTTTTTAAACATATCAAGGAATTTGTGGAATTGTTTCTTTTTTTCCTTCTTTCTTGGATCAATGAGTCATTGAGGAAATGACACTTTAACCGATGTATCCATTTTCAAGGGTTCCTCAACTTTTTTTTTTTTTTTTTTGACTCCTTAATTTCATTCTTCTTTTCATCTTCTCATCATCACCTTCAACTTCAATTTTATCTTCAATTATCTTGGAATTTTGCTTCTCAACTTCCTTATCAACCTTTTCTTGTCCTTATGGACAACCAATTCTTTTCCACTCCTAAGTGAAATAGCATTGCATTGTTCCTTTGAATTTGGAATGGTGTCTCTTGGCAAGGCTCCTATAGGTCTTTCATTGTTTTGCTATGAAAAATTGTCCCAGTTGAAGTTCCAAGTTCCTTGTAAAAGTTTGGAAAATTTCTCATACTCCCTCCTTTGCAATTCATGCTCCCTCCGCAAAGCTTCCAATTTCCTCCCTAATTATCTTCATTGGATTGATCATGGGTTACCTGTGAAGGATAATTGGGAATTTAAGATGCGGGTCTTGGTTACGGTGATGGGTATGAGTTATTTTGTTGGGGTGGATAATTTTGGGTATTTCTTTGGAGAGGTGGTTGATATGGTCTAGAAGATGAAGTTTGGTTGCAAAAATTTGGTTATGGCTGGTTAGATTGGAAAGGCAGATTTTGAACATTGATTTAATTACTCCATGAGAAATTTGAATGATTACGCCAAGATAGGTTATAGGTATTACCATGGAAAGTAGGTAGGTTCCTTGAGCTAGGATTTTTGTTGGAAATGAATTGAACCTACTCACCTTGCATCATTGATGCATCACAAAGGTCATTTTGATGATTCCCTATCTAGAAATCACAACTTAGCATCGCTTGAGATGCTGAAGCAATGGAATTCACCATACTCCTGCCTTCCCATATTCTCTAGGGCTTTTATCAAATTTGTCATCACATTTATCATCATATCCTATTGAGATAAGAAAACATCATTGAGATTAATCATACCTCCTTCTTGTGCATTTACTTGATGCACTTCTTGTTGTCGTTGTTGTCCAACTAAAGGAGTGACTATCTTATGGTAGTAGTGGGTTGATGTGATTCTTTCCAACAACTCTTATGCTTCTTCCAGGGTCTTAAGAGGAACAATGCCTCCTATGCTTGCATCTACAATCAATCTCATTTTCGGAAATAATCCATTGTACAATGTTTAAATTTGTAACCACAATAGAATGGCATGGTGTGGGCACTTTCTAAGCAACTCCTTGAAGCGATCATGCTTCACTTAAACTCTCTCTAGTGGTTTGTCTGAAAGAAGTAATGTCATTGCGGAGCTTTGCAGTTCTAGTTGGTGGAAAGTATTTAGCTAGAAACTCTTGAGCCAATTGGTTACATATGGTGAATGTACCTTGTTTGAAAAAGATTCAAACCAAGACTTTGCCTTAACTCTCAAAGAAAAAGGAAAGGCTCTCATTCTAATACAATCTAGATGCACTCTGTTGTACTTGAATATGTCAATGACTTCCTCAAAATTTACCAAATGTACATAGGGATCCTTATTTGGCCCACCTCTAAACATAACACAACTTTTGGAGCATTTGAATCAAGGCAGGCTTAATTTCAAAATTGTTAGCTTGTACGGGCATTCGAGCAATGTTAGAACTTGTCCCCTCAAAATTTGGTATCGGATAAGGATTAGCATTAAATCTATTGCCATCATTGCCTGCTATCTCCTCTTGTTCCTCAACTTTACAGTTCAGATTCTCTATTATATTCTCTCCTTGACTTGATTTCAGTCTCCAAATCACTGAGATGTAGTGGTTATTTGTAAGAATGAGTATTTACCATAAACTACAAGAAAGAGACCAAAGTTCGAATATCAAAGCAAGATCCGAACTAAAAAAAAATCTAATCTAGGAAAGTCTCTTGCTAAACCTAATATTGCTACCAAGAATAGTCCCCGGTAATGGTGCCAAAAATTTGTTCGGGTAAATAATTGATTAGGTCTTTTAGTTCACAAACAAGTAATAAATAAAGCCTTAATAACCCATTACAGTGTCGTGCACATGTGTGCCAATTTGCTTGCATGCGCGTGTAAAACAGCTTCTGGAAACTTGCTCTCTGCTTCCTGTGTTCGTGCACAGACTTTGGGTCATGCATGTGCGTTGGCCTAATTGCCTATTTTAACTTCCACCTCGATTTTGACTTTGACACTGATAAAATTTGGAAAACTCAAAACATGAAAGTTGTAGTTGTTTCTCTTAGATTTCCAATTGATCTTGAATTAGCTCAATTAGAGCTCGGACAAGAAAGTTATGCTCAAAATATCAAACAATATCTAAATCATTCCTCGCTGGTGTATGTTTTCCATCCTTACGATTTTTCTCCAAACTTTTGATCCTTTTTGACTCCTTTTTCATTCTGAACCTAGACAAACTAAAGTAAAACAATTCAGCTCATAATTAACTCAAATATTGCTTGTATCACATGAAAACGCATTAAATGATGACCTAAAATATAAGACATTTATGAGCTTATCAAATTACCCCACACTTAGCTTTTGATCGTTCTTGAGCAAAAATAAAATTTAAATTTCTAAACTCATCAAAAATTCTCCCAACATATCTCAACAATTTATACATAAATATGTGTTGAACCACTTCACCATTAGGAGTAGTCAAAAAACTCAAGAGCTCAAATACTAATAAAATCTAGACACTCCATAACTCACTTTTCATACACCTCTCCACTAATGTAGACAACTGACTCAATTTAAATTAGGTAGGACATTTTAGCTTCTGATGTTATGCTAGGGTATTGGCTAATAAAAGAACGAACAAGGACACACGAGGCAAAAAAAAGAGCTTTAAATTAGTGCAAGCCACACATCAAAATAAAATTGCTTCTCCAACACATTAAACAACCTACCCTTATAATTAGAAAGAACCCCACACTTAATCGACAAATACCTGTGAAGAATTGCATAATACAACTAACCAAAAAAAAAAAGTCCTCCTTCTTCAACTTTAGCCCAACGTGTCAACATTTTGTCGGACATTTTTTTCTTATTTATTTTCATCTTTTTTTTATGTCCGTTCCTAATACAGGTACCTATGATAGGCATTATCCACAAACAAACCAATGCAGGTGCCATTGTTGTGCACAACCCGCAATCACATCAATACAGGTACCAATGATAGGCAATACTGCAATTTTCAAGAAATTTTTTCCAATTTCTTTCAGTACCTCTTTCTTACTCCATAAATGTACACCACTCACTCATATAATTTATCACCCTCATTCAATCACCTTCCATCCTTATATCCCCTTAACAAATAATGTGTGCAATAAAGCTCTTAAGGGATATTTTAGGATAGAAAAAGATAGAAATTATAAAGCTCATAAAGGTAGGCAAGTGAGTTTTTATAAGGAAAGTGAATGGTGTTTCTCTCCATTCATTACAAATTAAGGTTCAAACAGGGTACTAGGGATAAAAATTTCAATAAGGGTTGGCTTAAAAGGCTCAAATGACCAAAGAAGGCTCCACCCTTATCTTTAAACCAAATCAAGCTGTCTATAAAATTTTGCATAATGCAAGCTTTTGGGATGCAATATAGGTAAGTCTTCACAATTATCTAAGTATCAAAGATAGAATATTTTATGCCTGTTAGTGCTCAAGAATTCTTAGAAATCATGTAAGGAAAATAATAACACCAACTACCTAGCTCATGAATGGTTTAGCTAAAAAATTATATTGCAGAAAATCAAAGAGACATGCTAAACGATTGCAAATTTTTTGAAAATTTCAAAAATATTCAGCTAATTCGATACAAAATTTTTAGAAGTCTTGGAAAGCTCTTAAATCAAAAGAGAAACTAAGATATTGAAGCAAAAAAGAGCAAACTACACCAAACAACTATAAATCCAGATAACTCCCCACCCCACATTTAAACACAAATAAATATTGTTCTCAATGTTAAAGAAAATAAGAGCATAAAGAGGGAAAAGGAAAGGTTCTCTAGCAATGAAGAATGTTTTATACAGTGTATCATGTCATAAATAACTTTCATGCGATTTGGAGTTTAATCACTAGAACAAAAACAAAACAATAAGCCCTTCAAGAAATTAAGAAAAAGAAAACAAATACAATTTAACATATTTAATTAACTAAATGAAAGGAACAATAAGACAACAATAAAAGCTTGGGTTGCCTCCCAAGAAGTGCCCTCGTTTATAGTATTAGGCTCGACTTTGGAATGTTTGATCATTCCAAATATGTAAGGATGGTCGGCCTTTCTTTTCCATCTGACTTTCATGGGAAAAGTTTAACACCATTTCTCTCTACTATTAAAGCATGATTCCCAACTCTAACTTGAACTTGTCCTTCTCTCCACGCATCCAAAGCTAGTGCACCAATTATCGCATCAAGTTGCTTCTCGAACCGTTTTTCGTCTTTCTGATCATGGTCACTTTGCTCATACCCTCACTTTTTTGCTCTTGTCAAACCATTTCTTAATTCTTTTTCATCTCAATTTTATCATTAGGTGGTTTTTTCTCCAACTCAATTTTGGAATTTTCCTTTGTTTCAACAACCTCTTTGAGTACATTGCTTTTACCTACTTTGGGTACCATTTCTTCAAACCTATCAACAAGTGAACCAAAGGAATAATTAGCACATTTTTCTACAAATATTGGGACACTATCATTATAATTAAAAACATGAATTTCAACCAATTCATTTTGAACTTGCAAAATCAACTTCCTTTTGTTAACGTCAATTAAAGCATGTGCGGTCGACAAAAATGGCCTTCCTATAATCAATAGAATCTCATTGTCTTTACCGGTGTCCAATACCAAGAAATCAACTAGAAATACCAAGTCTTCTATTTGAACAAGTGCATCTTCCAACAAGCCATATTGTTTTTTATCAGACAAATCTGCAAATTGGAATGTAATGTTGAGGTTGGTTTTGCATTGGTGATCCCTAGCTTATCATGGATGGCTTGGGGAATTATATTGATGCTCGCCCCCAAATCACAAAGTGAACAATGCAATGTTTTAACTCCTATATTCACGGGTACAGAGAAACTACCAGGATCCTTGAGCTTGGGGGGTAATCTCCATTGAACAATAGCACTGCACTTGGCATCGGGGCTAACTTTCTCATCATGTCCCATTTCTGCTTCCTAGCCAAGAGATCCTTCATAAATCGAGCATAATTGGGCATCTTGTAGAGAATATCAACCAAACGGATTTTTACATTAAGTTTTTTAAACATATCAAGGAATTTGTGGAATTGTTTCTCTTTTTTCACCTTTCTTGGACCAATGAGTAGTTGAGGAAACGATACTTTCACCGATGTATCCAATTTCATGGGTTCGTCCACTTAATTTTTTTTTGACTCCTTAATTTCATTCTCTTTTGTCATCTTCTCATCATTACCTTCAACTTCAATTTTATCTTCAATTATCTAAAGTGGATTTTTCCTTCTCAACTTCTTTGTCAAACGTTTCATTTTTATTATGTACAATCAATTCTTTTCCACTCCTCAGTGAAATAGCATTGCATTGTTCCTCTGAATTTGGAATGGTGTCACTTTTCAATACTCCCATAAATCTTTCACTATTTTCCTGAACCAATTTTCCCAATTGAAGTTCCAAGTTCCTTGTAGAAGTTTGTGAATTCTCATACTTCCTCATTTGCAATTTGTGATTCCTCCTCAAAACTTCCAATTCCCTTCTCAATTATCTTCGTTGGATTGATCATTGGTTATATGTGAAGGATAATTGGGATTTTGAGATATAGGTCTTGGTTGCGGTGGTGGGTATGAGTTATTTTGTTGGGGTGGATAATTTTTGGCATTTTTTTCGTGAGGTGGTTGATATGCTCTAGAAGATGAAGTTTGGTTGAAATTTTTTTGGTTGTAGCTGGTTAGAATAGGCGGATTTTGAACATTGCTTTGATAACTTTATGAGAAATTTGGATGATTACGCCAAGATGGATTATAGGTATTACCATGGAAAGTAGGTGGGTTCCTTGTGCTAGAATTTTGGTTGACACATACAAAGGCCATTCTGATGACTCCCATCGTAGAAATCACTACTCAGCATCCCTTGAGATATTGAAGCCATGGAGTTCACCAAAGTCCTTCCTACATTCTCTAAGGCTTTTGTTAAATTTGTTATCACCTTTATCATCATACCCTTTTGAGATAAGAAAACATCATTGAAATTAATCGTACCTCCTTGTTGGGCATTAAATTGATGCACTTGCTGTTGTTGTTGTCCAACTGAAGGAGTGACTGTCCCATGGTAGTAGTGGATTGATGCCATTCTTTCAAACAATTCTTGTGCTTCTTCTGCGGTCTTAAGAGGATAAACGCCTCCTGTGCTTGCATTTACAATGAATCTCATTTCTAGAATAATCCATTGTAGAATGCTTGAATTTGTAACCACAATGGAATCGCATGGTGTGAACACCTTTTTCTAAGAAACTCCTTGAAGCGATCCCATGCTTCACTAAACTCACTCCAGTGATTTGTCTGAAAGAAGTAATGTTATTACGGAGCTTTGTAGTTCTTATTCAGTGGAAAGTGTTTGGCTAGAAACTTTGAGCCAATTGGTTCCACGTGGTGAAAGTGCCTTATTGAAAAGATTGCAGCCAAAACTTTACCTATCTCTCAAAGAAAATTGAAAGGCTCTCATTCCAATACAATCTGGATGCACTCCGTTGTACTTGAATGTGTTAATGACTTTCTCAAAATTTACCGAATGTGTATAGGGATCCTCGTTTGGCCCACCTCCAAACATAGTATGGGTTTGGAGTATTTGAATCAAGGCAGAATTATTTTCAAAATTGTTAGCTTGTATGAGCAGTCAGGCAATGCTAGAACTTGCCCCTTCAAAATTGGTATCGCATAATCTATAAGGGGTCGAGGATTAGAGTTAACTGTAGTGCAGGCTATCTCCTCTTGTTCCTCAACTTTTCATGGTTCGGATCTCTATTGTATTTTCTCTTTGGCCTGATTCTTGTTGTTTCTTGTGGTTTCTAGTTTGAGTCTGTTTAATGTCCAAATCACCGGGATATAGTGGTTGTTTGGAAGAACAAGTATTTACCATAAACTACAAGAAAGAGACCAAACTTCGAATGTCAAAGCAAGATCCGAAGTAAAAAAAAAATCTAATCTAGGAAGGCTTGGTAAACCTAATATTGCTACCAAGATTAGTCCCCGACAACGGCGCCAAAAACTTGTTTGGGTAAATAATTGATTAGGTCTTTTAGTTCACAAAAAAGCAATAAATAAAGTCTTAATAACCCTAATAAACACTTACTTACTCGCAAGGATATGAGGTAAATTTGTAGATTGAGTGAGTAAGGATCGTTCCCACGAGAACTATGGAACAATTACAAAGTTCACAAACATATTTACCAATTAGACAAATTAATTAAAAGATTTTTCTTTCTATCTAGCTAAATTAATTCTAGAAACTATTTTACAGAAGATTAAAATTAAGAACAATTACTAAAACTAATTAAATCTAAGAAACAAATTAACTAAAATGAAACCAAACTTAAATTAATAAACTAGAAGATTAAATGCAAAAAGATTAAATTTAAACTACAAAATTGTAGTAAAGAACTAGAATTGAATTGGCCACAGGAAAGCAAACTCAGTAATCGTAGCCAAAACAAAGGTTGATGAAGTTTGAAATCTTGATAAGAAATTAAAACCCTAGCTAATGACTTCTAATGCTATCTAATGATCTATATACTCTAATGATCTAGTGTCTAACTCTCTCAACTCCTCTTGATATTGGGGTATTTATAAGGAATACAAGGGTTTAATTCCCTATCAAATGATAGAAATATGGTAAACCTTGAACAGTTATCTAACCGGGCGAATGAAACTTCAAAAACAACTAATTTTTGTAACCTACTACAGCTTAATGCGCATGTGCACACCAATTTACATGCATGTGCTAATAAAACGGCTACTGGAAATATCCTTGCTCTTTGGTTCCTTCACTCATGCACAGACTTCGGGTCACGCATGTGTGCGCTGGCCAGATTGCTTGTCTCAACTTCTACCTCCATTTTGATCTTGATGCTTATGGAATTTGGAAAAACTCAAAACATGAAAGTTGTATCTCTCTCTTACCTTTCCAATGCATTTTGAATCATTTCAATCAAAGCTTAGACAAGAAAGTTATGCTCAAAATACCAATCTATGTCCAAATTCGTTCCTCGCTGGCGTACATTTTCCATCCTTATGATTTTTCTCCCAACTTTTTAACCTTTTTGACTCTTTTTTCATTCCAAACCTACAAAAACAAAAAATAAACAAATTAAGCTTATAATTAACTCAAATATTGCTTGCATCACATGAAAACACTGTAAATGATACTTAAAATATAAGACATTTATGAGTTTATAAATTTCACATCTGGCCTGAAATCTGTAGACCACTTGAAGACTTACATTTGGAACCCTTGGAGTGTCCATATACCCTGCATTCAATCTCCTGTCTCTTAACATTCTCGGAAGTCCTCTTCCAATGTAAATCTGATGAGGCAATAATCCAACAATCCAAATGCATATGGACCTTTGAAGCCAAGGCGTGGAAACTCTGCGAATAACATCTGTACTAGGTCTGTCCCTGGGAAATTTTCCAACAAGTGCTCGTTCGAATGGTGCATCGAGTTTGGTGATTTCTTCTTTGCTGAAAAAAAACCTAGATCGCCATAATGCGAGGATATTTGTTTGATTTTGAGGGAAGAGTGTTAAAATTGGGAAACTATATCAGCAAATAATTTGTTTGGAATGGGTTTAGGACCTCCAGCCATAGGCTGGAGGCAATTGGAGGCTGCCATGCACAAACCCTCGTTTTAGAGAGAAGAACGAGAAAATTTAGAGAGAGAAAATTTTTCAACTTCACTTCTTAATAAAGCCCCAAATTTATAGAAAAACCACTAAGGCCCATAATCCAGTCGACCCATTCATGAAGGGTAACCTGTTCTCCTTTGCTGATTCACTTAGTCTTTCTGAGGGCGAATGGCTTTCTGTTTCATTTGCTCTCAGCGAATGCATTTACCTTGGTTATTCATTGAGAGTGAATAACCTTTTGATGAGCTCGCTTAGGGTGAATAAAGTGCTTTCCCAGATTCGCTGAGAGGGAATGGCCCTTTGATGAGCTGGCTCTCGGCGACTGATCCACTAATTTCCATTCGCTTGACTGATCCACTAATTTCCATTCACTCAAGGCGAATGGTCCTTAGCCTCTAATATTTGATTTAGCTCAATTCAATTTCCTCTTTGTTCTGCTCTTGTGAAATGACCATTGTATCCCTCAATGACCTATACACAATATTAAACACAATAAATAGATATCTTTATCTCCTAAACACAACTAAATTTCTAATACAACAAAAACCTACTAATCACTATACACCAATTTATTAACATAAAACACTGAAAATCGGGACTAACTTAATCAATTATACAACAAGTGGAACATAAAAAAGTCTAAACATAGAGTTATCAATTCCCTCCATGTACATAGCATTTTGCTAGTTTCGTGCAAACTAGAACAGAAACAAATGGCACGAACCAAATAACGATTCACCTAACCTACACCGCACAAAGAAATGATAATACTAAAATCGAGATTGAAATAATTGACCATAAACCTAGTTTGAAAGCCAACCAACCACACAAAACATAAGTTGGACAAGTTCACGTGAAAAATGCCACCAGGAATTATATCAATTAGATTTTCTAAGAAAACAATTTAGGAAGTCAAATCAACCAATATGGCCCACGTTATGCAAAATACTGTGATTTCCCACAACTAACTTGTAAACTCTCAAAACCACAACCTATAATCCACAATCTAATAGGGAAAGATCGGTAGATCCTTAAAATGATTAACAGCCGAATGACAAACAATGTCAAAGCATTAAGAACTCTTAAAATCATTTAACCTGAAACCAACAATGCAATTTTACATTAATCCTTTATGACAACCTTATTTGTTGGCTAATTTTTCTCTTTTCTTTTTTCTTGTTTATGTGGCAAACGCAAGACTTATTTTTACGCAAGCTGCCATATTTCATCCATTTTTTACCATGCCATATACTTTGACATAAGGCAAGCCATTTTTTCTCAATCGGAGCACGAAAGGAACTAGCCACAGATTAATGCATTGAGCATGGGGTTAAGACCTATAAAACTAAAACAGAACGTGAAACCTTTCCATGCAATTACACACAAGTGAACATGCAAAGTTCTATATCATTTGAAATCCATTTCATTGATAGATCATAAGGAAGAAATCTCAATAATTTCCAAATAGGTATGGCCAATTAAAACTATTTACGCAACTCCTCTCTAATAACAATGACTCCAAAAATTGTATTTAAAATAAAGCACTAATGCATATAAATCCTGGCTTCACCCATTTAAGAAAATTAATGCAACATATGCTCATGTGGTCCAAAAATACTAGGTTATCATATCATTAGCGATTAACAACAATGCAAATAATAATATATCATTTCACCCTGTATGTACTTGGACAGTATAGCTTGAAATTGAGAGTTTTTAATTTTTGAATTCTAATAACTTACTCGCAGCACTTTGAACCTTGAGAAGATGCTATGGAGAATGAACTTGGTGACAACTATAACATCATTTATCGGTAAGGTCATCGCCTCAATCAACCTAGAATCATAGTTAACTGCCACCAAAATATACCGATTGAAATAAAGCTTGGGAATGGTCTCATAAATCAATTCTCCAAGCATCAAGTAGCTCAATTACTAAAATATAGTTCAAGGGCATCTCGTCGCTACGAGATATGTTTCTCGCTCTTTGACACTCATCACATTGCTCAATGAACTTCCTATCATTCTGGAATAATGTTGGCCAATATAACCCACTTTGAAGAAAGTAGTTCTTTGATTGTTGTGATGTCCCCCAACTTGCGATGAATGACACATTTGCAGCATATTTTGCATTTCCTCCTCGGTTACGAAACTCTAGATCAATTTATCATTACATCATCAGTACATGGTATGTAAATAAGGATCATCCCAAAAATTGAATTTGAGATCTGAGAAAAACTTCTTCCTTGGTTATAATACATTGATGATAGAAGAATTTTTGCTACCATACCATGGATTAAATCCTACCATCATTAAGTGCTTCTTTAGAAATTCCTCTTTAATAGGTGACAATTCTTAGCCATTCCTTTGTTCTAATTCCAGTCTTGACAAGTGATCAGCTACTACATTTTCACAACCTTTCTTATCAATAACCTCCCAATCAAATTCCCGCAGAAATAAAACCCAATGCATTAATCTAGGCTTTGCATCACTCGTACAAAAAAAGTATTTTAATGTTGCATGATATGTATGAACAAAGACTTTAAGACCAATCATATAAGAGAAAAACTTGTTGAAAGCAAACACAACAACTAGTAACTCTTTCTTAGTTGTAGAATAATTAACTTTAGCTTTATTAAGAGTCCAATCTGCTTAATAAATAACATGCAAAATTTTGTCCTTTTTGCCAAAGGACTATCCACCCACAGCAAAATCACTTTCATTGTACATTAGCTTGAACAGTAAAGACCAACGGGGTGCCATAAATATGGGTGTAGATACTAAAGCTTTTTCAAAACATTGAATGCATGCAAGCAATTTTAATCAAAGTTAAAAGTGATATCTTTTCGTAATAAGGCACACAAGGGTTTAGATATTAAATAAAAATCTTTAATGAACTACCTATAGAACTGAGAATGTCCTAAAAGTTTAACACTATTGGGTGGAGGTAATTTTTCAATAATTTTAGTTTGAGCTCTATCCACCTTAATTCCCTTGGTAGAAATTTTGTGACCTAAAACTATTCCTTCTTGAACCATGAAGTGAAAATTTTCCTAATTAAGAGCAAGTTTAGTTTCTTCACATTGTTCAGGGATTGAAGATAAATTATGCAAGCAATCACCAAATGTAGAACCAAATACAAAAAGACACTAATGAAAATTTCTATGCATTTTTCAATCATTTCATGAAATATTGAAAACATTAGATACGGACAAGTAAAGGTAGTGTTTTCTTGGTCTTATAGAGCTGTAGCAATCTGGAAACATTCGGAGCACCCATCTAAGAAACAACGAAAAGCATGACTTGCTAATTTTTATAACATCTGATCAATGAATGGCAGTGAAAAGTGGTCCTTACAGGTGACTTCATTTAATTTCCAATAGTTAATGCAAATCGACCAATGCATGACCAACCTAGAAGGAATTAGCTCATTATGTTCATTAATTATTACTGTCATTCTTCTCTTTTAGGTACCACTTGAGTAGGACTAACCCATTCACTATCACTGATTGTATAAATACTTCCCAAATCTGGCAGATTCATTACTTCTCTCCTTACTACCACCTTCAATATGGGATTAAAGTCGACATTGAGGTCTTCTACAAGCCTAATAACTGTCAGTCATCAAAATTTTGTGTATGAAAATGGTACGGCTAATCCCTTTAATATCATGAATAGGACTGTCAATTGGTTGGGCCGCCTGACAAATAAAGGGTTGCCAAGCCTTACATTAAAGTGAGCCAGGCTGAGCTTGGACCAAATATTAGATCCAATTTAAATGTGAGTCGACTTTGGGCTTCACAGGTTCAGCCCGAATAAAGTCTGGCTCTAATATGTAAATAATATATATATATATATGTATGTATGTATGTATGTATGTATGTATATGTATATTTATATAAGCACATTATTGGGTTATTGATTTTCTCTAGTTTAACCCTATACTAATTAATCTATTAATTAAGCAAACTCTCACCCTGATAGTCATAATAACTTATTCGAAGTTTTTTTTTTTTCAATTTTTGTATGTGCAGATATAACTAATTCTTGAGAAAGTATTATTTTTTTATAGTGTAGTTATTAGTATTGAAAATTGAGATACTCTTTTTATATGTTGTGTCTTAATTTCTTAACTTTCAGTAATGTATGTACCGTGAGCTTGGGCCAGCCCGATCAAGGCTGGCCTGAAACCCGAATAAATTTGTGAGCCTAGTCTGAGGTGCATATTTATGTTATTAAACAAGAGTTTAGTTCAGCCCGATTAAGGCTCATAGCTTGAATAATTATGTGAGCCGAGTTTGGGCTTTGCAAAACTCGACTCACAAAGCCCAATTGACAGTCCTAATCATGAATGCTCCATGTAATTGAACTTTGATGCCATCTTAAAATCACAAGTAACTCACATAATTGCTCATCAGATAAATTTGCACTAACAATGACTGGAAAAGTATAATTCTCATTAAGAAAAGCATATTTTAAATGATTAAGAAGCGGTTTGAACTCTACCTTGAGGATTCGTTGGTCGGAAACCCCTCGTACCTAAGTTATCATTTGGAACTTCTTCCTTAACGGACAAATTTGCTTTTACCATCTTCAAAAAAGTCCTTGTTTCTTCATTATGTCTTTCCCCCTCTCTTGAATGAATCAAGGTTTTTCCCAACAGGAGTTCTGGAACTTCATATCTACAAGAATTATCAACAAGGTCATAAATAACATCAATCATCATAACATCATCATAAATAACAAGAATTTTAACTTGTTTGAGAGAATTAAACATAGAAAAATTGGCAGTTTGATCATCAACTCTCAATTATAACTTTCCCTTTTGGACATCTATCAATACCTTGCCATTTGCCAAACATGCTATGCTAAGAATTAGCAGCATCTCTTTGTACTCTTCCATATCCAGAATGATAAAATTTGCTAGGAAATAGCACTTCTCCACTTTAACCAGGATATCTTTGACAAAGCCTTCGGGTTTTAAACACTCCAATTAGCCAGATGAAAGAGTTACAGTAGTCGGCTTAGGCTTTCCGCCGTTTAACTCCTTATGAATACACAATGGCATTAGATTGATGGATGCTCCTAGATCACACAAGGCATTTTCAAATTCTACCCCCTACTATGCATGAAATAGAAAATGAACCGGGGTTTTTCACTTTTGAGGTAATTTTTTTCTGAATTTTGGCACCGTGCCTTTTTGCCAAGTATAAAACTTCATTCCCTAATAATTTTTTTTTGTTGGTCAACACCTACTTAAGAAATTTTGTAGGCATTTGGGCATATTCTCTTGAGTTTCCATGAAAGGTATGTTGATTTCAATTTTATTGAAGATATCGAGCAATCTCTTAAATTTCTTTTGATCAACTTCACCCTTGAGCCTATTAAGTAATGGAATTTTTACTACTACATGAGTGGGTTGAATTTCAATTTCTCTACATGTTGGAATTTTATACTTTTCTTCGTTACTTATTTTCATTGATACCCGTGCTATCCTCCTTTTTAATCTTTTCCTCTTTCCCTTTCATTTGCTTAGGTTTCACTACTTTCCCACTTCTCAATGTAACGACTTTTGCATTCTCCCTTGGTTTACAGATGGTATCACATGGTAATGCTCTTGGTGGTCGTTCGGCTATACTTCATGCCATCTGACCTATTTCATTCTCTGAGTTTTCAATCATAGCATTGTGCTTTGCATAAATTGCTGAATATTTTGCTCGAACTGACTCTCTTGTTCATATTGGGCTGATGGTACATGCATTTGCTGTTGTTGTAAGATGGGTATTGCTTAAAAGGTGGGCTCTAATTTGAACATTGTAGCTATGCATTAGCCGGATTATACTTCACCTTAAAAAGTTTAGATGATTTCTCCATCTTGAGTTATAAGTGTTGTTCTCCAGGTTGTTTTGCGACCTAAACTGATGTTGAATGTGCCTTTGGTTACCCATGTAATTCACTTGCTCATAATTTTCAAGAAAAGAAGTAGGAGTTAATGCAATGCATTGACCATTGGCATGATTACCTAAACAAATATCGCAAGAAAGTGCTTGTGGGGTGGCCACTACATTGCCTTTTGTCTCTTCCTTTTGTTTTGCCAGTTGATCTTAGCGACTCATATAAACTTATTTTGGGTCATTAATGCGTTTACCGTATTCAACTCTAGGACCCCTCTCTTTATTCTCTTTCTTGGGATTTTGATGATTAAAAGTATTTGTTGGACATCTTGTCAAACAATTTTTGAACTTTCTCCAGTGTTTTATTCAATGAAAAAGACCTGTCTACATGGCCTAAGACTCAACAGCTTCACGGGAATCTTGAGATAACCCGTTGTAAAAAGTTTGAATTTGCAACCAGAGAGGTAAGCCATGGTGTGACCATTTATTCAAAAGATCAGTAAAGAACTCCACAACCTTCACCAAGATTCTCCCTATGCAACTGATTGAAGGAAGTACTATCGTTCTTAAGCTTAGCAGTCTAAGAAAGTGAGAAATACTTGGTCATGAAAGCTTGATCCAATTTGTCCCTTGTTGTGAAAGTCCCTCACTTGTGTCCTTACAGCCATAAATTTGGCTTGTCCCTCAATAAAAAGGGAAACAAACCCTATTTAAGAGCGTCAATCGATGCGCCATTTTGTTTGAAAATATCACGCACTTTCTCAAAATTTATCAAGTAGCGGTTTGGATCGTCGCTTGACAGGCCAAAGAACATCACGTGCTGTTGTAGTATGGATATGAGACCATACTTGATCTCAAAATTGTTGACTTGAATGGGAAGTAACGCGATACATAAAATTGATCTAGCTTGAGATCCCCCCAAGGTTGACAGTGTGTAATCTCCTAAGGATCAGTTATTCCGTACCGGCGCATCTTAATCATTGTCTCCAAATTTACCATTATTACTATTATTTCCCACATTCTTATTTTCTGGCGGTATTATGGGCTGGATAAGAATTATTTCGTTAGCCAAATTTGATTTTACTTGTTGTTATTGTCGTCATGTTATATTCCTTGATAATAGTATGTTCAGATCTATGTTTAAACTATGAAGCACAAGAAAACGATTACGAGCACCAATTTATAGGGGCAAACAACTAGTAGTAGAATTAATGAAGAAATAAGGCACAGAGAACTTTTGAAATTAAATAACTAAAATAAAAAACTAAAGTCTAAATTAGGAATCGTATTAGAGTTTTAATATTGCCTAAAACAACAATCTCCAGCAATGCTACCAAAAAGTTGATGTAGAAAAAATTAAACTAACCTCTTAAATAACTGTCCACTAATAGCCACAAGTGCACAGTATTAATGTATTTGTAGAGTGAATAAGGATCATTCCTACAAAGACTGCGTAGACAAGTTCTAAAATTCTAAACTAATTTCTATCTAGACGACCACAAGGGAATGTTTTTGGACTTTATGAATTAAAAGTCAAAATTTTACTGGATTTAAAAAGTGCAACAATAACGCAAAATAATCAAAAGAGTGTTTCAAATAGTAGAGAAGATGTATTAGGTACTAGGATAACAATGTCCAATGGCCATTCAAAACTCGGGTCAATTGGTCCAATTATACTGCGTACAACTTTAATTCTCAGTTATCAATCCATCCCCGATTCTTTGTGCAACTAGATCCTATGAAATAATTAATTAGGGGTAGATTTCTCTTTATCCAAGATTAATCAATTCAAATCTTATCTGTATGGAATTATCATGAATTAACTAATTAATTTGACCATATCTACCATGAATTAAATTAATTTAACAATTAATATAGGTCTATGACAGGTAAAGGTTTTCATTCGACCGGCGTTTGATTCTCTTGTTCAACTTGATTTGTTTGACTTTCAATTTGAAAATTTTAAAGTAAAAGTCAAGTCATATGAATCTAAAGCCGATTAAAGTCGAGTCGTTTAAATTCGACTTGTTCGACTGGTAAGTCGAACAAGTCTAATAAGTCGAACGTTTAATCTTCTTCCAATCCATATTCTAATTCCAAAATTTAATACAGTGTCCCAAAAAATTTCATATTCCACAAAAATGTACTAAATTTAGAAGTGTACAACTTATTAATATAACACTTTTGTTTTTATTATTTCAATTGCCACAATAACATCCATATTATCATCTTTATATAATGTGTGTACAAAATTATAATTCATAATATATTATATATACAAGTTTCAAATAGTTTATATATATAAATTTACACACATATCTTTGTATATATACTACACACACACACAAATCACAAATCTTAGTATACGAATATGTATTAGTGCATTACAAAGTCAGAAATTCAGAATCACTTACCAAAATCAATTCATGAGATAAGAAAATTTTTATTGATTATCAATCTCTATTAAGTTATATCCTATAAGTATATAGGAATATATATGATTACTTAACTCTATTTATACTAATAGTAAGTTAGTAAAATACATTTAATATACTTGTGGATAGTAAAAATATTAATCTAATAAGTTATGTAATAGAACTGCATAAGTATATAAATTAGACGTTCTGTAAAACGTATTTTTATTACACTTATAAGTTATAAAAATCTTGGTATATGAATATAAGAACATGTATGTATAGATATATTGTATATAAATATTTAAGCATATACAATTACTTAACTCTAGTATCTATATGTATTAAAAGAAAATTAGTAATTGATTTAATTATTTATTGAAACAAAACTGTTACATTAATAAATTGTATACCTATATTAATGTATAAGTATATAAATTGTACATAACACCGATAATTGTACAAAGAAAAGATATTTAAGTATTAAGAAAAAATAATATTATCAGTTATTAACATATTTAATCTTATATTATTAAGAATTAAGAATATTACGACTAAAATATTATATACACAATTATATTAATATATTATTATAACTGTAGATCCTTATATATATACATACATATATATATATATGTATATATACATACATATATATATATATATATTTGTTTGACTTATTTGACCGTTAGTTTGACTTTGAAGTTAGAGTCAAAGTCGAGTCGAAATGTCACTTAGTTAATTTGACTTCGAGTCGAAAGTCAAACAAGTCAATTTTTTTCTGACTTGATTCGACTCGACTGTTTGATTTAACTAACTTTTGAACATCCCTATGACAAGGTGGTCAATTTCTGTATAACCTTGGCCAACCTAACAAAATTCAGAGTTAATTATACCCTTTTTTAACCAACGGAAATATTTTGGGGGGTGTTACTCTCAAAATTTTATTAATAACAGAAAAATAAAGTACATGGAGGGGGACAAGGCCAAAACCTCTCATAGAAATACATGATTCATGGTTTTAATTGACATTATTGTATGGGTCCTAGCATAGGAAAAACTTTATTATATGAAGTTTCTATCAAGTGGCATGCCAAATTATATTTCTAAATCAATGAAATTCTAACATTTTAAATAGTGACTTACTAATTTATTTTATTTTTATACCCACCATTTTAAATAATAAAATCTCATTATTTTGGGGATACCATTTAACCCATCACTTAGTAGAACCTTACCATTATAAAGTTTCTCCTAGCACGGACATAGGGGAAACCAACTAAATCCATGTTAAGTAATCCACGAATTCAAGGAGGAGGAAATTATGATAAAAATGCAAATTACAAAAAGGACCCCTAATTTAGCTAGACTATCTGAAACACTGTTAGCCGGTCAAGATCTTCTATCTCACATCTGTGTCATTCCCTGTCACACCCCCAAATGAACAGTCAAGATTCTGTGGAGTAATTTTAATAGAGTAATCTTGACTGTTCATTTGGTGGTGTGACAGTGAGTGACATATGATGTAAGACAGAAGATCCTTAACCTATTAGCCTCTCTATATGTGTGATCGGAGGAGATGGAAAATAGCTTGTTGGAGAAGCCATTTAATCCTTCTTGTTGATCCAGGACTTGAGATTAATCTTCTACCACAACCTGCCCATTTTGTCCTTCCAAACAATTCCGCAATCCCAGCTACAAACCAGCTGCTTCTGCGTCCAGATTAGTCCCTTCTCCAGAATGTTTTGCCCAAAAAAAAAAAAAAAAGTGATCCCTAAGTACACCTCCACAACCCGTCACACCTAGATTGCCAATTGCCGAACCGTCCACATTTAACTTATACCATCCAGCGGACGGTTTAAGCCAAGAAAGAGCATTTATGGAGTCTTTTACGGACCAAATTTTCTTGTGAAATAAACTGCTCGATGCGAGGCCGCAAAACCGAGAAATCGAAATCAAATTTATCATTTAAACGACAGTCGTGAATAAGAGTGGAAACCCTGCAGAGAGTAGCTGTTATTGACCACCTCCTAGCATTGTATATAAAATCATTCCTATGGAGCCGAAGAGTATAGCAATATCATGGATGGCAGCAACAAAATAATGGTACCGTCAATTTTTGCAGGTCCAGCCATCGACCGAAGTTGACACTTGAGCAAGATGTTGATATGATTCTGGTTGGCAATTCCAAATAAGCTACTGAAATAACTCCAAACCTGCCGAGCAGCTTCAAATTGAACAAAACAATGCTCCAACGTGACCTCATTATCACAAAAAGGACACTTTGAAGCCAGTTGAAAGCCAATCTCCCGCAGCACCTCCGGAAAAAACAAGTAGTTGTTGAGAACCCTCCACATAAAGATGGAAATTTTCAAAGGGATTCTAGAACTACAAATATATTTTTGAGATGCCGATTTCGCTATTGGTTGCTTAACACAATCATAAGCAGAAGACAGAAAAGTGACCCGAAGAGGATGGACTCCAAACCAAAACATCCGGCTCATTTGATAAGCAAACATCTTTAGTCTGCACCTTAGCCTTTAACTCAGGGTTCGAAAGTTGGCTCAAAAAGGAATGATTCACCTACCAGATTCATTAGAGTAAATCTGATTAATGGGAACACTATCATCCATATCAACATTTAAAGGACGGTTTCCCAGCCAATTATACCTCCAAATGTCACAATCCCCTTTTCTAATTCAATTGCTAGGTGACTGGTCTCAGATTATCTCCCTTTTTCTCTGTGATTTTTTGTTTATGTGCAGTTTTACCGTATAGATGACGACTGTACGTTGCATAATCTTGGGAGCTTTTAGTTTTCTAACATGAATTTGTATGGTTTTTTCTCATTTTTTTCGAAAATTTAGTGTGGTTTAAGGTCGAATTTTGGAGCTTCAATTTCAAAACTTGAACTACATTTCGTTCTAGTGCACCAATTTAAATACTTTGGCTAATTTTCTAGGTTGGGACTCATTATGATGAGAAAAGTAATTTTTCTACCAACAAGACTTGTAAGACTGAATTTTTAGTTTTTCATAGTCAAGATTGAATATTCTCAGGTCCTCAATCCTTCTTTTCATTTAGTAATACCAGTTTCCCTCTAATATTTGTTTAGAATAGTGAAACAGAAACCATTCAAGTGTTTACTCCCATTCTAGATTTGATTTTTCTTCTTAAAAGTTGTGCATGATTAAGTTTACTATTTTGTTTTTATTTTATGCCAATGGGAGAAAGATTGCAATATTGAATATTCAGATTATTCCGCTCAAAACATTCAATTTCATTGACTATGATGAGTATTGAAAATTTATTTGCTACTCACTCCGTAATGTGGAATAAGTATTGTAAGTCGTTGGATCATTAAAAAGTAGTGGGACCTTCCTGCTTGGTATTAATTTGTACCATACCTACTCCACATTACGGAGTAAGTAGTAAGTATTATACAACTTATAAAGCTAGGTACTCTTTCTATAATTGGTCTTATCCCATTAAACTTTTGATTCTGTAAGGCAAATCGAATCATTAATTTTACACGCTCATTTCATGTGGTCTGGGCCTCCTGGCCTTACTGCAAATTATGACATTCATACATATATACGTGTTTAGCTCTCCAAAATAACATTCTGTCAATGCATGTTTTTCTTGTTTAATTTCAAATATTCTTCCACCCTCGATCTCTTCATTATGAGTACCATCTTCTTTTTTGCACAATCTCCCAATTTCTTCGATTGGCCACTGATAATTCTTTCCAGTTTTGAGTTTATCTCTTTAATACATGAAGTTAATTTCTTTCCCTTTTTTGTTCCCAAAGCTTCTGCTCATTGTTCTCAACCAAAATTGCTACGTGATTTCAAATATGAAATCCAAATATCCAGTTCTTCAAGTAGCTCTAAGGTAAGCGATTCTATATCACCATAACTAGCATGATTGGGTTCATTGACAACTATTATGTCATTTAAGCATTATTTTCCTTAGTTTCAGCTGGCAGTTCTTCACCAAAAGCTCAACATTGTATAGCTACAATTTTTTTGACTTTTTATATTGGCTGTATTTTTCCTAATGTGTAATAGTTGGTATTTATTGACTTCTTCTTATAAGTACGGGATTAAGACCTTCAATTCCGATTTGTTTTAGAGACAAGTATAAAACTTGAGCTTATCAGACTGTTATGGTTCTCCCTTCTCAAAGTTCATATGGGTAATCAGGTTCACAAATTCCATCAACTCGTTGTAGGCTCCGTTTCGAAACTCCTCACAACAAGCGCTCAGCAGTTCCTTGCCTCTATCTTCCGCAAATGCCTTATCTTTTCCCTGCACCTCCAAGTTCAATTTCCCTCTCTTGGTTCCTCTATTATAGTGAAATGTATTAAGTGCAGTAATAATAGAGCTACCAACGACCAGTGACAGCTCTATTGTATTCTGCTGAAATGTGATGACAGACGACCAGTGACAGACAGGAGCCGCAAATCTCTTCGTTACACTTGACGAATAGAGCCGCAAATTTATTGACGACCAGTGAGTACCGTGAATTGCGCTTAGAAAAAAGTAGTTCATGTTCGTTAGTTGGCCATAATTTTTTCTGGATTATACTATTTGCACTTTCTCGTAAATCCGGCTCTAGTCAATTTCTAGTTTTTTGATTCATTTAAATTTAAGACATGAAATTTCAGAAGTGCTCTACTCTATTAGTCGTACATTCTTATGTAGTTCCTGTAATGACTTAGCTTCTTTTCGGTTCTTCTGTTGATTGAATGTGCTGACAGTTGCATACTTTTTGTTTACTAGTATGGGGTATGTGCTTTGCACGTTTAAACATACTAATTATTTAATTTTTATTGCTATTAATTAAATAAGTTTATACACACTAACTGTTTGATTTTTTTTAGTTCAATTGATTTTTCACTTTTATAATTTCTGTTTAATATTTAACTAAGTTAAAGAATATTTTATAGTTCGTATGAACTTTAGAGAAATATTTTTTTTAGATATACTTGTTATAAATATAAGGAATTTGTTTAGTTTAATAGTTCAAATAATTTTATAAAATCTAAATAATTGTGTCTGTGAATAATACATTTACTTTGCACTTTTAAATATAAAAATGCAATTTCTTTGGTTGATAATTATTGAAGAATTTTAAAATGAACTCATTGGAATTGTATACAGTTTCACAGATAGGAAAAGTTTAAAAGATCATCAAATTTTAGCAGAATATACAACAAAAAATAGTATTAAAATTTGGGGATAATTTCAGGTTTATAATAATTATAGATGGTTCTCTTCAAGTTTTAAAATTATACTTACCTTCCCTAGTTTAATGCTTTAAATAACAAAGCACACCCAAAATCATGACATCACCAAAATCTTCATATGATTATCCTAAAATACCCTTTTGTAATTTATAATAATTAATTTTTCTTTAAAGAAAAGAAGTAGAAAAAGTCTGCTTCCATCAATCTCCTTCCTAATTACTATAACACATAAACACCACCCTTAATTCTTCTACTTTGCTCGACCAAGCTGCCAATAGCCCTGAGCCGCCACCGTAAAATCCCTCAAACCAGCAATAAAAAACCCCTTCCATTGCTGCCTACAACCTCAAACCTCAAATTCCAAAGAATTAACAAACCATTGTTGCCTATCCAAACCCTAAATTGTATCCAAACTAATTCTCTCCCATTTATTCACATAAAACAAATGGAATAGATCTCCGCGAAAGTATAAAAACAAAAAAAATTAAATCTTTACAAAATCAATTTTAGATCTAGGTTATGAGCATACCAATTTTTCTGTGAAATTGAGGCTTTCAATCTTTTACTAATTGTTATTCTTGAGTAGGATTTCCTGTGGATTATTGTTTTCTATGTATTGTTTTACTTAGGAGGATGGAGAAAGAAAGGGATTAGGTTGAGGAAGTTTTGGGTAGGGAAAAAGAGTTGGAAGAAGCTAACTGGAAGGGATTGGGAAAGACAAGTTGTTGAGAGAGACTGAGATTGGAGATGGTGGAAGCTGTTTGTGAGTTGTCATGGCTTTTGAAAAAAATGTAGCAGAAATGATTCTTTCTTCCTATTTTTATTTTTTAGACAGTTTGGCTAAATAGGGTTAAATATGTTGTTTTCCAAGGCATATAATAATAACTTTGCATCTCCAAGGTATGTTAGTGTAATTTTTAAAACCTTAAGAGAACTATCTGCAATTACCATAAATTTCAGGGAAGGTGTATGAAATTATCCTTAACGTTTATTATTACATCTATTCTATAAGTTTAGTAATAAAAATGAGAGAGTAGTTTTGAAAAATGTTGACATTTTTATATTTTATTGGAACCCTTTATTCTCTTCAATTATTGAAGTTCTATCCTAATAACTTTGGATTTATCAATGGTTAGGGCACTTAGTTATTCTTAAATCCCTAGACCACTCTTGGAACCAACTTGAAGGAATCATTCGTGTGCAGATACAAAATAGTAGTTTTGAATATAGCAAACAAAGATCTCTCTTAAATATGTAATTTTCACAACTATAGGAATTATATCATTAAAATAGAAAAAAGTGAAAAATTTTCTACCATTTGGCAAGTTAGGCATGAAATTTAATAAATAATCCATAATGTTAAAGCAAAAACTCAATCTTATAGTAGTAAATTAAATGATAGATATTCAGTATTATATATTTTATTTAATAGAATAAAACCAACCGCATATAGTGCAGTAGCTATCAACCTATATAATAATAATTCGAAAGTATCAATATATGTACAATATTTTGGTTTTATCAGATAAAGTAATTTTTTTTTAGTTAGATAACCACCTGTATTGTGATGGAGGTGCTACTCTCAAATTTTATTAATATTATTAATTGAATATACATAAAGGTGGACTAGACCAGAACTTCCATCAATTACATTGCATAAAGAAAAGAATAAATTAAAAACATTAAACAATCGTTCTAAGTAAGGAAAGACCAATCTCATCTTCTCTAAGCAAATCAAGCAAAGCTATTAGTGTCTGTAGTCTAAAAATGCAAATCTATAGAAGAGGAATCACTTCCAATTCGAGCTAGAGCATCAGCTATAGATTAGCTTCTCTATGCACTTGCTGGACCTTGAAATGACCAATTGTGAGCAAGCAAAATGCTCTGCATATGACGAGCAATTAAATTAATCCCCCAAGCAATGGAGAATCTACTTGAAATCATTTCAAAGAGAATCACCGAGTCCATTTCCAGTTCAGTAGTATGTAGACCGAGACTTAAGAGTAATTGTAGCCCTTTCAGAATACCCATTGCCTCTGCACATAGACTTGTTGCATAACCAAGTGAACACGCAAAACCTGCAATAACCTGATCGTGGGAGTTACGAACTATACCATCTCATCCCGCCTGTCCGGGATTCCCTAAAGAAGACCCATCATCAATAAGTTCATAGCCACCCAGTAGAGGAGGTTGTCATGCTATCAACATAAACTTTGGCCGTTCAACACTCAACTGCACTATAGGCAAATGAAGTTGCACCTGGAAACCCTTCGCATAACTAATCTCAATAACTCCAGCCTTAATATTATTAATTATGACTGAGCAAGGTGGAGCAAACCTTCGTAGATGAATTTATATCGGGCTATGCATAACTACTAACAAATAAGTAAGTGCATGAATCAAGACCAAAAAACTCATCTTCCTCCTTAGTCCTCACAGCCGGCCACCAGTTATATAACCAATAATTCAATGGACTACTGCTCAATGGTAAAAGACTTAATAAAATTTGACAATAAAAAAATGTCAAATTGAGCCTGCCAAATTGCATCAGGAAAACCAATGATCCATAATGTCCAAATCTTTACAAGCTGAACATTAGGAAGGGCCATGAAATCCAAAATGCCATGAAATCCAGAATTTTTGAGTACATCTCAAAAAAAGGATAGAAAACCATTAATCAACTTCCACATAAAAGTTGACATCTTTATGGGCATCCTTGCACTCCAAATATACCTGCAGGATAGAATATTGTTCCTTCGATGACAAATGGTCTGATAAGCATCTTTGATAGAGAAATTACCAAATGTTGTGGATTTTGAAATCACCTTATCCGGCTCATCCGAAAGGAACATATTTGATGAGGGAACCTTTTCTTTAACATCCCCCGAGACTCTTTTAATGATTGTTAAGAAAATTATAATTCCAGCTGTGGGTTTTGGAGAATACATCTTTAATTTGAATATCTGCCACTAAAAATCGGCTATCCTCATCCAAAAATAGGCCCTCTCCTGTCTAGTTAACAAACAAAAAAGAAGATTCTCCATTTTGAATTAGGTTTGTGTAGAATCTCGAAAAATATCTTTCTTCTTTTGCATGCGAAGCCAATTGGCAAACCATGATGCACATCACTATTCGCATATCTGACAGAATTATGAAAGATCCACCACAGCTTAAGGGAGAAAGCTGTAACAATATCCTCCAATTTACAAACCAAGGCCATCTTCTTGCTGTGGGAAGCAGAGATTCTTCAGCTTTTCCAATGCTGACGCATACCAAATTTCGATTCCCCTCAAAAATTATCATCCATAAGTTTTTCAATCTGTGATAAAATTGCTTTGGGGGGATCTTGAACAACCAATATATATATATATATATGCAGGTATTGATGTTATGATATGCTTAGAGCTCATAGAATATGAATTAAATGTCTTTCGGGTGAGATGTTTTTGTTTCCAACTAGCTAATCTTCATTGAATTTTCTCCACAAGATACTGAAAATGACAAATTAGATTTCTGCCCTTAGTAAGAAAAAAGCCGAGATAATGTAATGGAAATTCCACGTGCTTGATACCAAAAATCTATTCAAGAAGCCCTAATTGTCTTGGTCTCAACCTCTGAGAAGTGAAAAAAGAACTCTTGTTCAAATTGATTTTTTGTTCGACCCCTTTTCATACATAATCAAAAAATCTCAAAGCTGTTTAATTGATTTAGTATCTCCCCTTGAGAAAATTAATCATATCATCTAAAAAGCTAAGTGGGAAACAACCATGCAATTTCTCGACAAAGCAAAAGGAACGATCTTCTTTTGATTGACTGGATTGTTAAGACCTCTCAAAAGTACTTCTGAGCAAATAATGAATGGCGCAGTTTACAAAGGATCTCCTTACTTGATACATCTTGAGGATCTAAAGAAGCTGGCCAACTCTCTATTAATCATAAGTAAAATCTAAGTACGCAAATTATTTAAGATCAAGTTATAGATGGTTGTACGAAAACAAAATTTGAGCAGTAATCGTTCAAGAAAGATCCAGGATACTTGATCAAATGCTTTCACCATGTCAAGTTTGAGGATGATATTCTTTCCATGGGCCTTTCTATCTAGGGAAAACAACATCTCCTGAGGTAATAAAATATTATCTTTCATAGTGTGTCCTTTAACAAAATGTGCTTGATCAAAAGAAATGATCTGTGGAAGCAGGCAAGACAAATGATTAGCTAAAATTTTAGAGAAAACCTAATTGATAAAATTACATAATGAGATTGCTTGGAAGTCTGTAAAAGTGTTTGGAATTATCTTTTTTGGGAAGTAAGACAATCAAAGCACTGGCAATAGCCCTAGGAATAGGATTTCTAATTAAAATTCTTTGACAGTGCCCATAATGTTCTTTGTTATAATATCCCAGAAAATCGTGAAAAATAGTCCCACAGAGAAACCATCAGGACTAGAAGCATGATCTTTGTCCATTTATAAACCACCTAAGGAACCTCTTCTGAAGTGACAGATTTAATCAAATCTTTTTTATGATCAGAAGAGACAATCATAGGAATATTATCCAAAAGAGCTTCCACTACTGGAGTGTCTATTCCCTCATCCATGAGCAAAGACTGGAAAAAACTTGACCCTTTTAGATTTAATGTCCTCCAACTCAGAGATCCAATTGCCATCCCCATTCTTAATTCTCTTGATTGAAAATGTTGCCCATTTGTCCAACATGGAGGCGTGGAAAATTTTGGAGTTAGAATCACCCTCTTTTAGCCATTTGATATGAGCCTTTTGTTGGGGAAAAACATCTTCATTCCTTAGATGCAATAAAAGAATAGTCTGAGCTGCATGCAACTCTTCTCTTGCTACCTCCGTCTGAAGCATTTCAAAGTTTCTTTCTTTTGCTGCCACATCTTAGTCAGCTGTCTCAAGTGCTTAAAAATAACATTTTTGAACAAGTCTTTGTTCCATGGTTTAAGAATCCCCTTAAGATGACATAGCTTCAAACTAAAAGCTAGCATCCCCCGAGCCTGAGACAGGTTGACACCAACTATCTTTAACCATAAATAAAAAAATAATGATGTCTCACTCATATATTCTAAATACGAAATGGACAAGGTCCACCATCCTTCAAAGAACTAAGAGACCACAACAACGATGAATGATCTAAAGAAGTGCAGTTGAGATGAATGATTACGGAATCTAAAAGAAGGTTTTGCCAAGCTAGATTAACCAAGATGCGATCAAGCCTTTTCCAAACCGGCCGACCTTGCTTGACCCCTGACCACATAAAATTACTACATGAAAAAGGTAGATTCTTGAGGCCACAAGTCGCATTCATTTTTGAGAAATTAGCCATTGCCTGTCTGTTTTGCCTTGCTCTACCCGCATATTCTGCCAAGGATTCTATAACATTAAAATCCCCTCCAACTACCTAATGATCCCTCAAGATAGAGGCACTAATCAAGTACAAAGATTCCCAAAGTTCTTTTCTCTCTACTAGAGTACTTTTTTGCATAAACAAAAGTAACTTTTAACGACCAGTTCCAATCAACATGAGTTATCCTGAGATGCAGGAATTGCTTAGAATTCTGAATAACATGAATAGCAAATGGTTTACTCCATACCACCCAAATTTTATTAGCCAAATTAATAAAAAAAATCAAAATGCAAAGTAGAATAGAAAACCTCCAACCTGCTAGCATCCGCCATAGGCTCAAGGAGTACCACAAGGTATATTTTGTGAACTCTAATGAGCATTTTGAGTTGTCATAAGGATTATTTCTTGCAAGTACCACAAACATTGCACATTGGAAAGTTAATCATTGAGAAGTGACGGTGTTGACTCCTTGAAGGCACATGTTGCATGCCTTGTTATATAGTTGTCATAACTAGAAAAACTTTCTTTTTGGCCTTGGCTTGTCATATAGCACATAGACCCAGTGAAGATGAAACAACAACTTTAGCATTTGATTCGCTCGGCCTGTCTATAATTGATTTCAAGATGGTCTTGAGAATCCATGCCAGCCTTTCATGAGAATGAGAGAATCTTGAGACTTCATCCAAGTCCAAAAAATAATCAAGCACTTCATATTCATTAATCACTTTTTTCTTCTTATTACGGAATTTGCTGTGCTAATCGTCGCGTAAAATTTTTGAGAAATGACAAATCAGCAATTTGGCTACAATTGGTTAAAGGATGCAGTTATTTCCATGTCCTTGCTCTATTGTGTTACTGACTTGCATTGGAGCTAATTCATCAAGCAAGGTTTGCATGGAGATGAAAGGCGCTGAATTGTCCAGACTGTCCTCCTTAGAAGTTAACGTAGAAACCTTAGTAGGGTTGTGCGTGGTCGCCATCACTTGAGCCTAACCTGCCCCATCTTTGGCAAGTCAACACAAATGATCTCCGGCGATTGTCTGATAACCATCGTTTCTGCCTGAAACGGCGACCTGCATCTAATCACCCTGCTTGCGTTTGAACAGCATAATTAAACATCCCCTTTTCATCTATTGAATCAATCACAAGGGTCTCTTGTAATAAATTAGGATTGTTGGCTTTATTCTCAGTTAGTTGCAAATCCATCCTTAAAACCAATTTTCTGGAATTCCTTTCGCGAAACCTCTATGGAGGCTTGCCTTTCAAAAACTTGTTGATTAAAGCAAATTTGAATGGCAAAGACAGTTGTTGTATGTCCTCCGCCATAAAAGAATGTTGGCTCACCCTTGTACTGCGATTTTTCCTTAAGAGTAATCGATTAATGCTTAAAATCTACAACATCTGTAAATGAACGATTAGGTCAACTGAAGGGTAGCCATGAATGCACACAAATCAGGAAATTAGGCAAAAAAGAGAAACTAGAGACAAGGCAGAGAGATTTTTTGTTTTTCCTTGAATTAGATATAGTATATTTTAACTAAAATATATCAGTAACTCATTAGATATTCCTATTTTTTATTATCTAATTTAATACAATTACTAATATTTAATATAGATGTTTACAAGTTCATAGACAAGAACAATATTTTTTTTGTTGGAAGACAATAGTTATCTATTTAAATTTTAGAAAATATAGTTTAGGAAATAATTTTTATTATAGGCAAAGAGTAACTTGGATTAAATAGGTGTTAATTATTTAATGCATTAAAAGGGAACTAAAATAACGTAATAATTGCAAGATAAGGATTGTAGTCTTCTAAGAAAATAAAATTGGAGTGATACACATTTTTCAACACTCTCCTACTTATTCAATCAGTTTAACAATAATCGAAAGATAGGTTCTACATGACAGTTGTATTTAGTACACCACACTGAAGTTAAATTCTTTTATTCATATTCTAGACAACAAATATCTTTCATCAATACCAAGTATAGAAATAGCATTAGAGGCAAAATAAATGCATTGCTGAAAGTCAAAGATGTTTATAGTATCTATAAGGGATAATGTGTTTGTTAATTCAAGTTTAGATGGTTGTGTGAGGCTTTTAAAGCAATTTTGTGTCTCCTTTCTTCTTCTGTTTTTTTAATCTTAAATAGAAAAAAGTTTTTAGAATTATTCTCTCAGAAAAGTCCAAAAGATATTTAAGTTATAAGCTCTACATTTTTTTGTTTAAAGATAATTCCTACTATTATTTAACTTAATTCCTAATTTAAATTTTTTTTTGTTTACCTACTTGTATAATTTTTAAAATTCATAATAAAAAAAAATGATATTAGATAGAACTCTCTATCTTATACAAAATTTTACTTCAATAGAATTCTATTCTAACAATAAAGTAATCATTAAGATTGAATTTTTTTTTAATTAGATAAATACCGAAAACTTGGTAGGGGTGCTACTCCTAAATTTTAATTTCATTAAGATTGAAAGTATATTTTAAACTTGTGTGCTATTAAAAGTTTAATGTTATTTCGCTATATCGGAATATATTTTTAGTTTCAAGGGAAAATTAGAAATGATTTTTAGTTTTAATGCCCAAAGCCTTGAGAATCTTTACAGTTTTGGGGCCACATTGGTTTTAGTTTACAGTACGAAATTGATTTGGAACTATAGTGGAATATTTCTCAAGAAAAGAGCGTCTTATTGAGACCTTTTCAATTTAAAAGACCATGTTGAGATTTTTTTCTTAGTTTAAAGGGCAAAATGATATTTAACCCTTTAAAATTAACCTTGTTTTTCTTTTCTTGTTTTGTCATCAAATGAATTTTCCTTTCTGTTATAGTAGACTTCTTAATAAACTGTTAGTTTTTCTTTTTAATTGCGTGTAAATATTATCTAGTCTATTTATGCAAGCACAACCTATATATGTTGATAATAGCCAAATGGATAATTACATTTAATGAAAAGTTTTATGCAATTAAGTTTTTTTGAAAGAAATTTATTTAATATTCAGGTTAAATAATTTTTAAATCTATCCCAAAATTCTACTCTATGAGTTTACTTCAATAAAACTTAATTCTAAAGTTAGATTTATTTCCTGTGTACCTTTTTTTTTTAAGGACTTTTTCTCTTTAAGGGTTCAAACGTATAACTGAAATATGTTAATTTATTTTTCAAGTAAATGTTTTTCTATTATTGCTTGATATAGTAAACACCATCCCAAAATAAATATTTCCTACTCTTCTTTAATTTCTAAACTCTATTATTTTTCAAAAACCACCAAGCTAGTGGTGTGGTTTTAGCCCTTATTATTAATAATTAGAAGAAATTACAAAGAGTTAGTGGTGAAAACATTTTAACTATGCTCTAACTAAAGGGACCTCCCATTTATCTAAATTGAGGATTCCCTATAATGATCTAGGACAAGTAGAAGAAGTGAAAGAAGAACAAGCCAAGGAACTAGACCCTATTTGGGCTACACAATTAGCTGCCAAATTTGCTTCATGGAATACATGATGTAGAGAGAGTTGTCCTAGTGACATCAAGAAAATAATCTCTAGGCTTATAGAATCAATTGTCCAAGGCGCAGGTGAAAGACCAGTACCAGTTCCTTATATAAAATTTTTGAGTCCGACTCAGTCACAACCTCCAAAAAGCCTTGAGAGATACAAATCTTTAAACATTTGAATAAAAACTGGACTTTTTGCCTGCATTTTGGTCACCACATCATAGTAAGATGCAAAAGCTTGAATCAAAGTGCCTGAGGAGTCACAGATTAAACCTCCACCTCCCACATGTCCAGGATTGCCACGGGATGATCCATTAGCATTCAGTTTAAAACTACCTGGCTGTCCCAACTCACCAACAAAGGGGCTGGCCGAGACTTATAAGAAATCGTGCAAGGCAAGGGACAAGCTCACGGTTTTCCACTTGCATGCCAAAGAAGCCGAATAGAACAAATATCCATAGCAAGACCCATGATGCTAGAATAGAGATTCGTTAAAGAAATGAGACGGTTATTAAAGATATGGGTGTTTTGAGCACTCCATATCGGCCAACATATGAGAGCCAAGAAAATAATAATCAATTGACCTTCTATTGACAAGGATGAATGTAAGAAGCACCAAGCTTGAAGCTTACAGAGCAATGTCGAGGTAGCCAACTGAGGGATGCCAAAAAAGGACTCATATGTCTAACCAAATTCTTAGCACCAACTGATATTGCACAAAAGCATGCTCCAAGGAATCCACAAAATTACAAAATACACATTTAGAAGGAAGTGAGATTCTGAACTCCATAAGCACATCAACAAAAGTAAGAAAGCAATTAAGCATTTTTCATAGAAATACTGAGATCCTTCTAGGGATCCACAAACTCCAAATGTATTCTGTTGACTTCATCTTATTCCATCTTATATGTAATGCCACATAAGCCAGGAAGTATCAAACTAACCATTATCACTCAGATTCAAATGCAGCAAACAATATCTGAGGATAAAAACAAGGGGAAGGAGAGAATCTTAGATCTTAAATCAATAGACAAATGTTGCTGCAAACTTTTAAAATTCCAACCATGAGTGTTCAAAAATAAATCTTTAATTTGAATATCAAACACTTCAACTGATATCAACATAATCTGATAACACACCATCCCCAAGCTAGTTGTCATACAAGAAAAAAGCATCCCCAGATCGAATCAACTTTTGAAAGTAAACATCCGCTAAATGCTTAACTTTACCCATGCATTTCCAAACCCTCAAAGGGTTGGAGGTCAGCTCTGAACTATATCTTGGTCTCATAAAATCAGCCCAAAGAGAGGAAGAAGTATGGAAATTTCACCAAATTTTTAGCACAAAAGAATCTACCACTATTGAAAAATCATGAAACCCTAGTCAATTTTCATTGGTCGGGAAAACCAATGATTTCTAATGTCGCCAATATCTCCAAGCACCACAAGCCGATTCACACCAAAGAAGGAAGCTAAACACCTTTCCAGGTCCAAGATAACACGTTCGGGAGGATCAAGTACTAAAAGAACATGAACAGTGATGATGCCCAGAATTAGCACATGACACATTTCCCAAGAGTGTTCTGGAAATGCTTAGTGGTGACCTCATTAAGGGCAAATATGTATAATTTCTTTATAGAATTATCTAGTAATCTAAAGCCTCAACCCCACTCATGTAACTCTATAAATAGGGGGGTTGGGTGTAAGAATTGATTTAAGAAAATCCACTTGTAAACTCTTTTCTGCAAAAATTCTTACTTCATCATTTTTTGGCTCCGTCTGTGGGAATCGAACCCACGACTTTTTCTTCTCTCCTCCTTCACTCCGTCCTCCCTACTCTCAATTTTTTTAGCTGTTGACCGCCGTCTTTTGACCAAGCCGGACACCCTTCACTGAAGTTTTTCCGGATTTTCAAGCCCTGCACACAAAAGAAAATGGCTGGTACGTTCATTCCCTCCTCCTTCATCAGCACACCGCAACCTCCTTCCCCAATAAATGACGTCGATAGATTACTTAACCCTTTTGACGAAGCCTTTCTAGCTGTAGTCCTTTTGAACTTTCCCTCCGAACTTGTCTCCACCGATCCTCCACACAATGACTACTCCGGCCTTCAAACCCTAAACCTCCGGAACTCCCTTCCGACCCCAAGGACACAAAAATTCTTAGGGAAAGATACCGCTTCCCTAAGAATGTGCATATATTGTTTCCATCCCCTGAGGACCGGGGCTAAGGCTCCCAATAGCTCCCCTCCTCGTTCATCTCTCAGCTCATTGGGATATTGTATATCCGAATTAACCCCAAATGCCATTCGGCTTATAGCTAGGTTTTCATTTCTTTGTAAATTATACGATATTCCTTTATCCATAGACACATTTACGATGATGGTCAAGCTGTCCCCTGTGAAGGGATTTTTTTACATTTTTTCCCAAATCGCGGGCAAACAGCTCACCTCGGGAAACCTTTCTTCCATTCACGACTGGAAGAAGTCCTTCTTCTTTGTCCGGTTTTTTGACCCTCCTATGCCACGGGGTCCTTGGAACCTTCATAAAGAAAATTTGAAAACCAAAAATGCCTCTCCTCCCGATTCCATCGATGCCAAAAGGCTCGTTGAATCAAACCTCAGAATAGACTTCCATAACCAACCCGTCATTCTCACTTCCAACAACATCTTAGCTTGGGCTGGATTGTTCCCAACCCACAACATTCCTCCGAGCTACGATCCTCACTAATGTCTTCTTCTTCTTCTTTTTTTAAACTAATACTAATGGAATTGATACTAACACTAATTCTCTGGCTTCTTGCAGAACTTGGAGCATTCCTGAGGGAACTAGTCTCCACCACTCCTGTCGCCGATGCGGACCCTGTTCCCTTCGCCGGTGCGGGCCCTTCAAGCCAACCTTCATCATCTAGTGCAGTCGGGTCGTCATCCGTAACCGCCAGCACACTCTCGGAGAACGCTGGAACCACACCCTCTACACCTCTAGACATCACCTCAGAGATACAAACAAGTCTGAGTGGGGTGATGATCAGGCTGTAACCTTGGCTTTGCAGACCTCGGCCCGTTCCGAGCCTGAGGTGATCCAGGTCATCAGGAAGCTTACTAGGGAGACCGCAGCGCTCTCCCTCTCCGTAGCGGTACCCAGCTCATCGCCGTTTCTGCCGAGGTCCGCAGGTTGATGAGCATTATTCCCAGGGGCTCCGAAGAGAGTTCCAAGAACCTCCTCATTTCCAAACAATACCTTTTCTTTTACGATATAACCTTCCTGCCTTAGAACCCTGAACTCCCTTATCATTATCAATTTACTAACTTACCATTATTTTGATTTGTTCAGGAGGGAAAAATGCACTCCCGAAGAGGAGAGAAGGTCCTCAGGGTCACGAGACCTTCCATGGTCCCGATTCTTCTTCGTCCCTCTGCCGGTTCCTGCCTCCTTGGGGAGCACCCAATTCTGACCCACCCCGCCAATCGATATTAATTACCGAACCTAGTTCGCGAGGGTGGCTCGAGAATAGGCAAAGCTGGTTGCTTTACCATGGGATGTGAGCTATGTGAAGAGGCTCACTCCCTAATAGAGGCTAGACTAGCTGCACGTTAGTCTGATGAATGTAAGTATTTTTATTCTTGTCCAAAGTACCTACTTTTTATCTTCAGTGTTTTAACTTGCTTGCTTGTTCTTTTTCAGGGCCATCACAATTTTGCCTGCCGTTGCCAAGTGGGAGGCCTCCTTCAGTTCCACCGTCAACTCCATGAAGCAAGAACTGGCTCACACTGATCTATGACGGACTAGAAAGTAGAGGAGACCGTGAAGGCCAATGAGATGAAGTGCAACATCGAGGCCGACAAGAAATATGATGAGTGGAAGGCCAAGCTGGATGAAGTTCGGGACAAACTCCGCCAGGCTGAACTGGAGAAGAAGACTCTTCAAGTAGACATCACTGATCGGGACCAAAGAATCGTTGATCTCGAGAAAAGGATTCTACAACTTCAAGAAGAGGCAGAGCTGGCTGAGGCAAAGTTCAGCTCTAGGGAGAACGAGTTCTTGATCTGAGAGAGAAATGCATTCTTCACCTCGGAAGAGACCAACGTAATATTAAAAGAGTTCACCAAGAATATCTTCACCATGGGGTTCACTATGGCATGTGACCACTTGGTGAGAAATTCTGAACTCTACCAAGGGCTGCCTTATGATGCCTCACTCGTTAATGAGGAGGTCATCAATCATTCACAAGCATGATTTAAGGTGTCCGTACCGATCCTTGGAGTCCCTGAGATTGGAACCTCAGACCAAGGGAATCCTGCATCTTCTGCTCCCGAGGTTGAACCGGAAGCCGCGGGTCCATCTTCCACTATTTCAGCCGGTCCTTCCAATGCGGTTGATTAGGCTGATTTTTGTAATTATAATAGATAGGATCCCCATTGTAATAGTTTAGGATCCTTGACTTTGTTTTTAATATACTTCCTATATTTTTCCTACAATTATTTCCGGCAATCAAAAGCAACAAACCTGTAACACAGTAACAAACTCAAAATACTTTAAGTATTCAAAATTGCAATCAAATTTTCCCTTGTTTGAACTTAATTGAACATCACACTTAAAATACTTAAGTGTCAAAGATTATAAAAAGGTTCTCCCTTTGCTTGATCTTGATTGAACCCTATCTGATTATTTGAAGAAAGTCAAGAATTAAATCATCTTCTTGAGGGGTGTATAAGAGATTGTCTTTTGTTAAGTCCCAATCTAAAGTTTTAGCGTCTTTGGCTTTTAAACCCTTAGGACCTCTTAGGGTCAAATTTGTATTTTGTTGAACTGAGGCTAGACCTCTTAAGATCGGATCAACTTGATTTTTTTTTTATTTTGAACTTGAATTGGACCTCTTAGGGTCGGTTGAGTTCACTTCTGTATTTGGAGAGGCTACTAAGCCTCAGCCTTCAAGGGAGAACCACTAGGTCTCTGTCCTCTGAATTTGCATTGTTCTAAACTTGAGCCTAACCTCTTAGAGTCAGACCAGTTCAAGATTTTTGTTTGTTGAACTTGAGCCAGACCTCTTAAGGCCGGACCAGTTCGATTTTATTTGAGGGGGGCTGCTTAGCCTCAGTCTTTGAGGGGTGACCACTAGGTCTCTGCCCTCGCAATCCATCTTTATTTATAGTCATGCTTATTGAATAATCATTTTCTTTTCCTCAAGGAAAAGCAATTTTTATTACGTTCTTTGATAATATTTCTTCAAATTCACAAGCGCCCTATTCCACATTCTATGGACAAGGTCCTTTCTCATATCAACTAGCTTATAGTAGCCCGAACTGTGTGCTTCTCTTACAAGATATGGGCCTTCCCAGTTCGATTCTAGCTTTTCCATTCTTTGTACTCGGCTCGCCTCATTTTTTCGAAGCACCAAGTCCCCAGGTCGAAGATATCTACTATTGACCTTGGAATTATAATGTTTAGCCATGATTTTCTTGAACTTTGTCTCCCTAATAGATGCGTCCAACCTTTTTCTTCTAATAGGTCCAGATTAGATCTCAGGGCGTCATCATTTCGCTCCAAGTCAGAAAGCGTGACCCGAGCAGTGGGCAACCCAATTTCGGCAGAAATTACAGCCTCGGACCCATAAGTCAAGCTAAATGGGGTGTTTCCATTGGCCATTCGAGGGGTGGTCCAGTACACCCATAGAAGACTAGGTAGTTCATCAACCCATTCTAATTTGGCTCGCTCTAATCGAGTTTTGAGTCCCATCAACAGTGTTCGATTGCAGGCTAACAGGGGTATCTGTTTATCCATTCGCTTGGGAATGCGCAACTGAAGTGAAATATTGTTTAATGCCGAGGTTAGAGCAAAAACTTTTGAATGGCTCTCCTTCAAATTGCTTTCCATTATCTGAAATAAGAACAGAGGGAATACCAAATCAGCATACGATATTTTTCCAGAAGAAATTTTCTACGGCCTTTCCCGAGATTTTGGACACGGGCTCAGCTTCTATCCATTTAGTGAAGTAATTGACTGCCACTACTAGAAACTCAAGTTTGCCAACTGTCCTTGGCAGTGGGCACAGAAGAACTATTCCCCATTGGGCAAATGGGCAAGGGCTCTGAATAGGAACCATGTCCACACCTAGTTTTCGTGAAATAGGTACATGCACTTGGCATTGATGACACTTCTGCACTAAATTATTTGCATCCGAGTGTAAAGTTAGCCAATAATACCCGACTAGCAAAACTTTGCGAGCCAAGCTTCTTGGTCCGATATGACTTCCACATATGCCTTCGTGTACTTCTCTTAAGACGTAGTTGGCTTCAGAGGGGCTGAGGCATCTCAGCAACGGGCACAGATAAGTCTTTTTGTATAGAACTCCATCAATAAGCCTGTATTTGACTGCTCTATACTTAGTCCTTCTAGCCTGGGTTGGGTCTTCGGGTAGCTTATTGGTCCCGAGATAATTGGCTATAGGTTCCATCCACCCGAGGTCCGCATGAATATCCAAGATCTTTTCTGCAAGATCTACAGACCTAAAGTCTTGTACCTCCACTAATACTTCCTTGGTTAAATGAGAATACATTGCCGAAACTAGTTTGGACAATGAGTTAGCATATGCATCCTTGGTTCGGGGAATCTTAACCACGTCCACTTTTTTGAATTTTGATATCCAAATCTTAACTTCAGACAGATACTTCTTTAGTATTATGCCCCGAGCCTCATAATTTCCTAAACTTTGATTCACAGTCAGCTGGGAGTCGTAATGCACCTTTATGGTTCGGGCCCCCATCCGATGAGCCATTTTCATTCCACCTCCTCGATGAGCGCTTCATATTCAGCCTCATTATTTTATTGTCGGGAATCCAAATCTGAGGGCATATGTGAGATAATCCCTTTCCGAGGACCGGATTATTTTTCCTGCACCGGTCCCAGATTTGCATGAAGCCGCATCAACATAAATCTCCCATACTTGGTCCTCTCTGATCTGTTTTTCTTTTGATTGATTGATTGTCATAACGAGGTCGATGCTCTCAATCCCGTAATTCTCATCGACGAATGAAATCGAATCCCGTTTGGCTTTTAATCCAGTCATTGTAACTAAACAAGATTTGGCATGGCGAATGTGCCAGGATTTTACTGATTTGAATAGAGCATGTGCAAAGGACAGTTACCCGGACCCTCGACTTGATATTGTAGTGGATTCTTTTGTGGGGTTTCATGTCTTGTATTTTTTAGATGCTTTCAAATGCTATCACCAGATATATATGGCCAAGGAGGACGAAGAAAAAATATCTTTTATTACTGACCAAGGCACATATTGTTATGCATCATAATGCCATTCGGACTCAAAAATGCCTGAGCAAATTATCAGAGGCTCGTCAATAAGACCTTTAAGTTCCAGATAGGATGAAATATGGAGGTCTATATTGATGATATGGTGGTGAAGAGCCAAGCCTTAGAAGATTCCCTGGAGGATTTAAGAGAGACATTTGAGACGTTGAGATCGATACAGATGAGGCTAAACCCTAAAAAGTGCACGTTTGGGGTTCTAGTAGGAAAATTTTTAGGATTTATTGTCTCTCACCGAGGAGTCGAGGCAAATCCCGAAAAGGTTCAAGCTATAATCAATATGAAGACTCCTGCCTCGATAAAGGAAGTTCAAAGACTTACTGGTAGAATGGCAGCTCTAAACCGATTCCTGTCCAAATCGGCAGAAAGAGGTCTACCATTCTTCTGACTCATAAAGAAAACATAAGACTTCCAATGAATCAAAGAAGCTCAGAAAGCCTTTGAGGAGCTAAAAGTATATTTGGGCAACTTATCGAAGCTCAGTCTGCATCTCCTCGAAAAGAAGAACCCCTATACTAGTACATTTCGATTGTGGATTTGACGGTTAGCTCGATTCTGTTAAAGTTGGATGAGCATGATAAGCAATGCCCCATATATTTTGTGAGCAAAGCACTTCAAGGGTCGGAGAAAAATTACACGCCTATTAAAAATGCTGCTTTCTCCTTGGCAGTATCAGCTCAAAAACTGAGGCCTTACTTTCACAGTCAGAAAATAATCGTACTGACTAACCTCCCATTAAAAAATACATTAAGTGAACTTGATGCTTCCAGAAGAATGTTAAAGTGGGCTGTAGAGCTGTTCAAATGTGACATTAAGTTCAAGTCTCGGACAGCAATAAAAGCGCAAGTTTTTGCAGATTTATTGTAGAAAATTACGGGATTGAGAGCATCGACCTCATTATGACAATCAATCAATCAAAAGAACAACAGATCAGAGAGAACCAAGTATGGGAGTTTCATGTTGATGGGGCTTCATGTGAATCCGGGGGCGGTGCAAGACTCTTATAATAATCTAGTCCCCGGAAGGTGATTATCTCACATATGCCCTCAGATTTGGATTCCCGCGAACAAACAATGAGGCTGAATATGAAGCGCTCATCGGCGGAATGAAAATGGCTCATCGGATGGGGGCTCGAACCATAAAGGTGCATTCCGACTCCCAGCTAACTGTGAATCAAAGTTTAGGAAATTATGAGTCTCGGGGCATAATACTAAAGAAGTATCTATCTGAAGTTAAGATTTGGATGTCAAAATTCAAAATTTTGGACGTAGCTAAGATTCCCCGAGCTAAGAACGCATATGCTGCACATTGTCCAAACTAGTTTCGGCAATGTATTCTTATTTAACCAAGGAAGTATTAGTGGAGGTACAAGACTTTAGGTCTGTAGATCTTGCAGAAAAGATCTAGGATATTCATGCAGACCTCGGGTGGATGGAACCTATAGCCAATTATCTCGGGAATAATAAGCTACCCGAAGACCCAACCCAGGCTAGAAGGACTAAGTATAGAGCAGCCATATGTCAAATACAGGCTTATTGATGGAGTTCTATACAAAAAGACTTATTTGTGCCCGCTGTTGAGATGCCTTGGCCCCTCTGAAGCCAACTACATCTTAAGAGAAGTACACGAAAGCATATGTGGAAGTCATATCGGACCAAGAAGCTTGGCTCGCAAAGTTTTGCTAGTGGGGTAATATTGACTAACTTTACACTCAGATGCAAATAATTTAGTGCAGAAGTGTCATCAATGCCAAGTGCATGTACCTATTTTATGAAAAGCAGGTGTGGACATGGTTCCTATTCAAAGCCCTTGGCCATTTGCCCAATGGGGAATAGATCTTCTGTGCCCACTGCCAAGGACAATTGGCAAACTTGAGTTTCTAGTAGTGGCAGTCGATTACTCCACTAAATGGATAGAAGCTGAGCCCCTGTCCAAGATCTCGAGAAAGGCCGTAGGAAATTTCTTCTGGAAAAATATCGTATGTGGATTTGGTATTCCCTCTGTTCTTATTTCAGATAACGGAACGCATTTATTTGAAGGAGAGCCATTCAAGAGTTTTTGCTCTAACCTCGGCATTAAACAACATTTAACTTCGGTTGTGCATTTCCAGGTGAATGTACAAACAGAAGTCTGCAATCGAACACTGTTGATGTGATTGAAAACTCGGTTACAGCGAGCCAAATTAGAATGGGTTGATGAACTACCTAGTTCTATGGGTGTACCGGACCACCCCTCGAATGGCCAATGGGAGCACCCCATTTAGCTTGACCTATGGTTCTGAGGCTGTAATTCCCGTCAAAATTTGGTTGACCACTGCTCGGGTCGTGCTTTGTGACTTGGAGCGAAATGATGATGCCCTGAGATCTAATCTAGACCTACTGGAAGACAAAAGGTTGGACGCGTTAGGGAGAAAAAGTTCTAGCAAATCATGGCTAAACATTATAATTCCAAGGTCAATAGTAGATATCATCGACCTAGGGACTTGGTGCTTCAAAAAAATGAGGCGAGTCGAGTACAAAGAATGGAAAACTAGAATCATGTAAAAAACTAGGAAGGCCCATATCGTGTAACAGAAGCACACAGTTTGGGCTACTATAAGCTAGTTGATATGAGAGGGGACCCTGTCCATAGAATGTGGAATATTGTGAATTTGAAGAAATATTATCAAGACATGTAATAAAAATTGTTTTTTCTTGAGGAAATGAGAATGATTATTCAATAAGCACGACTATAAATAAAGATGGATTGCGAGGGCAGAGACCTAGTGGTCACCCCTCAAGGGCTGAGGCTAAGCAGCCCCCCTCAAATAAAATCGAACTGGTCCGGCCCTAAGAGGTCTGGCTCAAGTTCAACAAACAAAAATCTTGAATTGGTCTGACCCTAAGAGGTTAGGCTCGAGTTCAAAATAAAGAAAATCCAGAGGCTAGAGACCTAGTGGTCCCCCCTCGAAGGCTGAGACTTAGTACATCTCCTTATACAGAAGTGAACTCATCCGGCCCTAAGAGGTCCGGCTCAGGTTCAAAATAAAGCAAAATCAAGCTGATCCGATCTTAAGAGGTCTGGCTCTCAACTCAACAAAATGCAAATTTGACCCTAAGAGGTCCTAAGGGTGTTAAAACCAAAGAGGCTAAAACTTTGGATTGGAACTTAATAAAAGTTTCCCCTCAAGAAGCTGATTTAATTCTTGACTTTCTACGAAGAATCAGACAGGGTTCAATCAAAATCAAGCAAAGGGAGAACCTATTTATAATCTTTGATACTTAAGTATTTTAAGTGTGATGTTCAATTAAGTTCAAACAAGGGAAAATTTGATTGCAATTTTGAATACTCAAAGTATTTTGAGTTTATTACTGTGTTACAGGTTTGTTGGTTTTGATTGCAAGAAATAATTGCAGGAAAAATAAAGCAAGTATATTAAAAACAAAGTCAAGGATCCTAAACTATTACAATGGGGATCCTATCTATTGCAATTACAACAATCAGCCTAATCAGCCGCATTGGAAGGACCGACTAAAGGAGTGGAAGATGGGCCCGCGGGCTCCGGTTCAACCTCGGGAACAGAAGATGCAGGATCAAAAGTTCTCTTGGTCTGAGTTTTCGATCTCAGGGGCTCCGGGGATCGGTACGGGTGCCTTAAATTGCACTTGTAAAGCATTGATGACCTCCTCATTAATGGAGGCATCATAAGGCAGCCCTTGGTAGAGTTCAGAATTTCTTACCAAGCGGTCACATGCCATAGTGAACCCCATGGTGAAGACATTCTTGGTGAACTCTTTCAACATTATGTTGGTCTCTTTCGAGGTGACGAATGCATTTTTTCCTCAAATCTGGAGCTCGTTCTCCCGAGAGCTGAACTTTGCCTCAGCCAGCTCGGGCTCTTCTTGAAGTTGTATAATCCTCTTCTTTTGATCAGCGATTCTCTGGTCCCGATTAGTGATGTCTACTTGAAGAGTCTTCTTCTCTAGTTCAGCCGGGTTGGTTGTGGAAGTCTATTCTGAGGTTTGATTCGACGAGCCTCTTGGCGTCGATGCTGTCGAGAGGAGAGGCATTTTTGGTTTTTAAATTTTCTTTATAAAGGTTCCAAGGACCCTCATGTGGCCTAGGAGGGTCAAGGTACCGGACAAAGATGTAGGATTTCTTTAGTCGTGAATGAGAGAAGGGTTTCTCGAGGTGAGCTATTTGCCCGCAATTCGGGGAGTAATGTAAAAAAATCCCTTCATAGGGGATAGCATGAGCATCATCCTAAAGGTGTCTAAGGATAAAGGAATATCGTATAATTTACAAAGAAATGAAAACCCAGCTATAAGTCGAATGGCGTTTGGGGTTAATTGGGATATACTAATATCCCAATGAGCTGGGAGATGAACGAGGAGGGGAGCTATTGGGAGTCTTAGCCCCACCTCAAGTTGTTCCTGGTAAACTATTAGGTAACCAGGAGGAGGCAAGTGGCCTTGGTCCTCGGGGGATGGAAGCTTAATATGCACATTCTTAGGGAAGCGGTATCTATCCCTAAGAATTTTTATGTCCTCGGGGTCGAGAAAGTTCGCGAGGTTTAGGATTTGAACGCTGGGGTAGTCATTGTATGGAGAATCGGCGGAGACTAAGTTCGGAGGGAAAGTTCAAAGGGACTGCAGCTAGTAGGGCTTCATCAAAAGGGTTAAGTAATCTATCGACGTCATTTATGGGGGAAGGAGGTTGCGGTGTGCTAATGAGGGAGAAGGGAGTGAACGTACCAACCATTTTCTTCTGTGTGCAGGGTTTGAAAATCTAGAAAAACTTCGGTGAAGGGTGCCCGGCTTGGTCGGCAAAAGGTGGTCAGTAGCTAGAAAATCAAGAGTAGGGAGGACGGACTAAAGGAAGAGAGAAGAAAAAAAAAAAAAGTCTGGGGAGTTTTAGCAGTGGCGAAAGGAGAATGAGGACGGAGAGTAAGTATAAGGGTTGAGGCTGAAATAAAGAAAGGGAAATGTAAATGGGGATGAATGGGGTATAAATAGGGGAAGTTTTCTCCAGAATCTTCTATGGTTTGGGGAGAAGTTTGGCGGATTTTTGAAATTTAATTTTTGGGGAATTGAAAAGACGATGCGAAAAATGAACCGTTATATGGAGCAATAACACAGTAAGTGTAGTAAATGTGGAGTGTCAGATGTAGTCATGGTGCATGGGGACTCAGCGAGTGCCTAGTTATGAAGGGTAATCATCATCATGGTCGTGTCTCATCGGGAAACTCACTGGATGTAAAGGGAAAAAAAAAAGAAAAAAGGAAGAGGAGAAGAGGAAAAATAAGAGAAGAGAACGAGATGCTTCAGATTTCGGGTCTGTGAGTCAAAGTGAAGTGCGGGCCTCATAGGGTGCTTCGGCTCAGGGAAAAGTCTTTTGAAGCTGTTAAAGCTAGTTGAAGCTGTAAAAAGGTTACTGGACTTCAGCTAGTTGCTGTCGGTTCGATTTCAACCACGAGGATCGAAAATGAGTCGAGGGGACTATTGATGATGCCCAGAATTAGCACATGACACATTTCCCAAGGGTGTTTTTGTAGTGCTTACGTGGTGACTTCATTAAGGGCAAATATGTAATTTCTTTATAGAATTATCTAGTAATCTAGAGCCTCAACCCCTCTCATGTAACTCTATAATCACATTATATGGGGGTTGGGTGTAAAAATTGCTTTAAGAAAATCCACCTGTAAACTCTCTTCTGCAAAAATTCTCACTTCATCAAATAGGAATCAAACAAAGCACATGTTAGATTAGAATGAGCTTGCCTCCCTGCGATAATAGTTTTTACTTCCAACTGCCAAGTTCTTCATGCATCTTTGTAATCAGACCATTGAACATTTGAGATGTTTTCCATCCCAAAAAATAGGGCAGCCAAGATAATTTAATGGAAGAGATGACCTATGCATCCCCGTGAACTCAGAAATGCTGGAGATTGTAGCACTACCACATTTGCAAGGAAAAATAAGAGAGCTCTTTTAGATGTTTATTTGTTGTCTCGAACCTTGCTGATACACATTAAGAAAGTGAAAATGTTTACGCATAGAGCCTCTTTCACCTCTTGTAAAAATATAAAATCATCCGCCTAGGCAACATGTGCCAGCAGTGGACAACCACGTGGTAGTGCATAGGAAATGACTGATTGAGATTCCTAGCATTTAGTTACTAAAACTCATTGCTAATATTCTCTATTATAGAAGAAATTTATTTCAATCAAATTTATTTCCTAATATGAAGTCCTAAAAGTAGTTTTTATTTCCTTCTTTACTCTTTAAGGAGCATTTATATAAATAACCTGAACAACTACAAAAGAAAAGGCATTCAAGTTTGGCCACTTGACACAGTCAATAAATTTTATAGTAAAGGTAAGTCATAAAGTAGGTTTTATTTTCTCTTTTACTCATTGAGGAGTATTTACGTACATAGCTAAAAAAATTACAAAAAAGGTATTGAAGTTTAGGGACATAACAAAGTCATTAAATTTATAGTAAGGTTAACTTTGCAAAGAAAATCTAAATCAATAAATCAAAATTCCTCTTTTATTATAGTATAGATATTGTCTAATAGCTTGATGTCATTTGACACATTCAAGTGTATGACTATTTCTTGCATCCATCTTTTGATTATGCATGCAAGGAATGAATAGAGTCTGATGCTCTATTTGTCCCTCAATTATCAAACTGTCCAGTGCCCACAAACAATTCAAAGTTTTCAAGGGAATAAAGTCACATCTCCTGGTCCCTCTAAAGTTGAGGAAGCAAGTATGTTGCCTCTATGAGATTGAAGATAAGTAATCATATTTGTGTTTGTACAGGATATTCATCAAGCTGGCAACAAGGGAATTCATACCCTAAAATGTGAGTGTGCTCATATGCAAAATGTTTAATTAATAAAACTTCGGTATTCACTGAATTTTATATTAAATTCTACATTCGTAAGAATTCACTCAACTGTTAACACTCAAAACTTTAGCATCATGAAGTAATCTTATCAGCATTCTAGTTGATAAGTTACCGATGCACTATATTTTCACTAGTTAGGGAATATTATGTGATGTGTTAGTATGTTTTGGGTGTGTAAGTATAACTTTTCAATTATGCATTGGAGATTTCTTGTGAATTTAACCCATTTGATAAATTCATGATAGTGTCTTAGTTTTTATTTCACTTGAATTTCCTACAGGGATGTAGTTTGGGGTCTACGTTTTTTGAATATTTGGAGGATTGTTGATAAATAGTAATAGATCAAGAGAGAATAAACAGGGGACATGAGCGTAGAGAGATGAAGTCTAAGGAGGATAAAAAAATTCAATGAAAGTTGCTGAAGAAGCTCCCACAGGCTACATTCATGTAAGAACAAGGAGTGGCTAAGCCACAGCCAAGCAGGAAGCATAATCATCACTATAAGTCCTGAAAATTAAAGCATAAATAACTATTTAGGTTGGTGTTTGTAGCCATTGTCTCAATTCAGTTGTACTATCTCTTTCTATCCGACTTTTTCAAGTCATTTGATTCTCTTGCTAATGCTATGTTATAAAGAAAGAGTTATAGTTCCTAATTATCAAATAGACTAGTTAGTTTAATTTCTGTGTCAAATTACTATAATATGCAGGAAGGTATTGACTACCACCTCACAGAGCTTGGATATATAATGCTAACATATTAGATAGTTGACTATAAGTCATACATAATCCTTTCGTTGATCGAGGAACTCCAATTTCATCGGCTAGAGATGGAGCTTGTGGTGGTTAGTAATTTGGAAGAATCTCTCTTATGATTTTCGTGTCAATATCTTTTTAGTCTTCACTAAACTGGAAGGAATCAGTTGTTCATAATATGGTAAGTTTGTCTTATGTGGAAAAGTATTGGGAGTTGCAGCAGTTGGTTGGATGCTTATATTGGGGGATCACTTGCTAAGCAACTTCATGTTCAGGTTATAATCGGCAATTGTATGGCTTTTGTGTTTAGATCCTTTTTCTGTTCAATTGAATATCATAGATTGATTAATATTTTACAGTATCCAAGTTATATTAATTTGTTATCATTTATTTTTGTAAGAATATATATGCTGAAAACTGTACCAACACAAAGATGGTTTGTAATTTTTCTTACCGAATTCAATGTTACAGTATTTCCTGCAGTTTGGGACTACACCAGAAGGTATAGGTAGTAACAATCGAAAGTATAGCATAAGGGATTAAGAAATAATAGTAATTTGAGAAATTTTAATTGCTTACTGAGTTTTGTGGCTACATTAAACTACTTGAAAACTCTTGTATTGTCAAAGGATTTAAGAGAGAAAAGCTAAATCAAGCAACAGATCCTGCTTGAACCTCTGAATCTTGTGGAGCTTGGGAATTATTTGTCTTGGTCAGCATAGCTTTTTATTTTTATATTCCTCGTGTTTTCAAGTAGCAAAAATGAGAAGCTACATTTATATAATTAGAGGTAAAGAACTATCACAAACTTGTTTTTTGATAATTATCTATCTTAATGTTCATTGTCCATTTTATTTGTGGTGAAAATAGTAGTATATTTTTTGTTTTGTTGTAAAAAAGATTGCTTTAAAACTAATATCTAATTTTATTCCCAGGTGTTCAAGTTAATCTTGGAGAACCATAAGGATCACTTGAATTGCTCTATTTCTTCTTCTTTCCTCTCATAGTATCACTCAATATTTCACTCTTGTATATGTCCTTTTACGTATTATATGGAAGATATGCCATGTGGACAGCTGTTAGATTGGATTTTTCCTGATCATCATTGAAAAACTTTTTCACTTTTTGGAGTGATTTTGTATATAGGATAATCTGTTCCTTTTTGTGTTTCGATGAATTTGTTGTCAGAATCCTATGCCTCTTTGAAGCTTACCTACTGACTCTGATTTCTTATGTGCCATTTGATCTCTTATACATTTCATGAACACTTTATGTTAATTGGAATGGAAATTACAGCTGCTCCCCCTCATGATCCTACTAGGTTCGCATGTCTAATTGTTAAGCTTATTTCATATTCCAACAACTAAATTTTGCTCTTTTGCTGAACATCTATAACAGAATATATTTTATTTCAAAAACTTTTCTGAATTTTGGGATTCTATTTTGGAACCTCTAATGAATTGTATCCAAGGATGGGTTTTTATGAACTGTGTTAAATACTTAATGTGTATTATCCAGTTTAGTTTGAGTAGAGTGATAGTAAAAACAAATATCTTGATGGTGATGCTTGTGCTAGTAAGAATTTAGTTATTGTTGAACTATGGTTTATTTCTATTTCTTTACTATTATGCCTCTTTTCCATCTCTCTCTTCTTGTCCATCTCTCTCATACGCACAAAGTTAATTTTCAAGTTATAATTATCTTATAGGATGTGAAATAGTGAGATACACTTCAAAAAATGAGTTCGAATTATATATTGACTTGGAGCTTTATCTTGAACAAGTGTTGTCTCAATTATTTATGTTTTCGTTTAATATTTATTTCTATCTAGCAAGTTATGACTTATAATATTTGTATTATTGCAGGAGATGAGATGTGGGGATAACTTTTTAGAGAGACAAATTCGGAAGTTGTACTTTTGAAACCAAACATCTTGTTTAATAGATGCTTTTGTTATATGAACTGAACTATTTGTTTAATTCAAGAGTAATTGATAATATTTTCTTTAGCAGGATGATATGTCATAGAGTTTTATAAATGTAGGAAGGAGACTTTGCGATTATGGCATATTATGAATGTTCCGTACATCCATCAATTATTATTTTTGTTGAAGTAAATATTTTGCATTTATGCCTATTTAAAAAAATGTATTTTTTACTTAAAATATAGTCCATAGCTACATCATATCGTCTCTTTCATGCGGCAAAAGAAGTGCCACACAGACATTTACTACACTAGAACTATGCCAAAAATGTGTTGCAAAACATTTATGGCGTAGTGAAAATGTGTCGCAAATACTCTATGGAGCAGTGAAATTGTGCTGCAAATGTGCCACTAATACTTGTAGACAACCTCTAAAACTTCCGTCTTATTTTGTGACGTCTACATTGGAGACGCAAAGGTATTCTTTTGCAATAGCGCCACAGAAACCTTTTTGTGACAGTTTTTAACTTTTTTTCATTCTGTATGACTCAAATAGGCAGTTTTGTTGTAACGATATAATTAAATTAATTCATCACTTGCATCAGAAAAAGCATTAAGATCAACAAATCTATATAATCTTATCCGAAAGTGAATAAATAGCAAAAGCAATATTTTGAGAAAGATTCGTACTCATAAGAGAACCCTACCATCTTATGTGTCTTTCGATTGAACTCTAGTGCAATGTAAGTCTCATAGTTGCATAGTTGTCCGTAAACTCAATTCTCGATAAGTTTTTCTTGTTCATTTATTTATCTATTATTCCATCGTTCTTTGCTTTTAATTACTTTTCCCAATTTAGATTAGTAAAATCTTAATTCGATTTCCTAAATAACTATGTGGTAAAATGGAGATCTAATCGAACCTATTTTAGTTTTCGTGGGAAAGATAATCATGCACTCTCATCCCTTTATTATTTGTCGACTAGTGCACTTGCTAATATATTTAGCACGCATCCGTATCTCTCTTTTTCTGATCACTTAAACCTTTACTTATATGCTATAGATATTTTTCTTATGTCGTATTTGCACCCGTGACACTGTCTAAGTCTATGTATACATCACAATATATGAGTGTACCACTTATCTCTGTGATAAGAAGGGGATGCTAGACTCATGAAAAATCCGTCACTAAGCAACATTTTATGATGAAATTTTTCCGTCACAAATTTGGTGACGAATTTTTCTATTGCTAATAAAAAAAAAATTCAACTTTTTATGATGGATTTAGTGACTGAGAATCTGTCGATCCTTCAGTTATGCTTTGTGACAAGATAAAATGTAATTGCCCATATCAATCACAAAATGATTTAGCGATGGATTTTTTATGAAAATTCTCAACTAAATCTTGTTTAAGAAAATTTCAAAATCATCAGCCTTATAATACGTGCTAACTATACAAGCAAGTTCACTAATCACTCAAGTAATAAAGTGATTTTTGAGTAAAAATATCATTTTCACAAAGACTAATAAATGTGATCACAATCCAATTTCAATTCAATTGAAGTGTTATCTAATAGATCAAAATTAATGATCGCTTGTTTAAACTACAAACTACTCTAAGTGCGCAAAATTAAATAAAAGCATTACTTTAAATCAATAGTGAAAATAAATGAAACCAAGTAAATCAAGATGTGAAATAAAGATAGAACTTAAAAGTAAATCCAAGTCACAATTCAGCAAGTAAAGCCAATTGAGTAAATTAACAGATTGATTTCAAACAAAGAAAACAGTAGCAAGTTGAATTTACCCATAAACATGTCAAATAATTAATCTAATCTTATCAAAATAATCACACCACGTAGGATAATCAAATTAGTTATTCTTTTGAAGTAATTAGACAACAACACAACTAATCCTAATTATTCTCTCAATCCAAAGATGAAGTAGACAAGGTATGTGTTATCACAAACTCAATCTCACGTCAATTAAATATACTACCAAATCAGTGATATAAAAATCTCTTTTCAGATGAAGCATATAAAGGCTTATCATTTGACTCTCACATCAATGATAGAATATAGAAAATCTTTGAGATCAATAATATACTCTCATGGAGTAAAAGATTGAACCTTTAATCATAAATAAATCAGTCTTGGAATGTAGTTAAGGCTACAACAATCCCTAACTACATAAACTTACTCCAAAATTAAGAAAATTGAATGAGGAAATTTCAATAAAAGATATCTTATGTTAATTAAGAAAGAAATAAATCAAATGCTCGGAAGATTGAATGCTGTGGAGGGAATTGACACTTGAGCCTCCTCATGGATGGTGATATACTCTCGAACAAGACTACCAGGGAGTTAGGGAGTTTAGGATGGAAAAGAAATGAAGAGAAAGTTCATCTCTTAGTTGGGGAAAAAAAGAAGAGAAGTGAAGGGATGGTAATTTCCTTCCATGTTGTTTAGAAGTTTGGGGAGGAAAATGAATGAATTTACAAGTTTATCCTTTTAGTTAAATATTATGTATTTAGTCGGTAAAATTAATGTTACAAAAAGTTTTAAAGAACAACTTTAACTTTCCTTCTATTTCTTTCCATATTGGAATGAAAACTTTTTAAGTTAGTTATCCCTCCATTTCCATCCAAATCATTTCTTTTCTATAGTAACTTTTGTAGTTAGATCAAATAAAGGAAAACACCACACTGTCCCTTCCTTTCTCTTCATTTATTTCCAAATCCCAATTCCTGAACTAAGCCTTCAACAATCTTCTAAGAGTTGTTAACTATAACTGAAGCAAATAAATCTAACTACAAAAGTTACTAAATCATAACTATTCTACTCTTCTCTAGAAAAAAGAAGAATAAAAGATAAGATTGATGATAACTCTATAATTTGAGTTATTTTTATGCTCAAATTGTGTAAGTTTAGTCCCGATTTTTTGTGTTTTGTCTTAGTTAAATTGGTGTTTAGTGGTTCATAGGTTTCGTTGTGTTAGTAGTTTATTTGTTGTGTTAAATAGGGAAAGATAGCTATTTTTTTCTTTCGATTTTCTGTGCAGGTTGTTGAACGGCAAGATGGTTATTTTCTATGTGAGGATCAAGGTAGGGTCAAGTTCGAGCCAACCAAAGTGCCATTTGGTTGAGAAGGTTCGCTTCAAGCAAACCAACAGGGCAAGGAAGATGTTCGCTTGTAACAAAAAAAACAGAAGAGGGCTCGTTCCCAAAGCAAAAATTTTCACTTAAGGTGAACAAACCAAAAGAAGGTTCGCTTCAATCAAGGAAAATGGTACGCCCTAAGCGAACAAGTTAGAAGGGTTTGTGCTCTAAGAAAATAACCCAATGCAAAATATTCACTCTAAGAGAATGGTCCAAAATCTTGTTATGTCTAAGCGAACAAACTATGATAATTCATTGCCTGAAACCAAATCAAGCGGACCTTCCAAGTGGAACAAGCGATTTTAGTATAAATATGGATGTACTTATGGGATATTTATTATCAAACTCTTCCTTTTTGTTCTAGGGTTTTTATTATTCCTTCTTAGACCATTGAACTCAATACTCATCATTTATTTTTCCACAAAATCAAACATTTATTTGGAGATTTCAAATCAAGTTTAGTTTCATTCTTCAAGATTAATTCCGAGAATTTCGTTCTTCATAATTATTTTTTATTTAAGTTCCATCGCAATAACCCTAGTTCTTATTTAATTATGATTTCTTGTAATTTAATTATTTCTTGTTTGTTTAATTCAATCATGATGTACTAAAGTAATTAGGGTTAGGTGCGGGTGATGCAATTTTTAGATTGATTCAAAGGACTGTTAATTGGAATAATCATAATAATTGGGTAATAATTAACACAAAATTGACAAATCATGAACGTAGCTAATCCTTGTTTTGGTTAGCATGGCCGAGGTGTTCGATCCGTGTTAATTACTAGACTAAATTAATTTACGATCAAAGCTGACCGGATAAATTAGTTAGTTCCTGAAATTCTATAATGTATAAAACACAATTTAATTAATATAAGAGAAAGAGAGATCCACTCCTGATTAATTAAGTTGATAGAATCCAATAGTGTGAGAGATCAGAATTGGGTTGATATTTGGGAATTGAACTTCCATTCATTATAATTGGACCAATTGACTGAAATTTGATTAATATGGGGAAATTGCTAACCTAATTCAGTAACTAACCCTTATTCTTCACTATTTGCAAACATTGTTTTACTATTTTGTCTTATTTTATTGCATTTGTTTCATTCCAGTAACTTCTGATTTAAGTTTGATACTAAAAATCCGAAAACATTCATTTGTGGTTGTCTAGATAGAAATTATCAAAGAATTTCAGTACTTGTATGTGTAGTCTTTGTGGGAACTACCCTTATTCATGTACTACACTGATACCATGCACTACTGAGATGAACTGAATGTTGTGAATATGTTAATTTAACTTTTATTGCATTAAGATTTTGGCACTGTTGCTAGGGACTGTAGTTTAGACAACATTGAAACTCTAAGACGATTCCTACTTTAGACTTCTTCTTTTTCTTTTTGGTTACTTCAAATTATTTCCTTACCCAACATTGTTTTCTAGATATTCTCTCTTAGCGGTTTAATCTATTTAATTTCGTGCGAGTAATTCCATTTCTTTGAGTGTTGTGCAGTTTATGCACTACACTTGCAACTTTTGTTGCTTTTGATCTAGAGATTGAATAATTTTTAGGAATCAGTAGAGAGTGTTGCAACTAGAGCAACAGGAAACAGAAGTGCATATCCCAAGAAAAACTACCAAGGCTACCCGTAATACTGCAAGAAGATTTAGGGAATGAGGTAAATAACACCATTAATGGAAATAACGATGAACTCAATGATAATGGTTATGATGTGCTAGTTCGGAATAATCGACCCGTGGGAGACTACACTCTTGTGACCTTTGGAGGGCCTCAAGCAAGCATTGTTCCACCATCCATACAAGCCAACAATTTTGTGATCAAACCTAGTCTCGTATCCATGCTGCAACAGCATGCGATGTTCTCTGGACTACTATGTAAAGATTCAAACCATCACTTAATGAATTATGAGGAGGTTTGCGGCATATTTAAATAGAATGGTGTATAGGTGTATGCTCTCAAATTGAGGTTGTTTCCCTTTCATTGAGGGATAAAGAAAAAATATGGTTGCAAGGGTACAAGCAGGGGAACTTCTACTACTTGGGATAAATTGGATCAAGCTTTCACAACCAAATACTTCTCACTATCTAAGATTGTCAAGCTTAGATACGATGTCACTTCCTTCAGTTGGTGGCATGGGGAGAATCATGGTGAGGCTTGGGAGCACTATACTCATCTCTTAAGTGAATGTCCACCTCGTGGATTGTCTCTTTGGTTACAAATTCAGATGTTCTATAACAAATTGTCTCAAGAAGCTCGTGAAGCGTTGATGCTTCGGCTATTAGATCTTAATCTTTAACAAAATGCCAGAGGAAACACATGAACAGTTGGACAAGATATCCAATAACTACTCTCAATCAATAGAATCTCAAGCAAGGGAGCAAAGAAGAGGAGTCCTTGAGCTAAGCATCTTGGATCCAATGTTGGCTGAACAAAAAGCAATGGCGGCACAAATGACAATTCTCATGAAGAAAATTTAAGGGATGAAAGTCAATGTTGTGGCTACTCCGCAAGCACTTATATGTGATTTATACTGATGTTTGGGTAATAAACCCAATGGTCAATGTAGCGCACTAATAACTTCTTCTTCTTCTTCTTCTTCTTTTTTCTTTTTTCAGGTTGTGAGCCAATAAACTGCATGGGGAACCAAGGTCAGATTAAAAATCAGTTTAAGTCTCAAAATAACCCCTATAACAATACTTACAATCTAGGGTGGAGAAATCATCCAAAATTTTCATGGGAGTATCAATAGAATCAGGCTCATGCAAATCCACAAGGTTCAAATCAAAAGCCACCTTTTCAACAATACCAACCCAAACAGTAGCAGGTGTACGTATCTCCATCCCAACATGAGAGAGATTCAGCTAGAAAAGACTCTTCCTCAGTATATGTAGTATACTAATGATAGGTTGAAAAATCTAGAGGAGACGTTGAAAAATCAAAATCCTGTGATAAAAAGTTGGATAATTGAAAGGGTCAAATAGCAAGAAGCTTAGCCGAAGGACTACTTGGTGCATCACCAAGTGACACCATTGTTAACCCATATACAAGAAACAAGCAAAATCCATTACTTTGAGGAGTGGGAAAGCATTGGAGTCTAAGCAAGTGGAAGGAGAAGAGGAAAATGCTGAAAAATGGGTAAACATAGATGGCCATGACGATAATGATGATGAAAAGAATGATGAAGTAGATAAGTACCAAATTCCAGCTGAAGGACAACTGAAAGTCAACCTACTCATCAATTAGCGTTCCATTCCCTAATAGGCTTAAGGGTATGGATGATTAAAAGAAATTCAAGAGATTTCTTGATATCTTCAAGAAAGTTGATTTCAACATACCTTTCATGGAGGCTCTTGAAAATATGTCCACTTATGCAAAATTTATGATGCAAGTGTTGACCAACAAAAGAACATTCTTGGGGGGGGGGTGAAATTCTGTGCTTAATCGAAGGATGCAGTGCCATAATTTATAAGAAGTTACCTTTCAAAATGAAGGACCGTGGTTTGTTTTCCATCCCATGCACAATTGGAATTAAAGTTTGGAAAACCTTTGTGTGTTAAATCTGGTATCTGGTAGCATCCATCAATCTAATGCCATTGTGCATCAACAAGTGGTTGAACAGCAGAGAACTCAAACCAACAAATGTCTCTCTTTAGATAGCCGACAAAAGCATTAAATATCCCAAGGATATTGTTGATTGTATCTTGGTTAAGGTGGGAAAGTGCTATCTGCCGTAGACTTCATCATTCTAGATATGGAATAGGACAAAAACATGACGTTAATTTTTCAAAGACCATTTTTGGCAAATGGAAGGGAAATGATAGATGTCCAAGGAGGGAAGTTGCAGTTGAGAGTTGATAATTAGATAGTCAATTTTTGTATTTTTTTATTGTTTTGTTTGTAATTCCCTCAAACTCCCTTCTATTTATGATGATATTATGATGGTTGATGTTACTGATAACGTTGTTGATGATTTTCACATGCATTAAAGTCCACAACTCTATAATGGAAAAGGCGTTGATCCATTCAAAAGATGTGGAAAAATATGATCAAGTAACAAGGACATGTTGGATCTGATGTTAGAGGAAAGTCCTTTAATCAAGGAGGAAGTCCCAAAAAAAGAGTTAGGTAAGGGGGTCTCCAACCGAAGAAACTCCAAGGTAGTGTTGGTACTAATTCCTATTTGTTTGAATATGCTTTTCTAGGTGAGAATGAAACATTTCCTATTATTTCTAGTGTTAATTTTTCTGATGAGCAATTATTGAAGTTACTTGATGTCTTGAGAAAGCATAAGAGTGCAATTGCATGGAGCATTCATGATATTAAACGATTAGCCATACCATTTGCTTGATTGATAATTATAAGGCTTATAGACAAGGTCAACATCAGCTTAATCCTGTGTTGAAGGAGGTAATAAGGAAAAAGGTGATGAAATTGCTAGATGCATGAATTATTTATGCGATCAGTGATAGGTGAGTGGGTTACTTGTACTTAAGTGGTATCTAAGAAAGGGGAGATGGCAATGATAATTAATGAAAATACTGAGTTAAATCCTTCTAGGTTGGTTATGGGTTGAAGTGGGTCTACATTGATTATAGAAAATTAAATGAAGCTACTTGTAAGGACCATTTTCTATTACGATTCATTGATCAAACATTAGAAAGACTATCAAATCATGCCATTCATTATTTTCTAGATGGTTACTTCAGATATTTTCAGATTGCTATAGCCCCAGAGGAATAATGAAAAAATACCTTTACTTGTCCTTAATGTTTGAACCTGTAGTCATGGTGCCCAATTGGTCTTTACCTTTCGAGCAAATGTGTGATTCTAGTGATTTTTTTTTTTGTAGATGCAGCCCTTTGTCAAAAAAAAAGTGTGCATGTCATTTATTATGCCAGTAGGACTGTTGATAAGGCTCTAGTAAATTATTCTACAACTAAAAAAGTGTTACTAGCTATTGTATTTGCTTTCAACAAGTTTCGCTCTTATTTGATTGGCTCAAAATAATTGCTCACATAGATCATGAAACATTAAATATTTATTTTCCAAAAGTGATTCAAAGCCTTGATTAATTTGTTAGATTGAATTTTTACTACAGGACTTTGACTGGGAAGTAGTTGACAAGACGGGTAGTGAGAACTTAGTAGCTGATCACTTGTCAAGATTGGAATTGCCAAAAGAGGAAGGTTTAGAGTTGCCACCAATCAAAGAGGAGTTTCAAGAATAGTAGTTAATGGCATTGGATGTAAATCTGTGGTAGGCTGATATAGCCAATTACTTGGTGGCAAAAGTTCTCCCACTGTTGATGGATTACTATCAAAAGAAGAAGTTCTTCTCAAATATGCAATTTTACTATTCGGATGAGCCTTATTTGTATCGATGGTGTAATGATCAAATGATTTGTAGGTGTGTGCCCAAGGTAGAGCTAAAAATTGTGCTTTGAATGTGTCATTCATCACAAGTTAGGAGGCACCATGGTAATCAAAGAACAACCAATAAAATTATTCAAAATGGGTTACAGTTGCCATTGTTATTCCGGGATGCAAGAAAATTTGTTCAACAATGTGATGAGTGCCAAAGAACGGCAAATCATATCTTGTAGCGATGAGGTGCTCTAACATTAGATCTAGTAATTGAGTTGTTGATATTTTGAAGATCGATTTCATGGGACCATTCACAAGTTGTTATTCCAAAAGGTAAGTATTGGTGGTGGTGGACTATGTTTCAAAGTTGGTTTAGGTGAAGGCCTTGCCAACTAATGATGCAAGCATGGTTACAAAATTCATTCACCGCAATATTTTCTCAAGGTTTTGGATGTCACGGGCAATCATAAGTGATAGGGATTCACATTTCAAGAACTGTCAATATGAAGCTTTACTGTACAAGTATAGGATGAAGCATAAAATTTCTCTACCTTACCATCCCCAAACCTTAAGATAGGCTGAGGTTTCAAATCATGAGTTGAAGTTCATTTTAGAGAAAACGGTGAATGCATCATAGACGGATTAGTCCTGAAAGCTTGATGATACACTTTGGGCATATAGGACTTCATTTGAAACACCTACAGGGCTGCCCCTATATTGGTTGTTTTTCATTCCAACCAATATAGGGGCTGGAAAGCGTGCCATTTTCCTGTAGAGTTAGAACATAAGGTATTGTGGGCAGTTAAAGCATTGAATTTTTATGCGAAAACCACTAGTGAAATGCGTTTGTTCGAGCTCTGTGAGTTGGAAGAATTTAGGGATAAGGCTTATGATAATGCACGAATCTATAAGGAAAGAACAAAATAGTGGCATGATAAGCAAATTCTATACAATGAGTTTGAAGTGGGTGATAAAGTATTGGTTTACAATTCTGCCTTTGGCTATTTCTCAGGAAATTAAAGGCAACGTGAAGTGGTTAATATAAGGTTCTTCATGTATTTCCTTATGGTGTGGTGGAGTTGAGAAGCCAGGATTTTGTAATATTCAAAGTCAATGAAAGTAGACGTAAACTCTAACATGGAGACGATGTTCATAGTAGGGGTGAGGACGTCCACTTTGTTGAATAATCCCGACCAAGGCAAAAGTCAAGCTAGTGACTTAAAATAGCTCTTCTTGGGAGGCAATACAAGCATTCCCTTGTGTCTTCATTTGTAGTTTATTTTAGTGTGTTTTGGTTAAATAATCTTTGCAGTCATATTATCTTTAATTTTAATCTTTAAACTTGAGAATTGATAATTATAATTTGTGATTTTTCTACTTGCAAATGATGAATTAGAGTGAAGATTGGCCTTGGGAAATGTCTAGTTACCTTCAAGTGAACCGAAACGCATTAGATGGTTCTGTCAAACAGAAGGACCTTTCTTAAGCGAAGCATATGAAGGAAACTGATCGGTTCAAGCAATCAAAACAAAGTGAACAACAGCAAGAGATTTGTTTGCTTAAAGCAATGAATTAGAGGGGCATTCTCTTAAAGCCAACGAAACGAGGGAACCTGTTCACTTAAAAGAGATCGGGTCAGACGAGTTATATACCCTACCCACCCGTTCTTTTTCTCATTCAGACAACTTCCCCAACTTCTCTTTTCTCTTCATCACCACCTTGCATCCCATAATCCCTTTTTCTTCTATTTCTACTTCTACTTCTACTTGAACATCCAATTCAAAACCATCACTCTCACCTTTCTTTCTTCCTTTATACTCGTTCCCCTTATGCCGGCATGACCTAAGCCCATCACTAACAACAAGTTATGTCAAATAACTTGTGCTTTTCAAAACCCCAAATTTAAACACAAATTTGAACTTTTAAATATTGAACTTCAGTACCACTAAAATTTGTGCGGCAAATTTTTAAAACTTATTTTTATCTATTTTACCCTTCATGCAAGTCCCAAAAATATTGCATTAAATTCATTTTTCAACATTAATTGCTCTCACAAGCCATTTCAAGTTTTGAAGTATCAAAATCAACTAATAAAATTTGTATCTTAATTGAACGATAATTATGGAAAAAGTATCTTATTAGTGGGTCAAACACCAAAATTTCTTAAACTATGTGTAAGTTTGACCATGTTAAATAAAATGGGACAGAGGGAGTATAAGTTTCCTCACGATTTTCGGTGTTTCGTGTTAGTTAATTGGTATTTAGTGGTTCACTAGGTTTTGTTGTGTGTTGGTGGTTTATTTATTGTGTTAAATATGGTAAGATAGTTATTTATTGTGTTTTGATTTTGTGTGTAGGTTGTTAGAGGGCAAGATGGTAATTTTTTGTGTGATGATCCAAGTGGGATCGAGTTTGAGCATATTCAATTGCCATTCTGTTGTTGGTAAGGTTCTCTTCAAGCTAACCAACACAAGAAGGTTCGCTTAAAGCAAGCCCCCAAAGCAAAAACGTTCGCTTAAGGTGAATGAACCAAAAGTAAATTTGCTCTAAGGAACCAATAAAGGCAAATGGTTCATTCTAAGAAAACAAGTCATAAGGTTTTTCACTCTAAGCGAACAATCCAAGGCAAACCATTTACTCGAAGTGAATGGTCCAGAATCATGTTTGCTCTTAGCAAACAAACTAAGCCAATTCAGTCACTCTAAGTAAACCAGATTGATCTTTCTTGTGGGCCAAATGATTTTACTATAAATATGGGTGTACTTATGGGATATTTACATTATAAAACTCTTAGTTAACATCTAGGATTTTTATTGTTCCTTCTTAGCATGTATAACTCAGTACTCATTAGTTATTTTTCTGCACAATCAAACATTTATTTGCAGATTTTCAATTCAAGTTTAGTTTCATTCTTCAAGATTAATTCCGGTAGTTTCATTCTTCTTAATTATTCTTTATTTAAGTTTCATCACATAACCCTAGTTCTTATTTAATTATGATGTCTTGCAATTTAATTATTTCTTGTTTGTTTAATTGAATCATGAAGCAGAATTAGGTGCAGGTGATGCAATTTTCCATTGTTTGATTCAAAGGATTGTTAATGGGAATAATCATAATAATTGGGTAACAATTAACACAAAATTGACAAATCAAGATATAGGTAATTCTTATTTTATGTTGGTCGTGGTGATACTAGAATTGATCCCTCGTCATAGATCCGTGGTAATTATTAGACAAAATTAATTCACAATCAAAGCGGATCAGCTTAATTAGTTAGTTCCAGATAATTCCATACAAAAAAGATCATTTTAATTAATTGAGGACAAACAAAGATCTACCCCTAATTAATTAAGTTGATAGAATCCAACAGTGTGGGAGATCGGGATTGGGTTGATATTTGAGAATTGAACTTCTATTTATTATAATTGAACTAGTTGAGTAAAATTTGATTAGTCATGGGAATTTACTAGTGTAGTACCTAATACATCTTCTTAAATATCTGAAAATAGTATTTTATTATTTTAGATTGTTTTATTGTATTCATTTAATTCCAGTAACTTTTAATTTAATTTTTAATTCTTAAAATCCAAAAACATTCATTTGTGGTTGTCTGGATAGAAATTGTCAAAGAATTTCAGTAGTTATTTGCGTAGTATCTGTAGGAACAATCCTTATTCACTCTACTACACTAATACTGTACACATGCGGATATTAGTAGAAAGTTGTGACTAGGTTAATTTAACATTTCTCACATCAATGTAACATGTTTATTGAGCCCCAGGAAGTGTTATGTTTATAGGTAGGATATAGCATTAGGATTTGGGGTAAGTTTCAGTCGCATGGATTTGTATTAGGACCCAAACATTAGTTCAAAAAAGGTAAGAATTGCAACTACCCTATTCTGTACATAAGTCGTAATGCCACAGCACTTTGGTTCTGCCATAATGGAAATGCCGTGGCATTTGACTCCCAAATTCTCTTTAATTGCTTCAAAAATACCCTAGAGTCTACGAAATCAATGTAACTATTTTTCTTTTGACACAACAATGCAATTTTAATCAGTATCGAAAGGTAGTGCTAAAGGATTTTCGTTTTACTTTGCTGTGGTATTACAATTGTACTATAGAAGAATGCCGCAACGCTATCACCCAAGTAACGTTTCTTCTATTTCACCTCTCCTTCATGTATTTTTTGCATATCAAATTCAACATCCATCCTACAAAACACACAAACACACATAAAAATCACAAAAGCACACAAAAATACTAAAACCCCACAAAAAATGGATGCTTGAATCATTAACTAAAACACTAAAATTACTCAAATCAATGAAAACTAACTCTATTTTGTAGAGTGATTAGTCGTGCATATTCAAATCTATACTATATTAAAAGAGCCAATATGATTTAGTTATTTATATATTTTTTCTTGCTATAAAATTTAATGACTTTCTTATCTCCCCAAATATAAACTCGTTTTTTATTATTGTTTAGGTTATTTATGTAAATACTTCTCAAAGATTTTAAAAAAAAGGAAATAGAACCTACTTTTGAGACTTCACATTAGGAATTAAATTTGGTTGAAGTAAATTTCCTTATGTAATAGAAGATTAGGAATGAGCTTTAGAAATTAAAGAAGAGTAGGAAATGATTTTTTTTTATAAAAATACTCCTTAAAGACAAAAAGAGGAAATAAACCTAAATTTAAGATTTCATATTACGAAATAAAACTAAAACTACCTTCTTTAAATATCATATTTTACAATTGAGTTTGATTGAAATAAATCTCCTCAAACAAAGATAAAATTTTGAAATGGATTTAGAAATTAAAGATTAATATCAAAAAAAATCTTAAAGATAAATTAAGTAAATAAAATTTCTCATTAAATCGAATTTTGCATATGACTATTAACATCATGTATAGATTGTGGATACATCTATAGACTTGACAACACTTATATGCAATTAAAGAAACTAAAAGTTTGTTGCTATTATGATTTATTGATTTAGATTTTTTTTCCGAAATTATCCTTACTATAAAAATTAATGACTTTATTCTGTCCCCAAACTTGAATGCCCTTCTTTATAATTGTTTAGATTATTTATGTAAATACTCCTCAAAGAGTAAAAAAGGAAACAGAACCTACTTTTAAAACTTCAAATTAGGGAACAAATTTGATTGAACTAAATTTCTTATGTAATAGAAGATTAGGAATGAGTTTAGAAATTAAAGAAGAGTAGCAAATAATTTTTATTTATGTAAATACTACTTAAAGACTAAAAGAGGAAATAAACCTAAATTTTTTATCTCTAAAGACTTCTTATTAGGAAATAAATTTGATTGAAATAAAAAATCATAAAAAAGTATGCATGAAATAAAACTAACTTTTGGGACTTCATATTTTACAATTGAGTTTGATTGAAATAAATCTCCACAAAATAAAATTTTGGTATGGATTTCGAAATTAAAGATGAATATTAAATAAAATTCTTAAAAAATTAATTAATTAAATAGAATTTCTCTTTAAATCGAATTACGCAAACGACTATTAAGAATATATATAGGTTGTGGATACGTCCATAGACTAGACAACACTTACATGCAATTAAAGAAACTAAAAGTTTATTGCCATTATGATTTAGTAATTTAAAATTTTTCTTCTGAAGTCATCCTTGCTATATGATTTAATGACTTTGTTATGTCCTCAAACTTGAATATCTTTTTTATTATTTTTGTTTAGGTTATTTATGTAAATACTCTTCAAAGAATGAAAAAGGAAATAGAACCTACTTATAAGACTTCATATTAGAAAATAAATGGTTGTGATTGAAGCAAATTTCCGTATATAATAGAAGATTAGGAATGAGTTTTAGAAATTAAAAAAGAGTAGGAAATAACTTTTATTTATGTAAATATTCCTTTAGGAATAAAAGAGGAAATAAAACCTAATTTTAAGACTTTATATTAGTAAATAAATTTGATTGAAATAAAAAATCATGAAAAAGTACACAGAAAATAAAACTAACATTTTGAAACTTCATATTTACAATTGAATTTGATTAAAATAAATCTCCTCATCAAGTAAAATTTTGGGAGATATTTAGAAATTAAATGAATATTAAATTAAATTATTAAAAATAAATTAATTAAACATAATTTCACCAAACTAAAACAAATATCCCAATGTAGCCCCCAAACTGAAAAATTCTTTATTCGGCCCTCCAAACTAAAAATCTATTTTAATTTACCCTTAAAATTGAAAATGTATTCAGATACGCCGAAATACCATTAATCTTTTCAAAGCACAGCTTAAAGATAATTTCAATGTATGTTTAATAATTAATTTATAATTAGAATAAGATTATGTATAGACTAAATTCCATTTGGCATAAATTTTTTTAAGGATGAATTTTAGAAATTGTATAAGTATGGGAATAAAATATTTTTTTGAAGATTAGGAATTAAGCAAAATAATAGTTAGAATTATCTTTAAAAAAATGATATATCACGTATAAATATTTTGGACTCTTTTTAGAGAATAATTTTAAAATATTTTTCTATATTAGATAGAAAAAAACAAAAACAAAAACAAAGAACAATGGTGACATAAAATTGTTTAGAAAGTCACAAAGTCATCTAAATTTGATTCAACAAAGACAATGTCCTTCACAAATACTGTCAACATCTTCACAATTTTTCTCCCAATATCATTTATTTTGCCTCTAAAATTGTTGTCTAGACTTTGTCATGATGAAATAGATTTGTTGTCTAGAATATAAACAAAAGAATTTGACTTGTGTGTGGTGTGTCAAAAATAACTATAATATAGAACCTATATTTAATATTTTAGATTATCGGGTGAGTAGGAAATGTGTGAAAAATGTGATTCATATCTATTTTGTTTTTCTTAAAAGACCATACTCCTTATCTTGCAATTCTTACTTTCCATTAGTTCCCTTTTTCATGCATTGAATAATTAACACCCATTTAATTAAAGTTACACTTTGCCTATAATCAAAATTAGTTCCTAAATTATATTATTCTAAAATTCTTAATAGACAATAATCGTTTTCCTAAAAAAAATTATTGTTACTATCTTTGAACCTGTAAACATCTTATGCTAAATATTAGTAACCTTATAAATTATATAGTAAGATACAATGATGTCAAATCAATTATTGATTAGATTTTAATTAAAGTGTACTTTATCTAATAAAACCTAAATACTGAATATCTATTGTTACTTATGAATTATTACTATATAGGTTGATAGTTATTGCAACTATATGCGGTTGGATTTATTTTATCAATTAAAATATATAATATTCAATATCTACCTTTCAATTTCTTTTTGAGCAACCACCTAGTAGGTGGGGTATCCCTTTTATTATTAAGAAGAAAAGGTAAATGAGGGCTAACATGAAACCTAGTTCTCCAACAATAAGAAAATGAATTCAAAGACTAGCCCTTCGAATTATAACATCTTGTGAAATCTAGGATGCTAACTTTCTCTAATTCTATGAATTGGCATCTTATATTCTAGAACTAAACCAGGGAAAGGGGTTTGGAGGACAGCCTGGTTCGCACTGCTCTTGACATATTGTTTGTCCTCTTACGTCTTCCTATCCTTTTTGGAGCGAGAACTTCCAAGTCTTGGATTGGGTACATATCCTGGCCATTAGGAAATTCATTATCTAAAAAGTAGCAAGTTTGTTCCGTCAACACCTTATCACTAGGCATGGTGGAATCATCCATCGATTTAAACTTTGGCTGTTGAGAAGAAGACAAGTTGGACATGAACTTAGTTTCTTTATTGCCCGAGAATGTGTTTGAGGTTTCCTTGCTGCTAGAGAAAATAGTAAAATTTCCTTGAATGTAGGCTTACCCATTGCTGGATGGTCTTGCATGATTCATCTATGAGGGATGTCCGAAATATCTTTGGCTTTGTTGTCCAAAATTTGAAGATGTGATGTAGATTTGCTACCCAGGATTTGATGGTGAGAAGTTCTAGGCTAGTTTGTTGGGGTGGGATTTCCATTTGGTTTGATGGCCAGCTCCTGTTCATTTCGAGGTTTATCTTGTGCATGGCCTTGTACATAGGGAGAATCATTGTTTGAAAAAGTAACAATGCAGCTCTTGCAAAATTCTTGCTTGAGAGAGAGAAAGATCATCTTTTGAAATTTGTGGCATGTGGATTTGACCCATTCAATGCTTCTCCAACAGATTGTAACTTCCAAATTTGAATTTCCAAACATTTTTTCCAAGGGAATTGAAATTCAAATTTCCAGGTATGTGGAGAGGCTATTATCTCGTCCACCACCCTTGGGAATGGTGTTGCTTTCCCCTTGGATCACCACTACCATGTCTGCCACCGATTGAGCCACCACTTGGGCATGTCCTTGAGCTTTTGGATGCTTCAGCTTTGATGGATTCGAGTCTGGAGTAAATGAATCATCTGATGGTTTCTCCTTTACAACTCCTAATTGACTAGGTTCTTGTTTGTAGATTGGCTTTCATTGTGATTTTCCTTTTAGATTTTGAACTTTAATAGGTGCTGAATGTTTTTCTTGCTTTTTTGTAGCTCCAGCCAAGCATTTGGCAGCATGGTGACCAATTTTGTTGCGTTTTGTACAATATGAAGGAACTTCTTCAATGGTGATTTTCTGCCATTTCCCATTATCTCCCACTCCTAGCCATACTCTAGAAGGGAGAGTTGCCAAAAGGTCTACTTCAACACAAAACTTGGCTGTGTTTGGACAGGTAAGATTTTCAGTGACCATGTCCAATTTGAGCGAATTACCAACAGCTTGTGCAAGGCTAAAAACCAAGTGCTTATTGAAAATAACAGCGAGTAAACTTCTGTTGAAATGTAATCCAAATAGGTACTATGGAAGGGTCAATATTTCGAGTAAAGAGGGGATGACATTTAAGAACCTTCATATAGAACCCAATGATACACCAAGTGTTCTTCAGCAAACAACAAAGATAGTCCTCCTCCAAAGAAAAATGTATGAGAATATGCTTGTGATGTAGAAATCTTACAGTAAAGTTGCCTTTAAAGTCGATTGTATGGAAACTCTTCCACATCGTCTCCATCCCTAAGAAAATTGCCCACAAGAATGAATCAAAATGGTGCAGCTAACTTTTGGACCTCTTCTTACGAGAAGAAGATAGCTGGTTCCCCCTTATGTGATTGCAATTTCTTGAAGAGTGGCTCCGATTGTTGAATCTGGTTTTGTGAGTTTTGTTTTCCAACAAGGACATTTACAAAAGATCTCGTATGCCCTTTAGCCAAGGGCTAAAGGATTTCCTTCTCGACTGTGGCCAAGAATTAGCAAAAAATTGAGAGTTTTAGAGAGAGAAAGTACAGATGAATGAGGACGAAACATTTCTACTATCATTTACCTTTCAATTTATTATTATATAGATTGATATTTTTACATGATAGGTTAATTAGTAAATTTCACGCCATAACTTATCAAATGATAGAATATTTTCCACTTTTTTTCAATATTTATGATATAATTCCTATAGTTGTGCAAACTACATATTATATCTTTATTTCCTAATTAGAAATTGCTATTTAGTATTTGCATATGAATAGTTCCTTCAACATGGTTCCAAGAGAGCTCTAGGGATTCAAGAATAATTAAATACCCTAATGCATGATAAATCCAAAGTTGTTAGGATAGGATTTGAATGATTGAGGAGAACAAAGGGTTCTAATAAAATCTAGAAATGGTCAATATCATTCAAGACTACACTTCGCTTTTTGATTATTAAACTTACTGAATGGCTGTAATAATAAACTCTAATATCGTTTCATGTCATACATCGTTCTCCGTTTTAGTAATACTTTAAACTCTTCCAATAAACTTTGAAGTTATACAGAATACAAATGAGATCATTGTATAATTTTTCAATAATTCTCAACTAAAGAAATGGAGTTTTATTTTTAAAATTGCAATATAGGTGAGTTATTAACAGGACAAATCTATTTACATTTTGAATTGCTTGAACCATTAAACTAAATAGATCTCTAAACTCATGTGAACTACAGAAAACTATTTGACTTTGTTAAACATTAAGCAGAATTTATATAAGAAGAAAATTAAGTGAATTTTACCGTTAGTATCCGCAAATATAGTTTACAATTTAATTCATAGTAATAAAAATTAAACAATTAGTATCTCTAAACATACAAAACGTGTACTCTCATACTAGTATTACATGAATAAACAAGTTCAGCACACCCTAATGCCAAAACCTTAAACTCATCGAACAAAATGCTCTGAGATTGAAATGCCAGGAACACATTATTTAACAATTACGAAATGAACATAAACTCGTGCTCTAGCCTCCCACTTGAAATTTTAGCTGATAATATTTCACATTTTTTCTTTAATTAAAAAAAAGGTGGGTTCCCTTTGCCTACGATGTAGGCATTCTGCCAACAAAAGAACACAGATTCTCTGACACTATAGTGCAAAATCAGTTATTTTGCCTATTGACTCTATAGTTTGTGAAACGCAACTTCACATGCTTCATGCTCTTACTAATTGAACCAAAGAAACATGGTGATGAAAATCTTTTAGGGGTTGTGAAATTCTTTAACCATTAAATTTTGTGATGGTATCGGTGAGGATACAAGGCGATTGTGATAAAAATTTTAATTGTGTGATATGCTAGAAGGCTTAGAGACCTGGGGATTATTAAAACTTTCAAATATACTTGAAACTGTGCAAATGTAATGATTTACCTCTATTCGACAGGTTCAGTTCACCTCTAAGGAGACATAGGACTACTAATGTCGTTTGTCTTCCTAATTTCGTTTCCATTTCTATTGCTGCCAAACCAACACGACTATGAGTGTTCAAAAGTCAGTCAAATCGAACTATCGAGTAGAGTCAAGTCGAAAAAAAAAATTTTGACTTGACTTGTTCGACTTTCGACTTGACTTTGATTCGAAGTCGAAGTAATTAAGTGACTTCTCAACTCGACTTTGACTTTGTTGGCCCCAAAAGCAACCTAATAGGGGGGGTGAATTAGGTTGCCTCTAAAAACAAACCTTGTTATGTGCTTAATAGAAATTCAAACTTTATGCACCAAATGAAAACTTAAGCACAAATGAATACAATAGATATTCAACAATTTAAGCTTAAAGAACAAATAGGAATATTGAGATTAAGAGAATCAAACCAAACTCCCTAGCTTCTCAAGCTTGGAGGTCACAACTACAAAGAGCTTTTTACAAGGCAACTACCAAGTTCACAACTTGAAGTTCAGCCACTAAAAGTCTCTTCAAAGTAGGTGAGACAATAACCTCTTGTACACAAATGAGGATCACTCTTGCTCACACTAATTTCCTTTAGTTGAGCCAAGAGTTTTACACTCATCTGGAAAACTAGCCGTTGGACCTTTCGGACGGCCGATGCAGCAACTTTGCGTCAGAACAAACTAGCCGTTGGACCGTTCGGACGGCCGCTGCTAAACCTTGCGTCCGACACTGCGTCCGTTCTCTGAGGGTATTCATTCGGACGTCCGAGGATGCGTCTGAACATGCGTCCGATCGAAGCAAAGTCTACTGGAATATGATCAGACGCTGTTCTTCGTCCGAGACTCGCTTCAAATTCTTTGTGTCGGACGATTACCATCGTCCGAAGCTATAGTTCGGTATTTGATATTTGCGTCCGTGAAGTCTTGTGGTTGTTTTGTTCGGACGATCATTTGCGTCCGAACCTCCCTATTTTTCTGCACACTTATTTTCAAACCATTAGTATGATTTGGTCATCATCAAAACATGATTAACATAACTGGGGTTCAACAGACTTCAACTTCCAAGTCAAATTACCGATCAAATACCGAACTATAGATTGACTAATTTGACTGGTTTACTGGTTGAACAAGTCATTCGACTTTGCTAGTCAAATATCGGTCAAATAAGTCAAACATATATATATATATATGTATATATATTGTTTGTTTATTTATTTAGTATATATAAAGATATACAATTATAATAATATATTAATATATTTGTGTACATAATATTCTTAATTCTCAATATTTAAATATGTTAATATCTGATAATATTATTTTTTTAATACTTAAATATCTTTTCTTTGTATAATTATTATTGTTATGTACATTAATATATTAATATAAGTGTTGTACAACTTATTAATGTAACATTTTTGTTTTGATAACTAATTAAATGAATCACCAATTTTCTTTCAATACATATAGATGCCAGAATTAATTAATTATATATATTTCAGTATATATTGAAATATCTACAATAATATATCCATACATACATGTTCTTATGTTCATATACTAAGATTTGTATAACTTATAATTACAATAAAAATATGTTTTACATAACATCTAATTTATGTAGTTATACAATAATATTACATAACTTATTAGTATAACATTTTTACTATTAATGAATATATTAAATACATTAATAACTTATTACTGTGTTGATAAAGTTAGGTAATCATATATATATCTATATACTTATAGGATGTAACTTAACAGGGGTTGGTGATTCAATAAAATTTTTATATATGAATTAAGTTTAGTAAGTGGTTGTGAATTTGTAACTTTGTAAATCAATTTTAATATCTATATATAATATATAAACTAATACACATTCATATATTAAAATTTTGTATTATATGTAACTTGTGTATGTGTATATGTGTATGTGTATTGTATATGTGTGTGTGTATAGTATACACACAAAGGTATCTGTCTGTAAATTTGTATATATAATCTATTTGAAACTTATATGTATAATATATTATGAATTATATTTTTGTACACACATATATAAATATCATAATGTGAATGATAATGTGAAAAATGGAATAATTAATACAAAATCATTACATTAATAAGTTGTACACTTATAAATTTAGTACACTTTTGTGAATGATATGGAATTTGTGGAACAATGTACTAAATTTTGGAATTAGAATATGGAATAGAAGAATATTAATGTTTGGCTTATTCGACTTGTTCGACTTGGCTTATTCGACTTGTTCGACTTACCGGTCGAACAAGTCAAATTTAAACGACTCGACTTTGAGATTTTCAAATCGAAAGTCAAATAAGTCAAGTCAAACAAGTCGAAAAGTCGAACATCGGTCGAATAAACACCCCTAAACACGACTGTCACTATTTCAACTCTTAGGTTATCTAGACGCATGCATGAATTGGTCCATTCATTTATTTTTTTAATTACAATTGTTTGAAAGCACAACCGGATAAAAATCATGCCTATACTTGTCATGAATCATAAAGAATTTCTCTGTTTATGACCCAATACCATTTGAGCTTCAACCTTAATTTGCTAATTGCTTGTATTCATCACCAGGATTTGTTAGAATTGGTGAATGAGAAATTGATTTCAATGACCTTTCAATAAAATTGGTGAATGAGAAATTGATTTCAGTGACTTTTGAATAGTAATTTATTTACCAGTTTTGTTCTTGTCTAATAAGCTGCTTTATAGTGTATGAATAAGATATTAATTCCAAAGTGATATTTGTAGTGCTCGTATAAATCACAACTTAAATCTCAAGAGTATATTTAGAGTGCTCGCATCCCACTAAAAATCTCTATGGGTCTCTTTGGTTCTAAGAATTTACTAGGGAAAGGTAAAAGAATTTCCTAAATAATCACGGTTTCCTCTATTTGGTTATAAGGAAAATATTAAAGAAAACAAATCATGGAAATTGTTGCGGAAAATAATAGTACAATTTACTTAAAAACCATTTCCTCACACTTTTGTGAGGAAATGGTGGAAACAAATCGGTTGATGCACGGACTTTTGCCGGGTCAAAAGCAAAACGGATCTTTTTTAAAAAAAACAAAAAGGCTAAATAACAAAATTTCAGTTCAAAGCTCAAATGCCATTTCTTCCTCACCAAAAATGTCGATTCTTTTCTAACACTAATTTCCCCCGCATCTTCTTCTCTCCGTCAATTCAGCTATCAATTTCTTCCATAACATTTTCTTCCTCGTTGATTCGACCTACAATCAACAATATTGAATGATAGGCGGCCTCCACTCACAAAGAAAAGACCAACAAAATGGTAAGGAGATCATCCAGATCAGGGCCATCCCAAATCTTCTCTATGAAGGAAGTGTTGAATGTAAGGAAAGAGTCTCCACTATCAAATCTGGAGAGACCCTCGGATCGAGTTTTGATCAACAACGATTCCAAAGCCAGCTGATAATTCTGCTGACAAAGAGGTCTATTTCTTTTCCTTTCACCTTTTTTTTTAGCCTTTTCTTGTTGATATATGAAGGAAATATGGCACTACCTTTTATTTTCTTCTTTTTTTTTGGGGTTGAATTATATTTTATGGGCTTGAGTCTGAGTTTGATATGAGTCTATTACTTTGTTTGTCAGTCATTGATTTGATATTTATGTGTTTATTTTTATGGGTTTTTGGCTATTGCTCTGAATGAGATAATTTATGGTATGTTAAGCATTGACATAGTCTATTACCATGTTATTAATTTAAGAGGCAATTTAGTTTTTATGGGAGAAGCGTAAGAGAGAGAGATTGGTAGTTAGGAACTTGGATTATCAGTCTATAATTGGGTGAAGAAATATCTTGTATAAATTCTCCCTCTAAAGGAGATAATAAATAATGGTGGCTGTGATTTTATTTTTTTTGGGTCAGCATGAACATGGCTAGAAGTCATATTCAGCCTACACTTAGAAGGTTATAGTATGCAACTCGAGAGATTCAAAACTACTAAGTTGAATTTAAAAATTCACATATAAAAGGAATATCAGACAATTTGGTGAGTCCCAGGCCTAACTTGCACTACAGAAATCCAGTGAATCAAATTACCTTCGCAATGGATAGCACTTTTTGAATGACAAAGTATCCATAAGGATGTACTAGTAGACTATTAGCAGTTGAACTTGTGAGCAGTTCCATAATAACTGTTGTGTACTGTAGAGTGCTTTTCTCCAAATTCAACTAGAATTTTTTCCACTACATTACTTGCATATTTGTTGCTGGAGAGAGCCACAAAATGGCCTTGAAGCTGTTCCAACAGAAGTCTTGTGACTTGTGGAAGTTTTAGTCCTGGCAAGTGTTGAACCACATAATTTCTACACAGAATGGAAGGCAAAAGAATATAAAGGAGGCACATGATTATTAATATTGTTTTGCAACTTACTGGAATGAAAGAAAAGCATGGATGAGAATTTAGAATCAAACCGATAGTGATCTTCTACTACTTGTACTGCATTTCCAATTATCTCTTTCATCAGTTATTCTTTGTGTTCTCCATAAGCATTCTCCACAAGCAACTGTAGCACACAACACCCATTTTTATTAGTTGTAATCGTATAGTAGTTATGTGCTATTTTGTTGAGAAGGTGCTGCAAATACAACACGATGCCTGATAGTTGATTTAATCAAAACGTTCTAGTATATGGTAAAATCTCCTAAATAGGGCAATACTAGAGATAGATACTAGAAGCCAAGACGCAAGACTGATGCAAGTTGATATAATGGAAATTCTAGAGTACTATTTGACGCTAAACTAATATTGCATAATGAAAAACTCGTCAAACAAATGAAAGCAGTAGAAAACCTCTAACTTGTGTTTGAGTATAGGCATACAATGCTTGTATAGGATACTAATATATTTCACACACACACACAGACTTTCAGACCTCTTTACTAGAGAAAAGCATCCGTGATTGCCTAAGGCAAAAAAAAAAAAAAAAAGAATATCAATGATTTACTTCTCTATATATAATCAGGGAATGCAATCTTAAAATTGTGGTTTGGTTAAATTCAGATTTTCTTAAGTGGGGACTTTTTAATGAACATGAGATTAGTTATTTGTATCATAAGTATGCTAAAGAGTTAGTGATGGCTTAAAACTCAATGTACTTGTTGCTTTTCATCTTTCTATAACATAAGTGAGTTTGCATTTGTATACTTAGGGTTTTTAAAGATTGCAAGTAGAGAGTAGATTATGTGACGTGGAGTTTTCGGCTGTTCATCCATTTTTTCCCTTCTTTTTTTCTTTTTTTTTGCTCGTGGACCAATGTGATGTTCGACTTGATCGTCATGGACTCTTGGGTGGCTTTCGTTGTTAGTGGTGTTGCAATTTGAATTCTATTAGATAATGTACTCTCCTATATTATCAACTAGGTAACCTTACAGGTCTATTTCATTTAAGATTCTTTGAAAATTCAAATAATTATACCCCTCATGAATTTCTTCATTTTTTCTTTAGCAATTTAGATGATGACATCTTTCCCTTGTGGGATCTTCAACCTTTTCGGAAAACTGAAATGGTTGAGGCAGGCAAGCTTTATGTATGTCGGAGCATAAAAACTGTTGATAAAAAGAACTACTTAAAAGGTAAGCTTGTAACATGATTTAGTTTTCAATCAGATTGTCACCAAACTTATTTGGGATTTTGATTGTGGTATTTTTGATCAATTTTTTGAACTAGGTTGGACTTATTTTTACTTGTAAACCTACTGTTTTGAAGCTTCTGAAGTTCTGTGCCTTTGATTTTATAGAATTCTCTGTTTAATACCATACAAAATTAACTGAATTCTGTGTTTCTTCTTTTTTCTTGTGATGAATTTGCTTAAAAATTTTCATTCTTCTGATCATATATAATTGATTGTAGATGTTGTATAGGATGATCTGTGGTTGATATGAATATTCAGAGAAGTTCATTGAAATTATGGACTAATTTATTAGCTTTTGACTAGTAGAGATTGCTTCTTGAACCTCAAGCCAATCATTGCATCAACAGTTTCAACCTTAAGCCAATCATTGAGTTTGGAAAGTGTACTATTTTAGCATCTAAGAATTTGGTTCTTATCCTGATATTATAATTGATTGTAGATAAATAGAGGCTAGGAATGGGATAAGCTCAAAAGGTAGGCTGCCACTTGTGCAGTTGCTTATGCTACTTATGCAACTTTCCTCCTTACACTACTGCAAGATTCAAATATTGAGAGGCAGCTTGTTCTTGATGACAAAGATTATGAAAGGCATGCTTTGTTAGAGCAGTTAACAAATATTAGAGATGAAGATTGTCGTGAACAATTATGCATGGGGAAAATGTCATTTGATAATCTCATCTACATTATTGGACAAAGAGGTCTCCTTAGTGATAGTGTACATAGCAGGGTAGAAGACAAAGTTGATACGTTTCTTCATACACGTGCATAATTGACTTACAAAATTGAACAATGAAGTTTTACTTGGGTTGGGTAAAAATGCATATGGACGATTCTTTGATAAAACATTTCAAGATTCCATTGGTTGGCTTCACCGGAGACTCGGTCGTGCCTGAGGGACGGATAATGCTCCCATTGTGTCTTGGAGCTCCCCTGAAGCACAGAATTGAGATGACCAATTTCGTCATCGTCAAAAGAGACAGCTCCTACAATATGATCCTGGGCCGACCCACGCAATACAGCTACAGAATCCTTCCCTCCGTGTTCCATATTGGGGTAAAATTCATGTTGAGGGATGGATATAAAAGAACAGTCATAGGCAGCCAACAGAAGGCCCGAGCCTGCTATATGATGTCCTTGCGGTCCCAATCGCAAACGATGTCCATTGCTGACAAGGCTTACTTGTAAACCTTTGATGCCTCATCCACCTGAGATGGCTTTGAAGAGCCTTTGATAAGTTAGAGGGAGGGGAAAGAGAATGTGCAGCCCCGGCTCGGAGATACTGAAATCCCCGCTTAACAGAACCTCTCGAGCCCAAGTGGAAGGGCAAAGCATAAATTGAGCCCCAAGATGAGGTTCAAATTGAGGAGGTATCACTAGATCCGAGCCTCTCTGATCAGAAAATCAAGATCTGTGCTACCCTGCAAACAGAGTTTAAGGCCCTTCTCTTCAGGCTTTTAGCCGAATACAAGGACGTGTTCGCCTGGACCATCGAAGACATGCCATGCGTCCATCGGGAAATAATCGAGCACAAACTAGGAGTAGACCCGACATACAAACCAGTCAAGCAGAAGAAGCGCCTCTTCGGTCCAGAGCACAGTTTAATAATCGAAGCCGAGGTGGATAAACTCTTAGTGGCCAGATTGATTGGAAAAGTATTGTATCTCACCTGCCTTTGTAATCCAGTCCTTGTAACAAAACCATATTCTTCTTGGCGAATGTGCCAAGATTTTACTGATCTTAATAAAGCCTGTCCAAAGGACACTTATCCGTACCCCCGAATCGATACAGTAGTAGATTCATTTGTTGGATCTTATTTATATTTTACACTTTTTAGATGCATTCAATGGCTGCCATCAAATATACATGGCTAGAGAAGATGAAGAGAAAACATCTTTCATCACTGACCGAGGCACATACTGCTACACTACGATGCCCTTCGGGCTCAAAAATGCCAGAGCCACATATCAACGTCTCGTCAATAAAACTTTCAAATCCCAAATAGGACGAAACATGGAGGTATATATTGATGACATGGTGGTCAAGAGTTGAACCTATGAGGAAACCTTGGAAAATCTCAGAGAAACATTCGAGACATTAAAATCCATCCAAATGAGGCTGAATCCCAAAAAATGTACATTTGGGGTCCCCTCGAGAAAATTCTTGGGATTCATTGTCTCTCACCGGGGAATTGAGGCGAACCCTGAAAAGGTACAAGCCATAATTAATATGAAAACTCCTATCTCGATAAAGGAGGTTCAGAGACTCACCGGTAGAATGGCGGCCCTGAATTGATTCCTGTCCAAATCAGCAGAAAGAGCCTTGCTGACGTTCTTTCAGCTCATAAAGAAGGCTAAGGGTTTTCAATGGACTGAGGAAGCTCATAAACCCTTCGAGGAGCTTAAAGAATACTTGGGCAACTTACCGAAGCTCGCATCTCCTAAAAAAGGAGAACTGCTATACCTGTACGTCTCAATCACCGAACTGGCAGTCAGCTCGGTTCTATTGAAGTAGGATGAGCAAGACATCAAATGCCCTGTATATTTTGTAAGCAAAGTGCTTCAAGGTCAAGAAAGGAATTACACCTCTATTGAGAAGGCAGCCTTCTCGTTGGTGGTGTCGGCTCGAAAGTTAAGGCCTTATTTTCATGGACATAAGATAATTATCTTGACCAATCTTCCTCTGAAAAATATCTTAAGCAAGCCAGATTCTTCGGGCAGAATGTTAAAGTGGTCTGTAGAGTTGTTCGAATTTGATATAGAGTTCAGGCCTCGGACTGCAATCAAAGCTTAGGCTTTAGCAGATTTTACTGCCAAAAGCTGTGATGTCAAGAAGATCTACCTGCATCACGGTGACTGATCCAGCAAAAGAACAAAAAATGAGGAAAGATCTCGCATGGGAGCTTCATGTTGATGGAGCTTCGTGTGAGTCCGAAGCGGGGATAGGGATAATAATCTGATCCCTAAAAGGGGACTATCTCACTTACGCCCTGAGGTTCGGATTCAAGGCAACAAATAACGAAGCTGAGTATGAGGCCCTCATCTGTGGGATAAAAATGACCCACCAGATGGGAGCCCAAACTTTAAAGATACATTCAGATTCTCAGCTAGTTGTGAATCAAAACCTAGGAAATTAAGAGGCTCGAGGCGTGATTTTGAAAAGGTGTACCTAACCGAGGTCAAAAGATGGATTGGAAAATTCAAAAAGGTGGACATCATTAAGATTGCCTGAAAGAAACACGCATGCTGATGCTCTGTCAAAACTAGCCTCGGCAATATACTCGCATTTAACGAAAGAGATTTTGGTAGAACTGCGAGAACGCAGGTCTGTTGATTTCTCTGAAAGAATTTCTTGTGTCCAGTACCAGACCTCGGTTGGATGGAACCCATAATAAATTATTTGAATAATGAGAAGATCCCCGAGAATCCGACCAAAGCTAGAAAGATCAAGTACAGAGCCGCCAAGTATACCCTTATTGACCGAATCTTGTATAAAAAAGCATACTTGTGCCCCCTGTTGAGATGCCTCACACCTTCCAAAGCTAACTATGTTTTACGAGAGGTGCATGAGGGCATATGCGGAAATCACGTCGGTCCCCGCAGTTTAGCTCGCAAAGTCTTGTTGACTGGGTACTACTGGCCGATCTTACACTCTGACGCAGACACTTTGGTACGGGGGTGTCATCAGTGTCAAATACATGCACCAATATCCCGAAGACCCGGCTCGGATATGGTTCCTATTCAGAGCCCATGGCCATTTGCTCAGTGAGGAATTGACATTTTGGGCCCACTTCCTAGAGAGATAGGCAAGCTTGAGTTTTTAGTAGTAGCGGTTGACTACTTCACCAAGTAGATCGAGGCCGAGCCCCTACGCTACAATTTCGGGAAAAGCAATAGAAAAATTCTTTTGGAAAAGCATTGTTTGCCAATTCGATATCCCTGTTGTACCCATTTATGATAATGGGAAGCAATTTGAAGGAGAACCTTTCAAGAGCTTCTGCGCTAACCTTGGCATCAAACAGCACTTCACCTCGGTCACTTATCCGCAAGCAAATGGATAGACTGAAGTGTGCAACCGAACCCTGCTGACGGGACTCAAGACTCGACTTGAAAGACCCAAGGGTGCTTGGGTTGAGGAATTGCCTACTGTCTTATGGGCATATAGGACTACACCTCGAACGGCTAATGGAAACACTCCGTTCAACTTGGCCTACTGGTCCGAGGCTGTTATCCCTGCAGAGATTGGGCTACCCTCGGCTCGAGTATCCTTGTGTGATTTAGAATCCAACGATGAGGCCCTACGAACTAACCTAGATTTACTTGAGGAGAAAAAATTAGATGCATCCATCCGGGAAGCCAAGTACAAGTAAGTCATGGCTAAATACACTACAACGCCAGGGTCAAGCATCGGTATCTGTGGCCCGAATACTTGGTGCTTCGAAAGAATGAAGCAAGCCATGTAGAGGGGACTAAGATGTTAGATTCGAACTGGGAAGGACCCTATCGTGTAATAGAAGCTCACACCTCGGGCTATTATAAGTTAGTTGAAATGAGAGGGGATCCTGTTTCCAGAATGTGGAACATTGTAAATTTAAAGAAATATTATCATGGAATGTAATGAAAGTAACTTTTCAAATGACAGATGTTCGAGCTGCTCCAACCCTCAGAGATTCAGATCCAATTCAACAAAAAAGCAAATGATTGAGGGCCGAGGCTTAGCAGTCCCCCCTCAAGGGTAGAGACTTAGTAGCCCCCCCAAGCAAAATCAAGCCGTGCCAACCCTTAGAGGTTCGGTCAAGGCACAGTCAAATGTTCGAGCTGCTCTAACCCTCAGAGGTTTTGATCCAGTTCAACAAAAAAGTAAATGATTGAGGGCCGAGGCTTAGCAGTCCCCCCTCAAGGATTTTCTCATACAGAGGCTTAGTAGCCCCCCCAAGAAAAATCAAGCCACGCCAACCTCAGAGGTTCGGTCATGGCACAGTCAAATGTTCGAACTGCTCCAACGCTCAGAGGTTCGGATCCAGTTTAACAAAAAAGTAAATGATTAAGGGCCGAGGCTTAGCAGTCCCCCCTCAAGGGCAGAGGGTTAGTAGCCTCCCAAGCAAAAACAAAGCCGCGCCAACCCTCAGAGGTTCGGTTAAGGCACAGTCAGATGTTCGAGCTGCTCCAACCCTCAGAGGTTTGGATCCAGTTGAACAAAAAAGTAAATGATTGAGGGTCGAGGCTTAGCAACTCCCCCTCAAGGGTAGAAGCTTAGTAGCCCCCCAAGCAAAATCAAAGGTGCACCAACACTCAGAGGTTCGGATCTAGTTCAATACAAAAGCAAACATTGGGAGCCGAGGCCTAGCAGTTTCCCCGCAAGGGTAGAAACTAAGCAGCTCCCTCCAAGCAAAATAAAATTGAAGAGGATCTGATCCTCAAAGAGGCTTGAGGCTGCCCTGCTTAAGCGAAACATTATTTCTTGGACTTTGGAAGGTCTGACTGAAATTAAATGGTTAAGGCAAACATAAGGAGCCAAGCTTGATCTTTTTACCTCATCTCAGAAGGGTCTAAACAAGGCCTAAGTTCAAAATGAAAGGGAGCCTTAGACAATTTTTTATGTTCGAATTCTTAAGTGTTGAAAGTTTGTTACCTGCTTATATAAAAAACTTTTGTTTTAAATGTAGGAAATAAAGAAATTGAAAGACAGGTATAAGACCGGAAGCAAGGAAAAGCCGAGGCTCTTATTGATAAGACAAAGTTCTCAAAAGTTTAGGAATTCATTAAAAAATCCTAACTATTACAAAAGGAGTTCTTAACTATTACAACAAAATTACATCAGCCTGAGCAGTGAAAGTGTAAGGCTAGGCAGTGGAAGTGGAAGCTTGGTTCGTAGGCTTGGACTCGGCTTCAGGGTTGGGCCCTGGATCAGCAGAGTCGTTCTAGAAGTTCTGGGAACCGGAGCGGGGGGTCTATGAATTGAGCTTCTAGTCCATTGATGACCTCCTCGGTGACGGAAGCATCATATGGCAGCCCCTCGTACAAATCAGGGTTCTTCACCAAGTGGTCACAGGCCTGTGTGAACCCCATGGAAAAGACCTTTTTGTAAACTCCTTCAACATCTCGTCCGCTTCATTCGAGGCCACGAATTGATTCCTGCCTTCGATCCGCAGCTCCACTTCCCGGGAAGCGAACTTTGCCTCGGCCAGCTGAGCTTCTTCTTGAAGTTGAAGAACCCTTTGCTCCAGATCTGCGATCTTCTTGTCACGATCGCCAACATCCACTTCAAGGGTCTTCTTCTCAAACTCGGCTTGCCAGAGCTTGTCCCTCACCTCGATCAGCTAGGCCTTCAACTCGTCATATTTTATGCCCGTCTCGATATTGCATTTCATCCCGTTGGCGTTGACAGCCTCCTTCACTGCACTGGACTTCGCGTGAGCTAACTCTTGCTTCATAGAGTTAAAAGCAGAGTTGAAGGAGACCTCCCAATCTCGGGCGATGACGGGCAAAATTGTAATTGCCTGCAAAAAAGGCAAAATGGTTAGTTGTATAAATTAAGGTACGAGTGCAACAAAGTTGGAATTTTACGAAGGGTTAGTTATACTTGCGTTCATCAGGCTGACGTGAAGCTCGTCCAGCCTCTGTTGAGGGATGAACCTTTTGACATAGGCTACATCCCGAGGCAATGCCACCATTTTTGCCTGTTCCCGAGCTATCCTCGAGAATTGAGTCTGATCGTTTATATCGATCGGTGGGGTGGGTTGGAGATCAGAGCTCTCCGAGGTAAGAGGTGCCGGAAGAAGGTCAACAGACAGTCTACCCCAGGGCACATACTGTGACCCTACAGATTTCCTCTCCTCCTGGGAAGTGTATTTTCTATCACCTGAAAAAAGTAAAGTGTTAGATCTGGACAGTGAAGAAGGAATAATGAGTAGGAATGAATGAGGTTCGGCGATCCTTACCATATGAAGTGATAAGTTTTTTGGATAGAGGGATGTTTTCATAGAGGACCTGTCCCTGGGGTCCGAACCCTCGGTACTGGAACGGAGGGCCTCGGGGCGATGACGTGAAGGAGAGGGTCATCAGAAGGACTCCGAGATTCCCTGTCTCCTAGTCACTTTTTCTCGTAAGAGTGAGTCGGCTCGGTTCGGTGGGCCGAAGAGCCAGAGTTACCTCCCTGGCAGGTCTCTCCGACAGACTGACTGTCTCAGATTGATTCAGGAGTATGGAGGTTGAAGGTGTAGTCTCGGCACTCCCTGATGGCGTGTTGATGGTGGTGGATGAGGATCCGTTTGTTGACGAAGAGGGCTGGTTTGAAGTGCCCGCACCAGTGGCAGGTTTGGTGGACACCAACCCTCAAAGGTATGCTCCGAGCTCTGCATAAGATGAAAGGTCAGGAAAAAATAATGATAAAAAAAAAAGAGAAAGTGAGAAATGATGATGATGACTTTGTTGAGGGTCGTAGCTCAGGAGGATGTCGTGGGTAGAAAATAGTCCTGCCCAGGCAAGAATGTTGTTTGATAGGAGGACTCCCTGTCGGCTGGTTGGTTGTTAAAGTTTATTCGGAGGTTGGATTCGACGAGCCTCCTGGAGTTGATGGAGTCCGGGAGAGAGGGGTTCTTGGTTTTCAGATTTTCTTTGATGAGGTTCCACGGACCCCGGGGCATTAGAGGGTTGAGGTATCGGACGAAAAATAATGACTTTTTCCAGTCGTGAATGGATGAGGGGTTGCCCGAAGTGAGCTGTTTGCCCGCTGTTTGGGGAGAGATGTAAAAGAATCCCTTTGTAGGGGATAATTTCAATATCATCCTAAAGGTGTCTAAAGAGAGGGGGATGTAGTGTAATCTACATAAAAAGGTGAAGCCGGCAATGACTCGAAGTGCGTTTGGGGTATGCTAATAGCCTAGTGGTTGTATAGGTTGACGAAGAGAGGCGCTATTGGGAGCCTCAGCCCTGCCTTGAGTTGTTCCTGGTAGACTGTTAAGTAACCAGGAGGTGGCAGGTGATCTCTGTCCTTGGGGGTCGGGAGTTTGATGTGCACGTTCTTGGGAAAACGGCAGGCATCTATCCCTAAGGATTTTGATATCCATGGGGTCGAGGGAGTTTGATACATTTTGTGTTTGGAGGTTAGGGTGGTCGTTTTGTGGAGGTTCGGTAAAGAGAGGATTGAGAGGAAAATTTAATGGCACTGCTGTCAGAAGGGCTTTGTCGAAAGGATTTAGCATCCTGTCAACGGCGTTTATAGGGGAAGGGGGAACCGGCGTGCTAATAAGAGAAGTGGGAGTGAACATACCGGCCATGGTCTTCTGTTTTGAGGGCGTGTGGGAATTTTTGGGAGAACTCCTAATGGTGTCCGGTGGTGGCGTAGAGCAGCGGTCGGAAGTCAGCAACGATAGAATGGCAGAAGATGGAGGAAAGGGGAACTGGAGGATGAGAGTGAAGGGAAGAATGTATGTGAGTCTCTGAGGGAGTAATGGAGTAAAGTGAGTAAGAGAAAGAAAAGTAGGTTGGGGGAAATGGAATAAATTGAGTAAGGGAAAGAAAAATGATTTGGGAGAGAATGGGGGTATAAATGATGCGTGAATCACTAGGAGGGTTTTCTTCCAAAATGTTCAATGGTTCTGGGGGGAAAAATTGACGATTTTGAGATGAAAAAAGGCGTTTAGGCAGAAAAAGCAAGGCGTTATGGCTTGAAAAGCCAGGCGTTATGGCGTGATAAACGAGATATGGTGTGAAAAACGAGATGTGTTGTGGGCGTTATGATGCATAAAATGAGGCATTTTCAGCAAAATCGGAGCAAATAATGTAGTGCAGTAAATGCGAATTCAGTGCATGGGTTTATCAGCGAAAATGTCACCCTTGAGTTAATGTTGCAGTTACGCCCTGCCGAGGATCCCAAGGGTCGTTATGACCTCGGATCGGCAGGTACGGGTACGATAGTGCTCCGAAGCTTGTCCCTCACCTCGCTATAAAAGTCTTGGTTGTCATCGGTTGGGGACTACGAACAGTCGTTTTCGGCTCGGCCCCTATCCGTCAGGCTTGGCACCAAGCCAAGGGGACTATTGATGATGTTGATTAGTGACACATAGCATCTTACCTAGATTGTTCTCTATAGAAGTGCCTACGTGGCAGCCTCATTAAGGGCAATTATGTAATTCAACTTCAGCTGAACTAGTATAGAGATAGCCTTATGCCTTTAATGTAATTCTATAAATAAGGGGTTTGGGTGCTACTAAAAAAGGACCGAAACTCAGATAATCAAATACACTCTTGACATTCAGCTCTTCCACTTTCTCTCTCCTCCTAGAATCCAATTCTAGCATCTTCAGTAGGCAAGCTTTTCACCAAGCACAAGCACAGTTGACATGGTATTTGAAGTTTGAGGAAGAGTTTGTACATCAAAAAGCAATAATAAAAGTGCCTATAGTATGGTGATATAAACACAGTTTTTCCATTCAACTTTATGCGAAAAGCATGAAAAGTTGGTAATTCATTGCATAAAAGGGCAGGATAGCCAATGGTTACAGGAAGGTCAGGATGTTCGCAATGAAGTAGCTCAGTTTTCCAAGATTCTAACTGCTAAGGAGTTTAACCAATCTGCATTAGACCAACTCTTACAAGGTTTCTTAGTATTCATTGCGCAATTTTAGGGGAATAGAATGATTAGCTAATGCAGCCGATTACTTTGGAAGAAGTCTGAGAGGCACTTTTTTTGGCATGATTAGGAAAGTTCGGTCGGACTAGATGGATTTTCTGGCTATTTTTTGTAACCTTTTGGAATATTGTCACAAAAAATGTGCTTAGTGTATTTGGGTAGTTTTTTCGGGGACTCCAATTCTGAAAGGTCTTTCTAGTACTTTAATCGTCCTAATTCCCAAAAAATAGTATCTACTCACATTTGAAAATTTCAAGCCTATTTCAATTTGTAATTTTGTAAATAAATTCTTCACTAAAGTGTTAACTAATAGACTAGTGTCTGTATTGTAAGGGTTCATTGTTTTAGAGAAGTCAGCATTTGTAGGTGGTTTTGGAATATCTAAAACATTTTGCTTGCTTGGGAACTTTTGCATTCGCAAGATAAGAAAACGTGAGGGTACAATGTGGTGTTCAAATTGGATTTAATGAAGGCATTTGACCGGGCCTTTTAGCCATCTTCGGAACAATTTCTTCTCAAATTTGGATTCTTTTCACTCTTTGTGTATCCAATTCTTGACAAATTACCACAAGCTTGATTCTCAGTTCTTCTCAATGGCAATGTGGTGGGATTCATTCAAGCATCATGTGGCATCAAGCAAGGCGATCCCCTATTGCCTTATCTTTTTATGTTGTGCTCAGAAGTTGTCAGTAAGGAGCAGAAAAACCTTCTATCCTTCAGAGCGGTCTTGCCTTTCTCACTACAAAGAGGGTCTATGCTAATCCATTCTCAAGGTATCAAAACTTCATTTGCAGCAAAACAGGAGGAATAGAAGTCCAGAATGTTGTCTCCGAGTAGTCTGTTGATATTGTTCAAGCATGTGGTCTCCTGGGTCCTTATGCATATTTTTGCTATCACCGACCCTCCCAAACAAGCATTGTTCTCGCTAGATCAATAGCAGATGTTTTTCTAGTGTTGAATGAGTAAAAGAGAGAGCTTTTGTGGCATTGGACGAGAAGTGGCAAGCTTTATGTGCTCCAACAAGTGAAAATCGAATAGGGCTAAGGTGGCTCGAGGATGTCATTGATGCCTTTTCCATCAATCTGTGGTGGAATTTTTAACTACTGAGTCATTATGGGCATCTTTCATGAGGATGAGATATTCATCTGATGTTGTTCATAATCGAAGCCCAACTTGGAGGTGAATGCAATGAGTAAAAGAGACAGCTTAGTCCAACACAATGACATTGATACATGATGGTAACTCGTGTTCCTAGAATGCGAATTGATTTGGGAATGGTAAGGTCTCAAAAGGTAAGGATTTTATACATCAACCTAATGTTAAAATCAAGTAGATTTTCTCGAATGAGGAGGGATTGCAACTCGGTGACATTTTATTGGATCTAATGCCTGGAGAATTAAAGGCAGTCCTGAATAAAGATATTTTCCTCTGGGTAGATCCAGATAAACATATATGGCAGCCTGTACCTAGTGGGTTGTTTTCACTTTCTTGAACCTATCGCTAGATAGCGTGTGAGGAACTTACAGGCAACTCTTGCTTCAAGGGCTTATATTTGGAGTAAGCGCATTCCAATCAAAGTATCAATATTTGTGGCAACTCCTAAATGATATTCGCCTATTCTCGGATGTTCTTATAAATTTGGGATTTCATATAGTTTCCAAATGTCAATTTTGCCACTTGATGAAAATGATAGAGCTGTTTTCATCGCTTACCCTGTCATCTTAGCAGTACGGATCATTTTTACAAGGGTATTCGGCATGCTAAGAATTAAGGGTTGGTCAATTCTCACAATGTTGCAGTTATGGTGGATAGGCACAACTCAGGATCTGACTCTGTCTTATATAGTGAAGCTTATGGCCTTTTTCATTTGTTGGGAGCTATAGAAATTATGCAACACGGTTGTTCTTCAAGAAGTGAGCTCCTCATTTGATCAACTTATTTTTCGGACTACAACATGGCTGCATGATGTCTTTTGTGCATATGTTTTCTCTATCATGGCAAAGTCTTCGTAAGACCTGTACATCTTGAATAGATGGCTCTTCCCCGAGTAACCCAAGCCCTTCAGGAGGGAGCATAGTTTTCGGTGATCACTTTGGTAATTTCGACTTTGGTTTTTCTAAATATTCAGATGCAATAGCATTTCCTTATCTTTGAACATGTACTACAGCTCATTTGTAATTCTTCAGCTTATAAATAGCATTGCTACTAAAATTATGTATGCTGCAAAGGAGTTTGCATACAAATATTTAAGTTCTCTTTTCCTCCCTACATGATTCTACCTTGTTTCCCTACTCTTTCTATTCAGCTTTAAGAATCCTGTTTCGTAGAGAGAAATTTGAGTTTAATCTAAAGAGTCGGCCTTGTTAGTCGTGCAACTTACAAGGGTGGAATTGTTGAAATCTTGGGAAGCAATTGCATAGAATCCGTTTGTACCAAACGACAAGCAATTACGCCTTAAGAACAAACATTTAAATCCTTAGAAACAACAATATCAATTTGTTCGTATTGATCAAATTTGTATTCTCCATAATAAGTATTCATATGTTTATTGTTTTGTTTTATAGCATATATTGATATTTTAACAAATATTACAAATAATAATATCATTGTTTTTCCAACAATCTTAAGGCATAAATTTTCATTATTTGCTTTCATTGTTTATTCTTCTGCATATTGTTAACCAACATTTTAAAAATACTGGTGATTTCTCTATCTAATCATGACCAAAATCTACTCATGACCAATCTTTACTTGTTTTATATTGGTATGACAAATATTGAAAATGTTATGCCATCAACCTCTTTTGAGATTAGGATTCCACCAATACTCTCTGTGGTGCTTGGTGAGAAATGTAGTTCAATAGGTTCAAATTCAAGAAGTGGCAACCAAAGTTGTAGGTCTATTTGACAACTTTGTACTTAACTAAGTTCTATACTGAAACAACACCTAAACCCTCCAGAGAGAAATTTGATCTTGTTGTTGTGGCTCTATAGATACATGGAATCTTATTGATTTCATGTGCAAGAACCTGTGATGCCTTACACACCTAGTTATAAATATATAAAATATTTGAATTCTACTTCTAACTAGGTGGTATCTCGAAAGTATACGGTCGTCAACTAGTAGTAAAGGGAAGAAGGGATCGTACCCACAAGCATTGGTCGATAATTACCGGTTATTTGGTGAGATTACAAGTTGATCTATCCTGATTAAGAGAAGAGATTTAACTAAAACTAAAACTAATGGAACAAAAGAAATAATTTAAAGTAAAAATTAATCACTAAGAAAGGGAAGTATCTTTAGAAAGCAAATAAAAGGAACGATTAAAATGAAAAGCATATTAAGCAAGCAATTAGTTAATCTAAACTACTCATTATCATTAAGAAAGCACAATTATAGAAATCCCATACCATATTCCAAGAGAGCTTGTAAAAAGAAACTATTTTTAAAAAAGCAATTAACTAGCCTAAACTACAAATTAACACTAAAACAATACAATTAAAAGAAGCCCATGTACTAATCTACCAATTAAACAATAATTGGAGAAATCATGTAAAGAAAGCAATAAAATGAGAAGCCCATAAACTAATCAAACCTAATCAACCAATCTAAACTACAAATTATCACTAAGAAAGCATTTTTAAAGAAAGTCCATAAACTAATCTAACAATTACTCTAAGAAAACAAGTAAAGGAAGCAATTAGATTAAAGCAATTAAACTAATTAACTAAATGAACATAAAATTAAAGTTCAACTAAAGGAGTTTTAACATAAACAAATCACTTACAACTAAAAATTTTCAATCTTTAACTTGGATTTGAAATCTACAAGAAAGAGAAGTCCTAATCTAAGAAAACCCACCCCAAATGGGGAGGAAAAAGGAAGAAACTAATCTAGCCTACTTCTACTAGCTAAGTTATCCCTCAAATGAGATTTAAAAGGGGTATATATAGTGCTAGGGTAGTGGAACAATTGTGCAGCAAAAATCAGCCCCGAACAAGGTCATTTTTTGCTCCAGCCACCTCCAAATCACGACCTGAAATTTGATGGAGATTGCGATGTGAACTATAACTTCTGAAATGCAGCACTTCACATTTTTGCTTCGAAAATCTTCATCCGACCTTCGATTAATGCGCCATTTTTTTTCATGCGACCCTAACACATAGGAGAACATTATTAGTTATAATAAACACTAAAAATATCACCTAAATATGTAAATAAAATTCTCACAAAATAGACCAAAAACTGAGGGATAAATAAAGACGAATGAAAACTTAACTCGCAATGAAGTTAAGTAAAAGGCACGACAGAAGTCTATACACATGAACCTAATAAAGTATACTAATTAAGACCTAAATAAGTACTCAAACACTTAATAAACACATATTAGCACATTCTAACAGATAAATACAAAATAGACAAAAACACACACGGAAACACTAAAAATGCTCGAAACTAGTAGCCAAACCTTCAAGTTTAAGGTACATATAACTTAAGTTACCTAGAATTATCACACCCCCAAAATTAGGCTTTTACTCCTCCCGAGCAAAATAAAATACAAGTGTTAAAAAAGAACAACAATAACAAAGAACGCAAAACATACGACACAAGACACAACACATTAGACACCACCAAGATGACAAAGCAAAAGGTGAATAATGGATGTATTTTGGAAAATTTGGAGACCTCTCAAGGGACCTCAAATACCATATGACAATTGAACTATTTTAACTAGCCATTTTTTCAACTTTTCTAAAGGAAACAAGTTCAAATGCCAACAAAAAGTTTCAAATAACCAAGTATTAACCATCATCAAAAAGATTTTTGAAAAACAAGTGCCATTCATCTAAAACATAGTTTTTTTCTGAAATCAAAAGGATTATAACGTTTTTCAACCATCTTGACAAGGTTACAAGGAAATAGAAGATCATTAGGAGTCTACCTCATAAGCACATGTCAAACAATTGGAAATATTTCTTTATCAAAGAGTGAGTAGCATGATATCACTGATGGTATTACAAACATTTCCTCCATGACTTGTTGGTATTCTAAAACATAATTCCTAATAGCCTCTTAATTCAGAGAAACAACATGGGTACATGTCAGAATCCCATACTCGCCTTATTTATATTCTAATGGCTTAATTGAGAGAAACAACATGGGTACATGTCGGAATACCATATTCGCCTTATTTCTCAAAGCAAAGTTTTTTTCTTCCTTTTTCTTGTTTTGTTTTGGTTTTTTTTTTTTTTTTTTTTTTTATGCGGTTCTAAACCAAGGAAGAGGAGTAAAACATAGCCAAGATCATATTCAAACCAATCATTCACAAGTTAGAAGAAAACTCCCTACACAAACACACAAAATAACCTAAATAACTTCTATTCCATTTAAACCAATTTTTTTTTCCCAAAGATGAATTGACCAACAAAGCAATACTATTGATTTGGTCAAAAACAATGTTTCAAATGAACTACTATAAAAATGTGAATGCCTCACTTTTTGAATGTAGTAATACATGGATTTTGAAATTCTTTTGTCACGAAAGTACTAAACACACCAAAATTCGTGGAATGCTAAGTTTAAAAAAAATAACTCAATCATATTATATTGCAAGTTATTTGTCATCATGGGTACCGTAATCAATCAATTTTCCATCCAAAATTCACTACAGAAATATTTACATTCACAAAAGAAACCATTCCAACACAAGTAAATAACATCCCCAAACTTGTCATTTTATTCAAATGATGAGTACAACTCATTCTACAGCTCACCCAAAATAGAACAAACGCATAATATACTACTAGAAAGCTTAAAAACAAAATACTAGGCAATGATTTTGAATTACACTTGAACAATCAAAAAGTTAAAATAGAATATGAACAACATACTAGCCAAGTGAATGTAAATGCAACCCATTAAGCACAAGTTGAACTTAAAAACAAGAGTCCTATCGTTTAATTATGGACTTCACCATCACTGAGCACAACACAAATCAAGACTAAGCAATGAGCAAATTTCAAGTAGATCATATAAATGCAATTTCCAATTAAACACGAGTCCTAAAAATTGATTTCTCTTCAACAACACCATCAATCATGGTTATACTAAGGAAGGGTCCTCTGGGCTTCATAGGGTTCAAATAATTTAAAGAAAAAGAAAAGCACATATAAGGGTAACAAGATTTAACACAACAAATGGGTTATCTAAATGCCCAACTCATCCCCCAAAACTTAGTTTCACACATAATTGGTTTCAAAGAAACAATCGACTACTAAGACTAGTCTCAATCCAAATCAATCATTCAAATGATTTCTGCAAAATGATCTCAACTATTTCGCCCTTAAAATGTACAACAACTAGAATGTCCACAAGTAAAAAGTAAAAATCAAGTGAAAAGTCATTCCATAAAGTATGCATATCATTCACAAATCATGACAAGTCATACATTGTCATCAACATTTTCATCAATGGCCAAATTCATCCAAGTGAATCCAAATTCAATTGCCAACAACAAAACATAATCTAAACTAATCACAAGGCTACAAGCCTTTATTACCAATGGGATACATAAACTAAAGCAAGAAAACTAAAATTACCATGTATTAAAGCATAATAAATAAAAAGAAAAAAATACTCCCTCAATACCAAGAAGGCTTCCCAAGGAAATTGTAATCTTTGGTGAACTTGTACCAATGCTTAGGTCCTCCTAATTTTCCAAGGAATTGAACTTCGGTATATGTAGTCAGCACCTCCCTAGCCTTCTCTAGAATGTATCCTCCTTCTTCCACTCCTCCTAGAACCGGCTCTTTCTCCATGAACACCCCAAGTAAAACCTCTTGTGTTGTAATCGGGACAAACACACACTCATGCAAAGGGAACGTTGGTGATTCCTCTACGTAAGCGTTGAGTGTCTTAGGTGTTGTAACTTCAACTTCATGAGATTCTTAAGAATCAGTTTCTTGTAAGACATTTTCAATTTGTTCGTCTTGAACTGGTTTTCGCCCATTGGTAAGGGGATTGGAGTCTTATGTTCTTCACCATTTACCATTATTTGAACTTGGGCAAGTTGGTCTTGTAATCTAGCATGTTCTTCTTGAAGTATAGACATTATTTCCACTTTTTCTTCTTGAAGTTGGGCTAGTTCTTCTCGAAGTTCTTGAGCTTCCATCCACATGTCCATCCTTCTTGCCTCTTCACTTTCCTGAGTTGTTTGGTGGAAGAAATATTACTCCATTTGATCATATGAAGGCTCTTGTGGTGGAGAGAAAGAGTAGAAATTTTCTTGATAGCTCTCATACGGATATGCATGGCTAGACCATTCTATTTGATAATTTTGGTGGCTCTCATAAGCGTATTGGTGGATAGACCATCCCACTTGATAATCTAGGGGGTAAAGAGAGTAACCATAACAAGAATCATGCTCATTGGACATACCTCCATTACCATAAAAGTGGTAATCTCCTTGGTATGCATCATTCCAATTTGGTCCTTACATGTTCTTCAACAATCAACAACACAAACAAAAACGAGAAAATGATCTAAAACAACACAAACAAAAAAATTAGGAAAGTTTAGACTACTAATAAGTCTAAACCATCCATCATAAAGAAAAACTTATTTTTGGATTTTTTAAAATAAGAACACAACTACAAAATGAAATTTTTTTTTGGTTTTTCAAATGGGCGAAAAAACTATACAAGAAAACAAAAGGTTTCAATCTAGTCTTCCAACCAAATAAAATCAATATTACCGAAAACCAATCCGTGGCAACGGTGCCAAAAACTTGATGCCTTACACACCTAGGTATAAATTTATAAAACACCTAAATCCAACTATTAACTAGGTGGCATCCCACAAATATACGATTGTCAACTAGTAGAAAGGGAAGTAGGGATCGTACCCACAAGCATTGGTCGATAATTACCAGTTATTTGGTTAGATTACAAGTTGAAGCGATGGACTAAGAGAAGATATTTAACTAAAACTAAAACTAAAGGAACTAAAGAAGTAATTTAAAGTAAAGGTTAATCACTAAGAAAGAAATTAAAAAGGAATTATCTTTAGAAATCAAATAAAGGGAACGATTAAAATGAAAAACATATTAAGCAAGCAATTAGTTAAATCGAAACTACTCATTATCATTAAGAAAGCACAATTATAGAAATCCCATAACCTATTCTATGAACGCTTGTAAAAAGAAAGTACTTTTAAAAAATAATTAACTAACCTAAACTAGAAATTAACACTAAGAAAACACAATTAAAAGAAGCCCATGTACTAATCTACCAATTAAACTAAGAAATCATGTAAAGAAAGCAATTAAATGAAAAGCCCATAAACTAATCTAACCTAATTAACCAATCTAAATGACAAATCATCACTAGGAAAGCATTTTTAAAGAAAGCACATAAACTAATCTAACAATTACTCTAATAAAACAAGTAAAGAAAGCAATTAAGATGAAATTAAAGCTTAACTAAAGGAGTTTTAACATAAACAAAGCACTTACAACTAAAAACTTCAATCTTTGGCTTGGATTTGAAATCTACAAGAAAGAGAAGTCCTAATCTAAGAAAACCAATCCCAAATGGTGAGGAAAAAGGATGAAAATTACTCTCTAATCATACCTGGCCTACTTCTACTATTTAAGTTATCCCTCAAATGAGGTTTAAAAGGGGTATATATAGTGCTAGGATAGTGGGATAATTGTGCAACAAAAATCAACCCTAAACAAAGTCATTTTTTGCTCCAGCCACCTCCAAATCACGATTCCGAATTTGAGATCGCGATTTGGACTTGTACTTCTGAAATTCAACACTTCACAATTTTGCTTCGAAAATCTTATTCCGATGTCCGATTAATGTGCCATTTTTTTCATGCGACCCTAACAAATAGGAGAACATTATTAGGTATAATAGACACTTAAAATAAAACCTAAATATATAAATAAAATTCTCAAAAAAATAGACCAAAAAACGAAGGACAAACAATGACGAACGAAAACTTAACTCCCAAAGAAGTTATGTCAAAGCCATGACACAAATCTATACACAAGAACCTAATAATGTATGCTAATTAAGACCTAAAAAAGTACTAAAACACTTAACAAACACATATTACCACTTTCTAACACATAAAATGCAAAAAATAGACAAAAACACACACGAAAACACTAAAAATGCTCAAAATTATTAGCCAAACCTTCAAGTTTAGGGTACATAAAACTCTAATTTTCCTAGAGTTAGCAAGAAACATATTTTTAATTGTTTGGACTATTTTCTTTATGATTTGTTTAAGTCCATTATTAGTGCTAAGGTGCTTAGAAAGTTTTGTATCAAAAGTTCAAGGCTAGAGATGTTGGTTTGAAGAAATTCATATTTAGCAATTTTCTTGACTTTAAGATGGTTGATTCAAAAGTTGTAGTAAATCAAGTTGAAATAGTTCAACTTGCACATGATATTCATGTATATGAAATGGTTCTAAGTGAATCTTTCTAAGTGGTTGCAGTTATCTCCAAGTTCAACTTGGTCAATAACCCTAAAAAATGGTGGGTTGGTACCGGTGCCACAAGACATATCCATGTTCAGAAGAAGATGTTTTCCACCTATAAAAGGTGGATGATAAAACATTGTATACAGGAAGTCACATACATCTAACTCCAAGGTACTTGGCATTGGAAAAGTCATTGTAAAAATGACATCTGGAAAGTTTCTCACCCTCAACAATGTGTTTCACGTATCTAACATTAGAAAGAATTTAGTGTTTGGTTCATTGTTGAGTAAAAATAGTTTTAAAATGGCATTTGAAAATGATAAATTTGTACTTACTAGAAATTGTATGCTTGTTGGAAAGTAATATTTTTGTGATGGCCTCTTTAAATTGAATGTAAAGACCATTATGACAATAGATAAGAATAATACCAAGGATAATGCATTTTCTTCTCACTTACTTGAATCTTGTGTATGTGACATGGCAGGTTGGGACATGTCAATTACAAAGGTTAACAGAAGAAAATTTATTACCAAATATGGTTTTTGATAAAGACAATAAGTTGAAGTTTGTGTAGAATCTAAATTCACAAAGACTTATTTTTAATCAATTGAAAGAAGTATTGAACCTCTAGATTTAATTCACGCAAATATTGGTGATTTATCTGATTAAAATTTGTGCAAACTAGAGGTAAAATGTATTATATTACTTTTATAGATGATTGTACGAGGTATTGTTATACCTATTTACTTAAAAGAAAAGATGAGGCTCTTGAAAGTTTAAACATTACAAGACTGAAGTTGAAAATCAACTTGGTAAAAGGATAAAGGTGACTAGAAGTGAGGTAAAATTATTCCCAACATGGTATTATCCACCAAACTACTGCTCCTTATTCACCTCAATAAAATGGCATTGTTGAGCGTATGAACCAATCTCTAAAAGAAATGATGAATGTCAGGTTAATAAGTTTGAGAGCGCCTCAGAACTTGTGGGAGGAAGGCAATTTTAACTGTCAACCATATATTGAACAAAGTTCCTCACAAGAAGTTAGAAAAGACACCAGATGAATTATGAAAAATGAAGGAGACTGTCCTTCAAATATTTCAAAGTGTGGGGTGCCTTGCAAAGTGGCAGCTCCTAATCCTAAAAAGGTCAAGATAGGACCTAAGACTTACCCAGTTGGACTCTGTTCATTGGATATGACAATAATAGTAGTGCATATAAATTTTTTTTTACATAAATTTGTTATTTAGGATAATCAAGGAATGCTACATTCTTTGAGAATATACTTCTTTTTAAATAGGCACAAGGAGTTCGTTCACTCAAAATAGCACGAGACAAGTTCAAGTAGAAATCAACAATCAAAATTTGATGATATTTGACCTAAGGAAGAGCTAGAGGGCTAAAACTTTGAATACGTTTGGTCTTAATTTTCTAACTATAGTTAGAAAATGAATTTCAAACTTTTACTAAGGCTATGTCTTGCCCTAAAGCTTCTTACTGGCAGGAAGCAGTCAATTGTGAAATAGAGTTGACAATGCAAAACTACACATGGGGAACTAGTGGATCTTCCTCCTAGAAGTAAACCATTGGCTGTAAATGGATCTTGAAGAGAAAGATGAAAACTGATGGAAATTTTAACAAATACAAAGCAAGGCTTGTTATTTAAGGCTACAAGTAACAAGACTATAAGGTATGGATTATTTTGGTACATACTCGCCTATATCAAGAATAACACCCATACAAACATTAATAGCAATTGCAGCAATTGACAAGTAAGAAATACATCAATGGATGCAAAGACAACTTACCTAAATGATAAACTCGATAAAGAGATTTACATGCAGCAACTAGAGGGGATTGTTGTTAAAGGGAAAGAAAATAAAGTTCATAAACTTGTTAAGTCAATATATGATAGACTTGAACACGCTTCTAAACAATGGCATGAGAAATTTGACAAAGTTATATTATCAAGTGAACAAAATTAACAAGGTAGATGAGTGTGTCTATGTAAAACACACTGATAAGGGTTAATGTCATTGCATGTCCATACGTAGATGATTTATTTATTATTGGCAGCAATTAGTACATGATCAAGTCTGCAAAAACCATGTTAAGTAAAAAGTTTAACACGAAAGACGTGTTGTTGTAGATGTCATATTAGGAATTAAGATTTCTATGGCATCTGAAGGATGGTATATTTTCCAACTCTCATTATGTTGAGAAAATTGTTAACAAATTTTCTTAGGTGACAATAGCATTATTAAAACAAAAATGGTCTTCAGTATACATATGTCCAAAAATAAAGGAGAAGAGATACACCAATTAAAGTATTTTTGAATCATTGGTAGTTCGATGTATGTTATGAACTACACAAGACCAGATATAATATACTCTATTAGTAAACTAAGTATTACTAAGAATCCTTGTGATTATTATCGGAAAGCTATCAAAAGGGTACTCAATTATTTGAGATACTTCTTAGACTATAGCCTTTACTATATTGGATACTTGGTAGTATTGGAGGGCTATAGTGATGAAAATTGGATATCCAACACTAAAGACTCAAAGTCCACAAGTGGGTATGTCTCTTTACTCGGTGGTGCATCCGTGTCTTGGAAGTCCTCTAAGCAAATGTGTATTGCAAGATCTACAATGGAATAAGAGCTTATTGCTCTTAATAAAGTAGAAGAAGCAATGTTCTACATCTGGGTGGCTTCAGAATTTCTTAGAGGATATTCCATGTTGGTCAAAGTCAGTGCAAGCTATTTGTGTTCATTGTGGTAAGTCAAGACATATACGCCGTAGACATAATTGATACATTAAATATCTAGTTATAAAATATATAATCACCTAACTCTACTATTAACTAGATAATCTACCACAAGTGTATGGTGTCAAATAGTATATAGTTGAAGTAGGGATCGAACTCACAAGGACTGGTTATGCAAGTACTGGTTATTTGGCTTAAACCCTATTTGAAGAATCGAAAACTAGAGAAAGAGTTAGCCAAACTAAAATTAAAACATTAACTAATGAAAACAATGAATCAGAGTTAAGACTAGCCAATTCCCGATTTTGGTTAATTCAATAAATTAAGTGGTCCTAATGCATTGAAGTTCAATTCCCATTTGTTTATTCAATCTCGAAACCTTTAGCGATTGAATCCTATCAAATTAACTAACAAAGGGCCGAGACCTCTCTATCCCCATAATGAATTAATTTTCTTTTTACGTGAATAAAATTATTGTGAACTAATTAACTAATCCTGTAACCTTAGTTTCCTATTAGATTAATCTAACAATTAACACAGGTCCATGATAGAGGATTAATTACCATATCGATCAACTTAGCCAACCTAACCAAATTTAGAGTTGATCAATCTCTAAAATTGTCAGTTTTTGTTGATTATTACCCAATTCTTATGATTTATCCAATTGATAATCAAGTTAATCATTACCCAAAAGAATTGACATCATGCAACCTTAATCCATTACAAACTAGAACATAATTGAGAATACAAACACAAAAGAAAATATTGAATGCATGTAAACTAATCCAAATATTAATTTAAGAAAGCAATTAAAGAAATCAATGATTGAAAACAAACAATTCAAGAGCACTAAAACAAGAATTAAAGGTTTAAGAAAGCTTCTCTAAAGAAGAATCACAAGTTCTTAGTCCAAGGTTGTCAATCTTGAACCACCTCTTCAATTCAACTTCTCAAAAATTAAAAACCCTAGTCTAATTTGCAGTTTCCAATTGGGAAAATGAATCAGAATGTGATTTTGAGGTCCTAAACTCCCTTGTTCATATTTTCTAAGAGTTACAAAGTGTAGGGTTCTGAATAAGTTTCAAAACACACTATTACAGGTCCAAAACGAATACCTAAAACTCTAAAAATCATCAAAATCATGTAACAGCTAGCCCCAGTCAACCCAACTGCAATTTGCTTGATTTGCCTTCATTCATTCACAGACTGCGAGTATCAATATGTCCAAATCTCAGTCTACTATTGATTTTCCCTGGGTCACTCGTAGTTTGCGAGTAGCCCTTTACAGTTCCCTGCAGTTTTGCCATTTTGCCTCCAAAATTCTCGTTCGATGTCCGATTGATTCATTTTTCAGTCTTGCACAACCTTAGAAACAAACAAACAAACACAATAATGTCTATAATTTAACTCAAAAATAACACTTAAAAACTAACTAAAAATGTAAACAAAAGACAAACACTATAGAACGAAAAAGAACTCTAATTTCAAGAGGAATTAGGAAAATAACCTAAACACAGCCCTAAACACATGCACACATAAATATAAGTTAAATAACAATAAATAAATACTAAAATAAACATGTATTAAAACATGAAAATATAAATGCACGAAAACTAACACATAAAGCCTAAAAGCACCGAAAATATTACAAAAGTTGTACGAAAAAGTGTACGAATAACTGTAATTTATTAGGGTTATTAACACCACCCAATTTAAGGTTTTGTTAGTTCCGAATAAAACAAAACAAACGATGGCACAAAATACATTAACTTTATTTAATGTATCAACAATCATAACAAGAAAAAAAACTATACAATAAGAGAAATGAACCAAATGTGTATATAAGAGAATTTTGATGATCAACCCCAAATCACCATGAAAATGCTAATCTCTAGTCTCTCTACTCATGGAAGCAAATATCACTCATCTCACTAATTAATGAAAAATCCAATGAACAAAAGTTCTATACAAGAAGTGACAAACATGTTGGAAAAATTAGCATACACAATACTCAGTAATACATATGAACTTAGACCAAGGATCAAATGAGGCTTTAAAGCTTGTAACATAGGTTAAGGGATAAGGGTAAGATATATTTGTATAAAAGTAACTTATATCACCTTATATGTGTTAATGAATCACTTTGATCCACGATCCTCTAGAATATTCCCCGAACAACGATATCATTTAACCAACTACCACTTTAGAAGGCAAAAATGTACATTTTTTATTATAACTTAGAAGGAATTTGTCCTCCTTTATTCATAACACTTGACACAACTTAGAAGGAATTGTCCTTCTTTTTCTCTTTCTATTTTTCAACATTTTTTTCTTCTTGTTTTCCATCAAAACATTACATAGGGGATTTGCATCAACAAGATGTATAACTTTAACTTTACTTTTTCCCCCAACAAACACAACTCATTTTTCTTCCAACCATCCATTACATTGAGCACAGTACATTGATGTTATAGTATGCCACCAACACTTCCTACTACGGTGATGGGCAGAAAGAAGGGTAAAAATAAAAAGGATAATTTGTGGCCATATAATAAGGTTAAATAAAGAAATAAGGCTTGTAAGGGTTAAAAGGGGACACTAAGGATAAAAGGTCATTTAGGTAGGATTTTTGGCTGAAACGGTCCAAAAGAACTTGTCTAAATCATTTCTTGGTTTAAAATTCACTCATACTTCATAGGTACAAAAATCAAACACAATTCCAATGAATGCGATAGGCAAAAGAAAAAATATCGCATGCAATCATGATTAACACTCATTAAAAATTAGCCCACTTTTATACCCTTACTCAAGAGAAAATATATGTGTATAGTAGTAACACTTTCACAACCTAAAGTGTTCAAAAGGCAAAGAAACTTATATACACTTTCAATCTAAAACTCTAACACATAGTCTTCTTGAAATATTTTTAAATTATTGAAACATGTCAAAATAATGAACACAAAAACTACTAAAAAAAATTTGCTTTTAACCCACTACAATACTTCAGGTAAAAAGGGTATATAAATCCTAAAGGTTGCCATCTGGTAGTTAGGGAGTATTTTAAACAGTCAGATCTTCAAGATTGAAGCTCTCTACTACTAAGACTCTAAAACAAAAAATCTTTTTGATTTTTAGAAATTTTTTGGTTATTTTTAAAGGTGAACTTCTTATACTTATACTTGGAAAAAAGCAAATATCTCTCATAGATGAGGAATAAAATAAATACAAGTGAATATGAATGCCACGCGACAAAAAAAATTAACTCAAAAACTAGTTTCACTTTTAAACATGAAATTTATCGACAATGAACTCCAAACATTACAAAGCAAATGAGTAATTTTAAGTGAATCATATGAATGTAAGCATTCATGAAAAAACATGAGTTTCAGAAATTGTTTTTCCCTTTTCAACCAACATGGCCTCGTTATGTAGATTCATTGGGACTTCACGAGGTTTAACAATTCAAATAAAACTAAAAATAATTAATATGGGTAACAATGATCTCGATTTATCAAAAAACAAAGGTCACAAATGCCCAATTCATACCCTCAATTTGGCTTAGCAACATTAATCAGTCTCAAAAGGTACTCACTAATCGAGATTAATTCAAATCTATAACAACAATTTATATAATATCTCATCAAACTACTCAACTTTCAAAGATAATATATAAAAATTAGAAATTCCATAACCAAATAGAAAAACAAGTTCAAGTTTAATTGAGAATTTCATGACAATCACAATTCATCAAGTAAGCATATAGTCCATCATCTTTAGATAAATTAGACTAATTTGTTATCATGTAAAAACACATTATTAGATAAAAATAAAAAATAGTGCACAACATAAAACACATAAATTTAAGTAGTCACGAGGCTTCAAGCCTTTATTACCCTACCAGATGCTTAAACTTAAGCATATAAATAATTAAAACATAAATAAATGCAAAATTAAAAGAAACACTCCCCTAGTAAAGCCAAGGAGGCTTGCCAAGGATATTGTAGTCCTCTTTTTTCTTAGCTTTCTACATTGGATAGCACATTCGAAGTTTCCAAGTATAGGTGAAACTCAGGCATAGTTAGTTATTATATCCCTCTAGTATATACCTCTCATCTTCTATTACATGAAACAACTTTATCAACACATCGGACGGCACCTTTATGGGACATATAATAGGGTGATGTAAGTAATCCTTTGGTTCTTGTTCATTGCTCATGCTACATGACCTAATTATCTCAAAATTACCTTGAAGGTGGCAATCCTCCTCTTCATCTATGACTGGTATACGAGTCCATTGACTTTCACCTACCAACTTACATGTCAGTTTGGCAAGTTTTTCTAATAATCTCCTTGTGGATTGGTCTCGACACTTTAACAATTTGTCTTGGCGCTCAAAGATACTCATTGACTCCTTCATATAGGAAATCATCTTTTTTTTTTCCAATCTTGCATTAGCATCTTCTTCTTGAGTTGGCAGTAGTTGAGTGTAGTTATAACCATTGCAATCGTAAGAGTCTAAAGTCTATGAATGCTATTCTTCCCAAACTAGCATGGTCCCATAGGTAAGGGTGAATAGTAGTTGTTCTTTTTTTTTTTTCATTTGTGAATTGTAGTTGTTCATGTAAGCTTATTCACCATACTATTTATTGATGTTTGATTGGTCATAGAAATTTTCTTGGGTAGCGTTCATCATTGTGGACCTTGGGTACATTATGGGACTCTATTTGTTCATGCATAGGCTCTTGAGTTGTAGGAAAAGAACAAGGATAATCTTGATAGCTCGAGAAATAATTTGGACGGTTGGACCAGCCAACTGATAATCGTAAGGATAAGGATCGTATTGGTAAGCACATCCCCCATTAGCACGATTACCTGCAAAGAATCACTCTATAAACCATTAAAAATAATAAAATTTGCACAAAAACAACGGAGTTGTTCTTTTAAGGATGATAATTGGATTGAAAAATTATGATCATTAATCCTAATTTCATCCAAAAAATCATAAGAACCATGCTCACTAGTCATGCCTCTATAATCACAAGAATGATAATATCCTTTCCATGATTGATTCCAATATGTCTTGAATGTTTTTATACGACTGACACAAAAAACAAAACACAAAACAAGTATTTAACACAAAAGTGTTGGTCCAAAACAATCTAAGAGGGGGGTGAATTAGGTTTCTTAAAAAAAATTAATTTGCAAATAATGCACAATTAAAATCTCTTGCACTAACAAGTAAGATGATAAAAATATAAGAAATTAAGTACAAAGTAGAATGAATAAAGAGAGAGAGAGAAAGAGATTAAACAAACAACATTTTCATGCTTGCTCGCTTGGAGTAGTAATCCACTAAGATGCTCCTTCAAATTTGGTAAGTCAATAATCTCAAATGTACACAAAGTAGGATCACCCTTGCTCACACTAATTTTCTTTAGTTGAATCAAGGATTTTACACTCAACTTCACTTTTGTACAGGAATATCGCTACACTCAATGTTTTTGAATAGCACTCTTAAGTACACACTAATACAATATCACTAAAGAGCTAATTTGCACTCAAATTGCATTTTTACTTTCTTGTATTCAATAGGTAAGATATTTTTACAAAATAAAGGTAGGTTGGCATTTATAGATGCAATAAATCAGCTTCCAACTACTTCCTAACAGCTCGGTAATAAATGATGAGAAACTAGCCGTTATAGGTTTCGGACATCTGAGATCTTTTATTCCACGTCCGAAAAAATGTCTAATTAGTGATATCATGGAGTCAAAATTTATGTTCAGACATCTGAGGTTACGCCCATTCCTTCATTTGAAACAAGTACATTGATGAGTCCGATCTTCGGACAGTGTAGTGCGTCCAAAAGGTTTAGTTCTTGACCGGGCTTGCTCTTATTTCGGATAGTTAGGTGCATCCGTTGTAAGTCCCTCAGAATCTTGCTATCTACCTGACCTTTCGAACGGTGTGTTGCATCCGATAAGATTTCCTTTGGACGAGTTTCTGCGTCTGAGAAACTTTGTTCTGTTCAGACGAATATGTGTGTCGTCCAAAGACCCTATTATGAGCACATACAATAGAATTCCTGCACAACTTGAGTTTAGATTGTTAGATTGTATTTTTCCTCATCAAAATCAAGATTGTAAGTCAACAATCTTTCTTTTTTGATGATGACAAATCATAGGACAAAGAAAACCAATTATAGCTCAAATAGTTAATCCATTAAGCACTGTCCATCAGCAATGATCAACAAAAATGTAATCATAAGGCAATCAACTCTATTTCTCCCCCTGATGGCATTATCAAAACAAAACATGCTCCCTCTGAGAGGATGTTCCTCTTCACGTAAACCACAAGATGAGACAAAACAAAAAAAAGACTACCATTGAATAGAAGAAATAGTCAAGAGGTTTCGACGAAGTTCAGCAAATGTAGTTCCAAAACATGATTCCAAGAATAACAAAGCTAAGGATGAACACATAAAGACAAGGACAAACTAGGAGGTAGAATCTAAGTCATTTTTCTTCTTGGAGCGCTCTTCGTGTCTTTGCTTTTTTTGGCAGGTAAGTCATCATCCATAGCCTCACTATCATGTGCACTTGGGTCTTGAGGATCACGATGTTGCATGATGTAATTGAACTTGGCATCAACATCTTCGTCATCATCCTCACTGTTATCATCAGCATCTGTTCCCCCATTGTCCATATTGGTTGCACCAATCGGATCCTCAAGGGCTTCGGGCTCAGGATTGGAGTGGTTAACATCTTCAATGTTGTCGTTGTTGCTATCGTAAGAAGACTCGAGAATGACTAGGATTGAATGTTGGCAAATTGAACTGGAGTGGAGGCAGACATTCCGAGACTTAAGGCTTCTTGAAGAATGGTTCGTTTGGTCTCCAACCTTTTGAACTTTGGAGGTGTGCAGAGTTGAAACGAATTCATTTGATTGCTAAAATTTGTGACAAGTGTGCATGGTTGGGAAAGAGAGGATTCTGAAGAGTGAATGTGTGGGAAATAGGGAAGAGTAGGTGTGGAGGAGGGGGGTTGAGGAGGATAGGGGGAATGAGGTAGTGCATATCCTAAACTTGAAGCATGTGTTTTAGACTTCTCAATCTCATAATCAACCTTTGTGAACCATTGGTCACTAAAAAAATGTAAGCCTTTGCGTTCAATGTAAGCTTTATTGAAATATGGGGAATGTTGTTTTTTTCTAGTAAAAGGGACATCAAAGTGATCAAAAACTTTAGTTAAGAATTTTTCAAAAGGGATGTTCCTTCGAGTGTCAGTCAGGAATAATTCCCATAAGGAACAAAATAAGTATCCAAAATCAAGTTTGATTCCCTTATAACACAGTAGAATAAATACAATTGCATTTTTGGCTTAGTGCGATGTCCATCAGTAGACAATAATAAATTATTAACCAAGGAGTACAAGATATTGAGCTCAAGACTAAGCAAAGTAGTTTTGACTTCCGAAACCTATGTAAAATTGACATGAAAATTTTGTTTAACTTACTCGATGTCAAAATGATTATCTATAGCAGGTCATTTGTCTAACGAGAAGAAAACATGAGATTTCATTAGGAAAGAGAACTTCACACTCAAAAATCTTATTAATGGAAGAAATTTCAATGTTGATGTGATTAACATGAGAAACTAAGGTTTGAACAGTTGAACCTTTGCAAAAATTAGCAGTGAATTGTAGTACTATATCATGATAAACGAGCAAATGAAGGTGAATGAAATTCCCCCATTTTTGTTTTTCAAAGCAATCCTTAATAAGATGTAAGTTTAATTCATCAAATATGTTTTGAGAAACAAGACGTTGCACTATGACGGATTTGCTAAGTAGGAAGTGTACCTATCTAAAGCCTTGGCATCAATAAATTTAGGCAATTTGGGATTTGGAGTGGGCTGAGGATTTGATAATGGTTGACCTTGTACCTGAGCCTTTCCCTTTGATTTCTTGCCTCTGGTGCCTTGAAGATCCTCCACATGAATGAACCATCTTGATTTTAAGAAGAAGTTGGAGAATGAAAATAATGGAAGTGAAAGGTTTTTAAGGAAAATTGAAGAAATGAGGATGTTAATATGGTGAAAAGGAGTTCAAATGAGATACCTGAAGAGTTGGGAAGAACAATTCCTTGAAGAATTTCAAAAGAAAAAGGACGAATTGAAGGAATTTGAAGGTTCTCTCCTAATTCGCCAGACCTAGGGTTCAGTGGGATTGGAATATCTGAAATGGGAAGAGTGAAAGGTTTTAAACGAATAGAACAGTCGTTTGGACATGCAAACGATTGATATAAGTCCAATCACAAATGAACGGACAGCCGAAATGCTAAACTATGCATCCGAAAGGATGTCGAATAGTGGTAATCATCCGTATGATTTTTCAGAAAGTTTGGTGAATAAGAGGAGATGTTCGGACGAATGGAAACGTTCGAGGCAAAAAGTAGGAAAAATAAGGAGCTCAGACAGTCATTTTCGTCTAAGAGAACAGAGGACTTAGGACGTATATTTGCATCCGAAAGCATAACTCATACAACTTTGAAATCAATAATGTCCAAGCAAGTTATGATGAAATTTAAAATGATCCAATGGCGAAGGTTTAGTAAATATATCATCCGATTGATCGTTTGTACACACAAATTCAACACAAATTTCCTTTTTTCATACATGATCTCTTATAAAGTGTGCTTGACAGCAATGTGTTTGGTTCTAGAGTCCAAGATAGGATTTTAGTGAGATTGATTGCACTAGTATTATTGTATCTTATAGGCACACAATAAAAAATAACACCAAAATCTTTTAAGGTACGTTTCATCCAACGAAGTTGGGCACAAAAATTTTTAGTAGCAATATATTCGGGTTCTATCGTAAATAGAGAAATAGAATTTTGTTTCTTGCTAAACCAGGACACCAAACAATCACCCAAACATAACACATACCGCTAGTACTTTTCCTATCAATTTTACAACTAGCAAAGTCGACATCCGAATAACTAATTAAATTAAAACGAGTGGAGTTAGGATATAAAGACCAAAATTCAACGTCCTTTTCAAATATCTAAAAATTCATTTTACAGGCAATCAAATGTGATTCCTTAGGACAAGATTAAAATGTAGCAGAAAGACAAGCAGCAAACATAATATCCGATCTACTAGTTGTTAAATAAAGTAGGTTTCCGATCATACCTCTATAGTATTTTTCGTCAACACTATTACCTTCTTCATCTTTGTCAAGCTTGATTGAGGTTCACATTGGCATTCCAACTTGTTTCCAATCCTCCATTCCAAAGCGCTTGAGTAGGTACTTTGTGTACTTGATTTGTGTGATGAAGGTTCCTTCTTTTGTTTGGTGAGCTTGAAGTCCAAGGAAGAATTGTAATTCTCCCATCATACTCATTTCAAATTCCTTTTGCATCAAACAAGAAAATTCCTTGCACAAACTTTCATTAATTGCTCCAAAAGTAATATCATCAACGTGAATTTGAAAAACCAACTAATCATTAAGACTATTTTTGGTGAAAAGAGTAGTATCAATAACACGCCTTTTAAAATCATTTTTAGTCAAAAAATCACTTAATCCTTTCATACCAAGGTCTATGAGCTTGTTTCAACTCACATAAAGCCTTTGAAAGTTTGAAATCATGATTTGGAAAATCTTTATTTTCAAAACCAATGGGTTGTTCAACAAAAATTTTTTGATCAGTGAAACCATTTAAAAATGCACTTTTGACGTCCATTTGAAATAATTTGAGATTTTTAAAGCATGCATATGCAAGAAACATACGAATAGATTCTAAACAAGCAATGGGTGCAAAGGTTTCATCAAAATCAATTCCTTCTTCTTGAGTATATCCATTTGCAACAAGTTTGGCTTTGTTTCAATTATCTTGCCTTTATCATTTAATTTGTTTCTAAAAATCCATTTTGTTCCTATCACGGGATGAGTTGAGGATCTTTCAACTAAAGTCCACACATTTTTTTCTGAATTGACTAGGTTCTTCTTGCATAGCAAGAACACCAAGATTCGTCATTCAAAACATCATCCACATATTTAGGTTCAACGTGAGGAAGAAAGGCACAGTCCAATTATTATTCAAAGGTTTATAAGAACGAGTTTTTACCCCATCGGACGGATCACCTATGATAATTCTTGAGGGTGACTTGAGACAAATCTCCATTCTTTTGGAAGATCTTTTGGAGAGTCTTCGTTCTTTTCTCTTTATTAATCCAAGTGATGAGTATCGTCTTCATTGCTTGCCTTGGTCTCTTGATTTTCTTCATGTATAGTGAGCTTTCCAAGTTCCTTTTGTACACCTACATCTTCATCTTCACAAACATTCTTTGAAATAACATCATTAGCCTCATCAAACGTAACATGCACAACTTCTTCAATTAAAAGAGTTCTTCTATTATATACTCGGTATGCTTTCTTGTCACTAGAATATCTTAAGAAAATTCCTTCATCCGATTTCTTGTTAAATTTTCCAAGATTTCCTAAGAAAATTCCTTCATACTATTTCTTGTCAATTTTTTCAAGATTTTTTTTGGTATTTAAAATAAAGCATTTACAACCAAAAACTTTGAAAGATAGCTCACAAAGGAGTTTTTTTGCAAAACAAGAGGTCATAAGATGTTTTGTTTAAAATAGGCCTCAAAAGAACTCGATTCATAACATAGCAAGCCGCGTTAATGGCTTCGGTCCAAAAATATTTTGGTAGGTCACACTCATTAATCATGGTTCTAGCGACCTCTTGAAGTGTTCTATTTTTCCTGTCGACAACACCATTTTGTTGAGGCACTCTAACAATCGAAAATTCAAGCGAACCACCATTGTGATCACAAAATTCGTGAAAACCTCCAAATTTAAACTCAGCTCCGTTATCACTTCTCAAGCGAACAATTTTCAAATTCAGCAAATTTTGTATTTTAGAAAACAATTTTACAAAATTTTCAAAGACTTCATTTTTGTGAACAAGAAATAGTACCCAAGTATACCTAGAATAGTCATCAACAATTGCAAAAGCATATTTACTACCACCGAGACTAGCATGTTGAGTTGGACCAAATAAATCCATATCCAATAATTCCATCAAGGTTTAGAAATAGATACACAGTTTTTCGGTTTGAATGAAACTTTAACTTGTTTACCGAATTGACATGCATCAAAAAATTTGATTTTTTAAAAACTTTAATTTGGGTAAACTTCCTATCAATTCTTTCTTAGCAAGAATTTCAATTAAATCCATGTTGAAATGACAAAACCTTCTATGCCAAAGCCAAGGATCATCTATAGAAGCGGTTAAATATTTTACATTGCCACTGCCAAAGTTATCAAGATAAATCACATAAACATCATTATGCCTAAAACCTTTAAATAAAACAATAAATTTTTTATCAAAAATTAAACTTTCATGCTTGGTAAAGAATACATATAGATTTTTATCACATAATTGGCTCACACTTAAGAGATTGTAATTCAAATTGTCAACTAGAAGCACATTTTAAATTAAAGTCTCACCATTTTTACCTACATCACCAATGCCAATTGATTTTGCTTTCATGTTATCCCCAAAAGTCACCTTTCCACTATTTTTCAATGGACATGAGTTTGGTGAAGAGAGATGTATCACCGATCATATGTCTTGAGCACCCACTATCTATGAACCATTTGGCATTTTCGGTGATGTTCATTACCTACACAAGAAATTAAGTGATAACTTTGGGTACCCACATTTTTTTGGGTCCATAAGAGTTAGTAAAATGACTATAAATCCATACGGTATTCATTCCAATTTTTTCATTTTTCTTGAAATAGCAATTATTTTTCACATGTCTATGTTATTGGCAATAATTACAAATAATATTCTTATTTCCATATAACGAAGATTTTTATTATTGTCAATCAAAACTAACAAAGTTCTTGTTGATCAACATATTTTTATTCTTTTTCAAAAAAGTTCAGATTGACAATATTTTCCCTTTTTCTATGCAAGAGAACATTCAAATCATCCAATCTTTTCTTCAAGAAGGCTTGCTCTTCCTTGATCCTTGTTTTCACATAAATTTTTTTTCTTCAATTCAGCATTTTCTTGTGATAACCTATCAGACAGTTTTCATTCACAAGTTTAGAGTTAGCATTCAATAAAGTATTTGTTTTTTTGACTAACTCCTTATTTCTAGCATATGATTCTTTTAAACTATCATGCAATTTTAAAATGAAGGCTTCAAGATCATTATCATCATTAGAATCATTAGAATCATAAGTGGATGTTACTTCATCATCACCAATAGCCATAAAGATTATTTGTGCCGATTCCATCTCTTCTTCAACTTCTCCTTCAGAGTTGCAATCATCCCAAGTGATTTGAAAATTGTTGAAACGAGGCTTCATTCCTTCCTTCCTTTTCTTGGAGGGACACTCATTTGCAAAGTGTCCGGGTTGACCACATTCAATGCATTTTTCATTTTACTTCTCAATTTCAAGCTTGGTCTTCCCTTCGAAATTATTTGAGTTGATTACTCCTCCCTTTATCATTCTCCATTTATTGATGTAATGTTTGAGAAACCCTTTGGTGATGAGTGCAAGATCACCTGCATCAAGATCTTCGTCTTCTACAAGTTGATGGAGCCATTTTCATCTTCTTCTTGAGAAGTTTTCAAGGCAGTGCTTCCCTTTGGTCTTGCTTCTTCATCATCCGCCACTTTAGATTTGAGCTTCAATTCATGTGAAGTAAGAGAGTTAAGCAATGACTCAATAGGTATGGAATTTAAGTTCTTTGCATCTTCTATATCAATAGTCTTTGCCTCCTATTCTTTGGAGAGAGAATTCAAGATTTTTTCTATTCTTCTCACCCAATTCCTTCCCTAAGGCTTCAAGATCCTTAATGATATCATTGAATCTACAATACATTTAATCAATGTTTTCTTGAGGTTCCATCTTGAAGGACTCATACTTGCCAACAAGTAAGTCCTTTGTTCTCTAACATCATCGCTTCTTTCATGAATTTCTTTTAATTTGTCCTAAATTTCCTTAGTCGAAACACATCGTTTGACACGAGTTGACTCGTTAGCATCCAAGACATTGTATAGCACATTCATGGTTTCAGCATTTAAGGTCCAAATTTTTCTTTATCTTGTGGAGTGAGCTCATCCCTTGTTTCTTCTCTTCTTCTATTTGTATGATTATCAACAATGGTGGCTTCAAAAGGACCTTTATTAACCACATACCACAAGTCAATATCAATAGATTGCAAAAAGATTTTCATTCTATCTTTGCAACTAATAAATTTCACCCCATTAAAATAGGGAATCTAGTGATAGATTGACCTTCAAAGAATAAAGTATTATTGGTTGCCATAAAGGATCTTTACTCAAATGAAATTTAAGCATAATAAAGAGACCAATTCTCTAATACCAATTGTTGGTCCCAAAGCAACCTAAAGGGGGGTGAATTAGGTTTCTTTAAAAAAATTAATTTTCAAATAATACATAATTAAAATCTCTTACACTAACAAGTAAGATGATAAAAATATAAGTAATTAAGTACAAAATGAATAGAATGAATAAAGAGAGGGTTTAAACAAACAACACTTCCAAGGTAGCTAGCTTGGAGTAGTAATCCACTAAGATGCTCCTTTAAATTTGGTGAGTCAATAATCTGAAATGTACACAAAGTAAGATCACCCTTGCTCACACTACTTTTCTTTAGTTGAGCCAAGGATTTTACACTCACCCTTACTTTTGTACAAGATTATCACTACACTCAATGTTTTTGAATAGCACTCTTAAATTCACACTAATACAATATCACTAAAGAGCTAATTTGCAGTCAAATTATCTTTTTACTTGTATTCAATGTGTAAGATATTTTTACAAAATAAAGGTGGGTTGGCATTTATAAATGCAATAAATCAGCTTCCAACTACTTCCTAACGGCTAGGTAATAAATGCTGAGAAACTAGCGGTTATAGGTTTCGGATGTCCGAGATCTTTTATTCAGCGTCCAATGAAGCTTCTGATCATGATATCATGGAGCTGAAATTTCCATTTGGACGTCCGAGATTGTGTCCGTTCCTTCATCTAGAACAGGTAGGTTGATGAGTCTGATCTCGGACAGTGGTGAATGTTCGAAATGTTTAGTTCTTGACCAGGCTTGCTCTTCTTTCGGACAGTCAGATGCATCCGATAACATTTTCTTCGTACAGTCAAGTGCGTCCATTGTAAATGCCTCAGAATCTTGCTCTCTTCCTGACCTTTCGGATGGTGTGTTGTGTTTGATAAGATTTCCTTCTTATACACTTTCTGCGTAGACTTTATAAGAGACACTATGTGCATCATCCAAAGACCCTATTATGAGCAAATATAACAGAATTCTTACACAACTTGAGTTTAGATTGTTAGATTGCATTTGTCATCATCAAAATCAAGATTGTATGTCAACAAAAAGCACACAAAAAGGAAAATTGGAGGAGAATTTACTAGTAGCAAGCCTAAACTATCCATTGAAAAGAGAAAATGTTTTAGGATTTTTTTTTTCAAGAAAATAATACAAATCATGAAAAAGAATAATCTTTTGGATTTTCTGAAATATTTAAAACACACAATGACTCCAAGACAAATATAACACAATTTACACTAAGATTAAAGAAGTATTCTTGGCAAATTTTACCGATATTGCCAAAAACACAATTCCTAGCAGCGGGTCCAAAAATCATGATACATTAAACGTCTGGTTATAAAATTTATAACCACGTAACTTTAGTATTAACTAGATAACGCACTACAAGTGTATAGGGGGTCGAACTCACAAGGATTAGTTTAGCAAGTACCAGTTATTTAACTTAAATGTTATTTAAAGAATCGAAAATGGGAGAAAGATTTAACTAAACTAAAATTAAAACTTTTGCCAATGAAAATAATAGATTAGGGTTAAGACTAGTCAATTTTCAATTTTGATTAAATCAATCAATAAATTGGCACAATTATAATGCATGGAAGTTCATTTCCCGTTTGTCAATTCAATCCCGAAATATTTGACAATTGAATCCTATCAAATTAACTAACTAGGGGTCGAGACTTCTCTATCCTAATAGAATTAATTTGAGTTCTATCCAAATAAAATTATAGTAAACTAATTAAATGATCCCAGCCACCTTAGTCTCAAACTAGATTAATCTAACAATTAACACGAGTCCATGACGGAGGATCAATTACCATTTCACCTTGGCCAACCTAATCAAATCTAGAGTTGATCAATCTCTAAAATTGACATTTTGTGTTTGATTGTTACCCAATTCTTATGATTATTCCAATTGATAATCAAGTTAATCATTACCCAATGGAATTGGCATCATCCAACCTTAATCCATGACAAACTAGAACATAATTGAGAACATAAATACAAAAGAAAACATTGAAAGCATGTAAACTAATCTAAACATTAATTTTAGAAAGAATTTAAAGAAATAAATGATTAAAAGAGAACAATTAAAGGAAAATAAAGCTAAAATTAAAGGTTTAAGAAATCGTCTTTAATGAAGAATCACAAGTTCTTGGTCCAAGATTGTCAATCTTCAACCTGCTCTTCAGCCCTTTTTGAAAAATAACACAAACCTAGTCCAATTTGCAGTCCCCAAAGGAGAGACTAGTTCTTGAATTAGAATGTGATTTTGGGGTCCTAAATACCCTTATTTATAGTTTCTAAGAGTTACAAAGTGTAGGGTTCTGAATAAGGTTCAAAATTCACTATTACGGCCCAAAATGGACTCCTGTAACTCTAAAAATCATCAAAATTGTGTAACAGCTCACCCAATCGACTCCACCCTTCATTCACTTCCAGATTGTGAGTATCATTTTGTCCAAACTGTAGTCTGCAGTTGATTTGCCTTAGGTCACTCATAGTCTGTGAGTTACCCTTCACAACTTCACAGTTTTGCCGTTTTGCCTCTAAAATTCTCGTTTGACATGCGACTAACGTATCGGTTTTTCCTACACGGCCATAGAAGAAAAAGACAAATTAATATCTATAATTTAAGACAAAAATACCACTTAAACACTGACTAAAACTATAAACAAAACACAAACAGGAACATAATAGAACTCTAATTCTGATAGGAATTAGGAAAACAACCTAAACAAAACCATAAACACATGCATCAAATAAATATAAGTTAAATAATACTAAATAAATACTAAAAGACTACACTAAATATATATTAACACATGAAAAAATGAACAAAAACAAACATATAAAACCTAAAAGAACCAAAACCAGTACAAAAGTCGTATGAAAAAAAGTAGGAATAATGGTAATTTCTTATGGTTATCAATAATACTACAAAATACGTTCTCTTGAATGAAATTATTTCCATTGACTATGTAATGTCAAAATAAAATCAGCCAACTAATGGTTTAACAAGACAGCTTGTATGTAGGTCATCAAGGGGAATGTGCTTAGAGCCTTTAAAAGACAAAACAGTGTCATGATGGTAATCTTATCTAGTTGATTGGAGATCCCAAGATAAAGCTAAGGTAAGCTCTTAATGATCCTCATAGCTTGGTTTCCATTTCGGGTATACGTAGCATACTCTTAATGAGAGATCCCTGTGTGAATGAGATATGGAGCCTAAGAATTTCAAAAGGATTGATTGTCTAAAACATGTATCATGAAACCAATAGTTATTTAGGGCTTAAATGAACAAAACCATGAGAACTAACATAATATTTAGGAAGAGAACTATGTGAATACTATTGTCTTGGTTTACACAAAAAGTTGAATAGTTTATGACTTCAATTATCATTAATTAGTTGATTAAATCTGATAGTATTTCACCGGGGAAGGTTCAAATTCAAAAGTTATCTCTCCTAATTTATTAATCTTCAGTTCAATTTTCTCTACGAATTCTTTAACTTTTCATACCGGTCGAACAATTTCCATTCATATGGGGGATTAGAATTGATGAATGAGAAATTGATCTCAATTGCCTTTAAATAGAATTGGTGAATGATAAATTGATCTCTGTGACTTTTGAATGTAATTTGTTTACTAGGTTAGTCCTTGACTAATTAGTTACTTTTCAGTGCACGAATAATGCATTAATTCCAAAATTCTCAACATGAATGACATAAATCTGTTAAATGAACTATATTTGCTTCATGAACTTCGTAGTAACAATAATTGGATGATCATTCATCCATGTGGCAGTTAGTGTAGTGCTCATGAATTATGGATTTATATCCATGGTAATTAAGCATGTGTTCATTAATTTTGTACGTTCATGAATTACACAGATTTATTCATGTGCAATTAATGGTGTATTAATGAATTATGACTGTTCATTCATATATTAATGTTGTGTCTATTCATTGGTTTCAAAAATCTTATAAATAGGTTTGATGTAAAAAAGTTAGTATATACACATTCAAGTTCAAAAGTCTTTTCTTCTCTTCTAGATCCTACCTTTTTTACCTACTCTTAATTGAGATCTCTAAGGATACTATTTCATAAAGAGAAAATTAAGTATACTTCGAAGTTCGTTGACCTCACCGGTAGCACAATTGTTGAATTTTGGAGAGGCAATTGTATATAATCTTTTTGCAATACGCAATGGGCAGTTACACCTTAAATTAAATTCAAAGAGTTAAATATTTGGTAACAACTATTTCAGCTTGTTCTTATGTATTAATCGAATTCATAAGTATTTCTATATTTATTGTTTTATTTTATAGCATATATTTATATTTAAATGAACATTACAATAATAATATCATTATTTTTCGAATAGGAGCAGTATTGCTATACCTAGTTTTCCACATGAAACATGAACTAGGAACTGTATTTTACCAAGTGTTTCCAGCAAATAGCACATAGAAAAGAGACTGAAAGGGAATATCAAATTTATGAAAAAAAAAAATGAAGAAGAAGCAGCAGCAGAACAAAGTATATCACACATACACTGCAAATTTCACCACAACTAAACAAGTTTATGACCAATACCCAATTGCACCACGAATAAAACCTTCTTACACAATTTTGTTCCTATTTGTAGCAAAAAGAACTAGTAAACGTAGTACATCGTTGTTTCTATTTAGCCTTCCCTTTTAAGTCTAAGCGTAAAAGCTCTCAAGGATAAAAGAAGTTGCTTCAATCTCTCTCTGTTATCAGCATCAATCAAGTCGCCTCAATCACTGTCAAATTTCTGTGGAGGTTGGAATGCGTTGAGGAAAAATTCGGGCTTGTTTATAAAATGGAGATCAAGAAAAACACCAATTTGGCGAAGATGATACTGTGCTCTTGCACCGCCGCCTCCTGCATTGACAATGGCAGCAGCTTTGTCTGCCCAAACGTTGGGAGGTCTGGATGCCCAGTCAACGGCGTTCTTCAAAGGTGCTACAAAATAGGATGGCAAATAAATTATAGACAGTACTTGGATATGAAGTGACAAAGACTACAATGCCAATAAATCCGCAAAATAAAGAATGAAATTTGAATAAGTATCTAAAATTAAATGTTCGCGATTAAATAGAATTTTATTACATAAATTTATATTGACAAATAATTTTGACTTCATAGATTAAAAAACGATTTTATTACATATAGTAAATTACAATACAGAGAGAACATCACATTCCTTTGTTATTGTATAACATAGAACTCGGAAAAAGAAACATGCCACTCAAATTCTACTTCACATATCTTAAAGCTAGGATTTGGAGCATAAAAAATTGTCAGACAGTTGTTTCATTCAAGGTGTAAGTTTTAAAAATACTGTTTGATAGGATCCATATACGCCGCTAGAACTGGTGGTGTATTATAATTAAGAGCAGTAGTAGCATGAAAGACACTCCAATTTTTAAAATTACAGATAGTATATATAATTGTGACGGAAGAATTTCTATTTTAAATGATTGTCTAAAATTTAGATGATGAGGTCAATTTAAAATTTATAAATAAAAAATTCTTAATCATAGATGGAAGATTACCGTTCGCACTTTCCTATTTTCCTAATAATCAATATCAAATGTATACATTTCGAATTCAAAACATGGACCATTAAGTTTAAAAATTTATAGTTTTCTTTATAATCAATATCAAATGTATACATTTTGAATTCAAAACATGGACCATTAAGTTCGAAAACTTCTATAAAATCAGTTCATTTCAAGCACGACAATAAACGGTATTAAACAAACAAACAAACCAAACTTTAATCCTATTAAGCAGAGTCGGCTATATGAATCATGTTATGTCATTACACTCTATCATGAACCATATCCTCGTCAATTCTTAGATGGACTATATATTTCTTACAAGTTACCCACCAAATCTTTTTCGCTTTTCCCCAACCCCTCTTATCTTGACTACTCTCTCTAAAATTTAGCCTGACAGATACTTCTACTGGTCGTCTTAATACATGACTTTATCACCTTAAGTTTGTTTTTCTCATCTTCTCATCAATAGATGCTACTCCAATTTTCTTACGAATATGCTCATTACGTATCTTGTTCATTCTAGTGTACCCACACATTCATCTTAACATTCGCATTTCTGCGACTCTTATCTTTTGTTCATATGTGTAATTCACTGCCCAACACTCAGACCCATAAAGCAAAGCTGGCCTAATTGCTATTCTACAGAATTTACTCTTAAATCGTAAAAGAATTTCGCGGTCGCATAATATTTCCGATGCCATACGTACACATTTTTTCATTTAGTCCAACCCGTTTATATCTTATGTGTAATATCTCGATCTACACTACTATCACTTTAAAAAACTGATTCTAAATATTTAAAATTTTAACTTATGGGTATCTCTTGATTTTCGATACTAACGCCTATTCCATTCTTATATGCACCCTTGCTAAATTTAAATTTCATATATTCTGTTTTTGATTTAATAATTCTAAACCCTTTTACCTCAAATGTCTCTCTCCAAACCTTGAATTTAGCATTAACCATATCCTTTGTTTCATCTACTAACAAAATGTCATCTGTAAATAATATACACCATGGTATTTCCTCATGTATGTGCCTTATAAGTTCATCTATGACAAATGCAAATAGATGAGGATTTAGAGTTGAATCTTGGTGTAAACCTATATTTATGGAGAATTCTTGTATCAACCGTCTTGGTGTTCTCACACACTTGTAACCACATCCTTATAAATTTCCTTTATTGATTTTATATATGCTACTTTAACTCTATAGTCTTATTTTTCTAAAATTCTCCACATAACTTCTCTAGGGACTTTATTGTATGACTTTTCAAGATTAATAAAAATCATATGTAAATTACTTTCGTTGTACCAATATCTCTTGATAAGTCTCCTTAGGAGATGTATGGCTTCAATAGTTAATCCCCTTGACATGAAACCAAACTGATTATTTGACACCCTAGTCTTGTTTTTTAACCTTCTTTTTATCATCCTCTCTAAAGTTTCATCGTATGACTCATTAATTTAATATTTTAGTAATTCGCACAATTCTGTATATCCCATTTATTTTTTGAATATGGGTATGAGAGTACTTTTCTTCTATTGTCCATGCATCTTTTTACTCTTTAATATTTTATTGAAGAGATTGGTACGACAATAAGCGGTACTATATGAAAATAATTTTTTACAGTTATTTTCTCTTTTTTTGGCTAATTGACAATAGAAAAAATTGACATGTTACCTGAGACAGAGTAATTGTATTCAGGTGAGGCAAATATGCATAATACACTATCAGCTCGGAGAATTTTTTGCCTAAAAGCCTCAACAACGGGAGGGTAAGTTCCTTCCACTTCAAGATCTGTGTTGAGCAATGGCAATGGAGATATATCCACGTACTCAATCTGTACATCCTTGATCGACTCTTTGCATATTTCTGTTGCTAACATTCACGATATAAATAAACAAATTTTAGCTTTCCATTCAATACAGGAAAAAATTCTTGTTTGAATTGGGTTGGGGTTGTTTTCTCTTCCATTTTAATTGTCATGCATTCTCCGTCATATTTTGATAGCCGTTCTAGAGGATCAGTCCTACGGGATCTGTATTGTACAAAATTATCTATCACTTTATCATGTTTGTCCTTACACAAAAGTCAATTTGTGTTACTCCTTTCATCACATTTCTTTCTCACTTGTTGTCTTTCCCTGACTTTTAATTACAATTGTCAAATTGTAGTTCAAATATGATTTCATTTTAAAAAATGTATTGATGGAATAGCACTCCACTTATAATGGAACATATTTTTTAGTTATTTGATAAAAGATATTTTAGTTTCGATGAACTATCTTTTCTTAAACTTTGGTCAATTTAATAACTCGTTAATCGTTATGCATCAATTTAAAACGATAAACGAAATGAAATAAATGGAGAACTAATTAACATATACTTAGTCTATTTTAGATAAGTATTTCTATAAAAACTGAAAAATTCCAAACACCTAGTGGTATTTAAACACAATCCAAATCAATCCAAATCAATTTAAGATTAAATGGCTTAGATTTTGGATTATTTGGGTAGGATTACGTGAAACTTGCTAGATTATGTTAGATTTTAATAAACAAAATCTAACCCAATTGAATAATCCGATAAACCAATATAATTTACTTATAAATTTTTTTCATTATTTTCCTTATCGTTTCATCTAACTTATAATCTTTTCCCTTTTCATTCTTGACATAACATTCATCTAATGTATTCTATTATTTTCCTTATCATTCTTCATCAAAACACTCTTTCATTTTTTGACATAAATATTCTGTAATTAATGCTCTTAACATAATAAAAATTTTCCCTTTTTTTTTTTTTAACTTTTGGGATTTCAACCAAAAAAAACCTAAAAACCTGAATAACTTGCACGAGTAATGCTTGAGTTGGGTTTACTTAGGTTTCAATATTATTTGGATTGGATTGGATTTGGTTTTAAATTCATAACCCAAAAACAAAAAAATCGAACCGAAATCCTGTCAACCTAATAAACCAACCCATGAACACCCGTAGAAACACCATTTATATATCATTAGATCCATGGAAAAAAGAAATAAATGCACATATATGGGTCGATAATTTGATATAATTTTGTTATCAACTTCACTGATTTTGCATCAATTTGTCACTTTTCAAATTATTTTCACACAATTTATTAAGAAAAGGAAAACAAAAAGCATCAAAAAATATTTTTTTCTTAGTGTTTCCATTAAGAATGAAGATCATAAAGTGTTAATAAGAGATGAGACAATTAAGTTAAAGGTTGGAAAAGTATTTCCATCAACTATTCAATCGAGGTAATAAAGACAATATCACATTAGGAAGTAAAATAAATCTGAAAAGTATAAAAATGAAATGTATTATCCAAGAATTCTAGAATCAGCGGTGGAGGAAGGTTTGAAGAAGATAAAGAAAGAAAAAGCAGATGGCTCCGATGATATATATTCCAATTGAAATAGGGAAAAATTTAGGAAAGAAATGAATAAATTGGGTTATCAATCTTTTCAATAAGATATTGAAAAGTAGAAACATGCCTAACCAATAGAGAAATAGTACTTTGATACCTAATTTAACAGCAAAGGTATATATAAAATTGTGCGAATTACGCAGACATTAAATTAATAAGCCACATGATGAAATTTGGGGAGATGATTATAGAAATAAAGTTAGAAGCTAAACTATGCTATCAGATAACTAATTTGGTTTCATGTTAGGTAGCTCAACTAATGAAACTATATCTTTTAAGAAAACTTATAGACACGAAGAGATATTGTGATAAAGAAATGGATTTATGCATGATTTTTATTGATCGCAAAAGGTACATGATAGAATCCCTAGAGAATTTATGTGGAGGGTTTTAGAAAAAGAAAAGATAGAGTAGCATATATAAAATCACTAAAAGAGATGTATAGGAATATGATTACAAGGATGACGACACCAGGATGGTTGATGCGAAAATTCCCTATAAATATAGTTTATACCAAGGTTCAGCTTTAAATATTTATCTTTTTTGCATTGGTTATAGGTGAATTTATCATATATATCTAGGATGAAATACCATGATATAAATTGTGTGCAGATAACATTGCCTTAATAGATGAAACAAAGGGAGTTAATACTAAAATTGAGATTTGGAGAGAGATATTAATTTAGATTTAGTAGGTCAAAAACAGATACACGAAATTTAAATTTACGAAGAATACACATAAAAATAGAATATTGATATAATATGAGATCAAGAGATATCAATAAGTGAATGTTTTAGTATCATTAGATTAGATTCAATTCTTCATAATGATCGTGGTATAGATAATGATTTACACATTGGATACAAGCGATTTAGACAAAATGGAGAATGACATCAAGAATACTATGTGACTACAAAATTTCGTTAATACTTAAGGGTTAAATTTTATTGAAAGGCTATTAGACCAGTCAATGAGAGAAACAAGTTTAAAATCCAGTAAAGACGAATGTTATGCGAGTTAATTTTAGAGAGACCAGTCAATGTGAAAGGAGTACAAGAAGTTGAAAAATATTTAATAGGTAACTTATAAAAAAGATATAATTCATATGTGAAAGGAGTACAAGAAATCGAAAAAGATTTAATAGGTAATTTATAAAAAAAATATAATTCATATGTGAAAGGAGTACAAGAAATCGAAAAAGATTTAATAGGTAACTTATAAAAAAGATATAATACATATAAGATTCATGAGTATATAATTTATAATAGAGTACAATGGTGTAAAAATTTAGTAGGAAGAAAGCTTAGTTTGTCTTGTTGTTCTTATGGTTTCCATTTTTTATTCCAATATTTATCTCCTGCCTCCTTTGACTATTTCTTCACATGCTATAAGCTCAGCCAATCAAGCCTGTGGCTGACAAGTATGTGCAAAAAAGTTGTCCCCTAAACAGCTGTAAATGGAAATTCTTAATAGTAAATAATTAGTAATATTTTAATATTAATTTTGAAACAATTTAATCATCATCATCATTATTATACGCTAATATTCAGTAATGATGGGACCAAATTTATGCACTACCCAATCCGATTGTGTAGAGAAATTTCGCCCAACTTAAAACATATACTACCTATTCAGAGGGAGAGATCAAAGAAAATGAGTAGGTACCTGCACGAATGAGACCGCGATTGTAAGAGGCTTTGCGGAGAGAACCACAGAGAGCCACCACCTTGATTGGCTGAGCTGCCGCCATTTATTTTCTGTATTCTATTAACCCAACACTGAACGCCGCCAGGTACAATAAAACTCTTGTCGGAGTCTATGCTGCTCAAATATATATAATACTGAAAATTGAAAAAGGGCAAAAGTAGCAGCCGCAGCACATAAAGAAAGAAAGAAAGCAAGCACCCTCAACCATTCAACAAACAAGAAAAGTAGAATTATATTACTCCCTTGGTCCCGAGTTTGTTATCACCCATGATTAGACACGTGTTTTAGAAAATTATATTTTATAGTATGAAAAATTTATCTCAATAGTTTTCTCTAACTATTTCACTAAGGTAGGAATAGTCTTTTAACTTAAATTTTAACTTAATTACTCCCTCAACTAAATAATTATATCCAATTAGGTCTTTTAAAATTTTGACCGGTGTTGACAAAGTATAAAAATATCAATTCATCTCGACCTGATACCTTAAATGTTAAATCATCACACAATTAGTTCTCCAACTAATTGAATTAGTCCCCCCAAAAAAAATTTAGCCAAATTTGTCCTTCAATAAAAATTCTTATATTGAAGATTACTTAGAATAATTTAGAAACTTAGTTGTGAGAAGCAAAATCATTTACCTGGTACATATTTAAAAGATAGTCAGGATCTAAATTATTAGTTTCCAAACTCCAACATCCTTTGCTTGAGTTCAGATGATTATCTCCATTTACAAGTTACTTGAGGGAAGTTCAGAATAATTTGTAGAAGAACATACATAAGGGGACAAATGATCATATCTCATCTGATGTCTGGAATAATTTAACTCAATAAATTTAGTTTTCTTTCGAATATTTTTAATCATTTGAAACTTTTGTTCCTCCTCCTCATGTTCAGCATCAACACCATCTCCATTTTCAGTATTTCCCTTGTACTCTTTTTCTTCAAAAGTTGAAAAGAGTTTTGAGACAAAAACCCCCTGTAAAAGAGGGGAAATCTTTTTCAAATACAACTGCAACACTATCAACAAAAAATTTTGATTGTATTAGATCACTTCCAACCTTTTCTTTACTAATAGAGACCTCTCTTTTTATATTTCCATTTTCTCTTATCTCTAATTTATAGTCACTTGCATCCCATTTTTTTTTTTTTTTGGGTTTATATGAACACTTCTTGCTCCGTGCCCCAAATTTCTAACATCCACTACATCAAGGGGGAAGCCATTCATATTCAATTTTCTTGAATTCAGAGTAACCATGTTCATTTTATAAAGGAACTACACTGGGTAATCTCTTATCTAGCTTGACCTCAGCACATATTCGAGCAAATGAAATCCTCTCCTAACTTGCAGTCATCCTGTCAGTATAAAGGGGTTTACCAATAAAACAAAGCCAATTTACTTGAAACTCTGGGCGTATAATAGTGCAATTTCAACCCAGGAAATTTGATCCAAATTGGAACTGTATCAAATTCAGCCTTACAGAAATCAATGTATTGATCTCAAGCCTTCAAAAATAGCATTCTGCTACCCAAAGGCAAAGGTGATTGTTCCAAAATCGTATTTCAAATTTCCCCACTTCCACTGTTAAACACAAACACGCTACTTTTCACCATCAAACATAGAGGCCCTCAACATGCCCAATTTACCCCCATTTTTGCTCACTAAATCTTTTCATAGCCTCAAAAGGAAGGTTTCTTCCAATCACAAACCCCACAATTGCATGTTTCCTTTTTTCAATCCCATCAGCAATATCATCCATATCCATGGTGACCTCCTCAGCTCCAGAGGGAATATATGAAAACTCAACCCCATCGTGGAAACAACCCCTGGATTTTACTAATTCAGCCCAAGATTTGCTAGAATTTTCAGTAACCTGTTGAAGATGACCAGGACCTAGATCTGGATTCATTTCCCCAATAACATTCGGAATATATGGCCTAAGCTGAGAATTGTCAATTCCAAATAATGGTTTCAGTGAATAACCCTAGATAAACTAGCCATTAGAAGTCAGAAGCAAGTAGCAATGAATTAAAAGATTTCCACTTGAACAGGCAACAATACGCAAAACAAAACAAAACAAAAAAACAAAAACTAGAATTGAAAATAGATTGGGAGGGAATGAAACAGACTAGAAAAGGAGCATAAGACCTACGTTATCTCCTTAATTGAGGTTGATAGCGAGCAGCAATGGAGAAAATTTCAAACGCGTAAGATAGCTGATAGGCGATTTCTCTTAGCGCACTTTAGCTCTCCGGCCTTTTCTTTCTTTCCAGGTGGAAGTTGGAGGGGCATTTTGCATTAGGTAAATATTTTTATAAATCTGATCTTTAACTCCATTAATAGACTCTGTGATGGTGTGGTTTAAGTTTTAGAAAATTTATGATATCAGTTGATACAATCAAGATTTTTTATATTTTAATTCTGACTACAGAATCTATAAGTAAGGTCAAAAATCAGATCTACCTAAATATTTTCCTTGTATTTAACCTTATGTTTAATTAAAGACCAAATATCATAGCGTAATTATGAGATCATGGTGTCATTCCTATAGAAAATACTTAGGTATACTTAATTTATCAATTCACTAGTAAACTTTATAATTATTAAGAAGTTATCACAGCACAAGGACTGTGTGGTGACTCAAATAAGTGATGCTATTCGAGCCTCATATGAGTATTTTGAAGTGTATGATATTAAATGATATTAACATACTTCACATGATTGATGTCATTTGAGTCTCAAGTGACTTTTTTAATAATCAAAATATTTACAAGTGGACTTTACGAAATCTACAATATTTAGATCATCCTATAATAAATTATCCCACTTTTCAAGGGAAATTTATTTTAAATGGAATGACTAATCTCGTGTCTAACAATTAACTTTCATGAATTCTATAAGTAATTCAGTTATTTTTCATCATATGAACTAAATAAGTCTTAAAAGTAGGGTAAATTACACTTTAAACCTTCAACTCACACCCCAATAGCAGTTTATCCCCTATATGCAAATAATATATATTTTGGCCCCTGGTAAAGATTCTTTAATATAAATAAACTAAAAAAAGAATGATGTTAAAATTTATTTTGACAAAAATATCCTAAAAAAATTATAGACAAAATTAGTTTCCATTTACTTACAATTTTAATGATCTAATATTTTCTTTTTTAAACAAATTCTCACATTTTCCTTAATTGGCATAGGCATTATTTACTTCAGTTTTAAAACTAAGCACAAAAATAAGATTTTTAGAAGTACTTTTTGTTCATTTTCATTTTACAATAACTAAACATGTTAAAAATAAAATTAGTAAGTAACATATGTTTTACTTGATAAATTTTTTTATTATTTTTAGTTATTGAAAAATAAAATTATTTTACGGAACAATTTAATAAAAAGATAATATGGAATAATTAAAAATTAAACAAATATGATGTAACTTTGTCTACCAATATTTGAGGTATATTTGTCAAAAAAAATTTCACATCATTCTTTTATATTCTTATATGAGGAAATTTTTCAGTAGGATAAGGTGCATATTGTTTTGTTGAGTAGGTAAATTGCAAGTAGAGTGTGAGTTCACAAGTTGAAGTGTAATTAATCCTCAAAAGTATGAATTAATATTGCCCAATAATCTGGAACACGATGTACAGATTTCATTACACGTATGGTCTACATAAGCTTAGCCCAAAAAGTATACTAATGCGTACAATGTTTTAAAAAAATTAAAAAATACTCCATATGGTTGGAGTGGATCCTTATGCAAAAAAATTGATTTAATTCTCCTTGCATTCCATTAAAAGTGTCATTATTCTCATTTTTATTTGTTAAAAATATTTGTCATGTTCATAAATTTAAAGCATATCATTACCGTTTTCTCACTTTTATCCCTTGTCTTTTTATAAACATCATACACAATTCAAACTTTGAATTTTTGAGGGTAAAATTCAAAAGATTTAAACAACTATCGTCATCAACAAACTATTATTAAAAAGTTAAATTTTTGAAAAACGTCAAACAATATCCAAATTTTGAGGGTAAAATTAAAAATATTTAAAGAATTATGACTATCAAAACACTATTATTAAAAAGTTAGATTTCAAAAAATGTCAAACAATGTGGAATGAAACAATGAACAGGGGAACAGGGTAATTGAATTAATTTCTTTCAAATGGAAGGCTGAAACCGTTTTAGTCAGATGTCACAAAGTTTAGATTGAATTGGATTATTAAAAATGAAAGTGTAAAAACTAGCAAATCATATTGAGGAAGGGAGTTTTATGTAGGCCTATGATTTTGACAGCCTAGACACTTCACATTTATTATTTCTAATTTATATGACTATAACACTTATAGATTAAATTTTAGTACCAAAAACGCCTTTCAATTTTGGCATATTTCCTTTAATCTTCAGTTTTTTTTTTCTTTTTAATCTATCAAATTATTTTGTCTACTATTATTCATATTCAAACTATAATATGCAGCAAAATGAAAACTTTAAGTTGCCACTATGATTAGGTTTTTTTTTTTTTTCTTAATATTTTTTTACAGTATAGTAAAAAGCTTTCTATCAGTTTATTCAAGAAGAGAATAGAAATCTTTTTCAGCTTAAGTTAGGTAAATGAACATGCTCCTTTCAAAAATTTCTATATCTCTTTTATTTGGATTGTGAATAATATGTTTTTTTTTATTTATTGAAAAATACAATGTAATCTGTTGCTGAATTGTTTCTTATGTAATATGGCGCATTTTGGGATTTGAAATTAGAGAATCTATTTTGTGGGAATTTTAACCATATTAGTTAAAAAGAATAAACTTTTAAGTGCATGAAATTACTAATGAAGTGACACAATTATTGACTTTTTCAATAATCTAAAATTTATATACAGGCTACAGAAACTGGTATCATATTTTATTCACCTATGGCTATAATGACACCAGATTGGAAGTTGGGAATTTTAGTGTCCATTATATGTCATGGATGAGTTAGCAGTACGAGTAAGCTTGTTCGACATGGATGCCGTGAATGAGTTAGAAGTAGGGTAACCTTGAATATTGTACTCTAACATTTTTTGTTAGGGTTAACTACATCTGGATTCCATTTGGTTAAACTATTATTACACCCGTTAAAGTTTGGGGAACAATGATCACCTAGCATTATTTTCTTGCCGAATTTAGATGAGCAAAATTGTTCTACATGCTAAAATTAACCCCAAAACTCAAGACAACATATAATCACACTGCGGGCCATGACACTTTTCTCTCCTTTATTTGTAGTTTGCAGGGAAATTCTTGCTTGGACTTGATTCTTTCAACAGTGATTGAACCTCTTGGGTGATGTGGTATCTTCAGAACTAAGGAATCCATGGTACAGACCAAAAACTAGCAAGAATTTTCCATAATATTCTCTCTATTCGCACCTACTCTACATCCCAAATTATTCTCTTTTCTCTCAATTTTTCCTTTTCTATATCAACATGCATAAATGTTTCCTTTATGGCAAATAAACAATATTGAAAGTTTCTATCAATTTTGTATTTTTCTTGTGTAGATTATGTGAGAACATATCGTATATATAGAAGATTTACTAGATTTGTGGAGATAGTGGGTAGTTAATACCAAAGCCTATCTAGAGGTCACGATCGGGCACCTTGGATGTATACGAATCAAGCTATGGCCACACCTTCCAAAAGCAGCTCCTTATAAATTTGGTTTTTCTGTCTACTTTACTTTTCAATATTTGCCAATCTATAGCAATCTTGGTTTTCAGTTCTTGTTACCTACAAAGTGTCAGGGTCTTTTTAGGCATCATGTGGTTTCAAGATTTTTAGCCTTACCTATTTATCTTGCGCTCGGAGGCTTTAAGTAGTGGCAAATTTTAGCTGATGGAAGGATTCTGCATTTTTCTTTGCAAAGAGGATCTTTACCTCTAACCTATTTGTCTTTTGTAGATGAGCTATTAATATTTACATGTTAGGAAACACAAAGTCGTAGAGCTCTGTTGCACTTTCTCGATGTCTACCAATTAGGCTCAGGGCAAAAATTAACAAGGTGAAGAACTTCTTCTTGGCAGGCAAACACTGCAGATCGCCTCGTGGTTTGGAGCATGTGACCGACATGGTGCCAAAAACTCTTATGTTCACTTATCTTTGCTGCCCATTATTTAAGGAGAGGTGTTAGCCGACTTTCAGTTTCATGATATTAAAAATTCTTTCGGAACAAAATAGAGGGGTAGAAATCCAAAATGTTGTCACCCTGGTGTTTGGCTTATTCTGACAAAACATGTGCAAACTTTGATTCTGACTAGTCTATTAGCAATCACTGATCCTACAAAATAGGTGTTGACCTCTCTAGAAAACTCAATGGTGGATTTTTTCTGGGGTCAAGATAAAAGTTCACAAAAATAGCATTGGAAACTGTTGTCTTCCCTATATTTACCTACTGTAGAAAATTGCTTGGGATTAAGAGCCCTTGAAGATGTTGCCAATGGCTTTTCCATCAAGCTTTGGTGAAATTTTATTGCCTCAGATTTTTTATGGGAAAGATTTATGCATAGGAGATATGGGAATGCAGAGTTATACAACCCTAGTCTCGTGTAGAGAAGAATGTACCGAGTGAAAGTTATCTTCACTCCAACATTATAACTCTGATTCTAGATGGGAGTTCATAATTCTAGAATGCAAATTGGTTAGGGAAGTATATGGGATTCTTTTTTATGGTAAGACTATTCTCCACCATTCACATATCACTATCAATCAACTTTACTCTAATCAAGAGGGCTAGCATCTTGGAGAAGTTGCACCATTTCTAGCACCTAGGGAGTCCAAGACAATCCATAACAAGCAAATCTTTCTCATGGCTGAACCAGACAAACTAGTATGGTAGTCATCTTGAAATGGTATTTTCTCCCTCTCTTCAGTTTATCAATGTGTTCGAACACCACAAGTCACCTTGGCTTCAAGAGCTTTCATATGGAGCAAGCTGATAAGCTAGTGAATATCTTATGTTTTATATAACATTTATCGCATTTTTATGTATTGTAAATAAGATTTGTGTTAATTATGAACTGAATATATTTATTCTTACTTTTTGTAGGGTAAAAGTGAAAAAGGATTGAAAATGGTGAAAAAGATTAAGAAGAATCCCAAAGCTGATGTATGCACAAATGTGGAGAAAATAAGGACATTGTTTCATATTTTTAGCTATAAATTTCTTATCCAAGTTTTGATTGAGTTGATTGAGGATGCGTTAGAAAGCTAGGAGAAAGAGATACAACTTCCATGTTTTGACTTTTTCCAAATTCCATTAGTGTCAAGGTCAACATTGATGTTGAAATCAAAGAGCAGGCTCTGGAAGTCGTGCACATACGCGATCAAAAAATTGTTCACATGCACAACTTCCAGTAAACATGTCTTGAGGAGGGCTTACGCACACACATGTGTGAGACTCAGGCATGCACGTGCACACGTAGCAGTGAAGGGTTATGAAATTATTATTTTCAATAGATTTCTTCGAACAGTTGGACACTTTTTCAAGCGTTTTCACATTCTTATCATTAGATAAGGATTTTAACCCTAGTATTCGCTATAAATACCCTTTGATAGGCAAATAGGAAAACACAATATTTTTTTTCATACAATCATTAGTTTTTTTCTTTAGCAATCTTTCATGGCCCTTAGTGCCTAAACCTTTTTTCTTGGCAAGGGAACTGTGAAAGCCAAGGGAACTTTGATATTGTGAGACTTTTGTTTTTCTCTTAATTCAATTCATGCTTCCAAATATTGATTAATTTTCTGCACTAATTATTTTTATGGTTGTTTTCTTTTAATTGCTATATGTGCAATGTAGTTAATTATCTGAATCAATCTATAGCTAGATTAATATTGGCTTCTTTGTCCAATTTAGTCTGTGAAGCGATTAAATTTAATAATTGCTAGTTTATGGATTATTGAATTTAGGAAAAATAATCAACTAATTAGCATAACTGCTTGTGTACACGTTATTTTAGCCTAATTGTCTTCCTAATTTTTAATACTTCTATTTATTAATCTTGTGACGTTTGTTTGGATATAATTGATAGCTAGGATTGATTGAATCGCTTGTTATATATTAACTAAAATAAAGGGAAGAGATAAGAATAAGTTTTGAACTGGATGATGAGTTAATTTTTCAATTTGTATTTGGTGAATGATTGACATTTGTTTTTGTGGCGCTGATCGACTAATATGATTTCCATGGTGGATGTGACTAAACCAAGATTATTCTTTTCTTGAAATTCCCCCAACTTTAATTTCTGCAATATTTCTTAGTATTAACGTATACTCAAAACCCCTCTTTCATTACTTGAGCACGAAGAATAAACTCCTTTCCCTGTAAGATAATCCGGACTCTACCAGTGCTACATTAGTTTTGGATTTTGATTAATTTGGGGTGCAGCTGACAGCATTACCGTAACTCGAAGTACCAAAGTTTTGGCGCTATTGCCGGGGAACGGTTTGATTTATTTTTTATGCCTTTAATTTTTGTCTTTAATTTCTTTTCTCATCTTTATTATTCTTTCCACCTATTGTTATGCCAGTGCCAAGATTGGCTGGACAAATTGAATTCCAATTTGATCTGGAACTGTAAAAAACAATATAGAAGTGGATAACAATTATTAGCCAATCAAAATTGTGACCTCCTTCTTGTTGAGAATCCGGAGATCCAAGGCAAATCTTCAATGGCGTGGCAACACATCTAGACTTTGAAAGATTTGGCAGCCCCAAATCTAAATCAACAACCACTCTATTTAACTCTTCATGCATTAGATAAAAATACAACATTTAAACTTAAATCAAGACTAATTCATCTTTTACTTTCTTTTCATGGCCTTCCAGGTGAGGAGCCGAATAAATTTCTCAAGGAGTTCCATGTCGTGTGCACTAGTATGAAGCCAAACAAAGTTACCAAAGAGCAAATCAGGATGAGGGCTTTCCCATTTGCAGTGAAAGATGTAGCTAATAATTGGCTCTTTGATCTTTCTCCTAGTAGAGTTCACTCATGGGATGAGATGATCAGACAATTTTTTGTAAAATTTTTCCCAGTCTCAAGGAAATGTGTGGAACCAAACAGAACCTTGGGGAAATGTTGCATGATTATTGGGAGCAATTTAAGAAGTTGTGTGCCAGTTGTCCCCACCATCAAATTAGTGATTCATTGTTAATTCAATACTTCTATGAAGGACTTTTGACACATGAGCAGAGGAACATTATCGATGCAGCCAGTGGAAGAGCATGGATGGATTTGACCATTGAGGCTGCTAGAAGTGTAATATCTAGCATGGTTTCCATTGCTCAACAATTTGGAATCAGACAAGACCAACGTGTGAGTAAGGTAAATATGTCTAAGCTTGAGCAACAAATGGCTAGTTTAGCCTCTCTTGTTCATCAAATAGCTGTAGGTACAATGCCGACAATCAAAGCATGTGGAATCTGCTCGAATATGGGACATCCTACTAATACATGTTCAACTCTTCAAGAGTCTAGTGATAAAAAACAATTCAGGGGCGTAGGTGGTTTTCAAGGACAATCAAACAAAAATTATGATCCCTACTCAAATATGAATAATCCTTGATGGAGGGACCATCCAAATCTTAGTTATAGAAATCAAGGGCAACGACAATTTCCTAGCAAAATCGATAGAATTTTCAGCCATTTAGATTGCAAAATCATCAACAACAACAAGAATTTGCATCTAGACAGATTGAATTTGGTAAGTAACTAGAGGACATTGTGAATACCTTGGTCACTAATACTGTATAATTTCAACAGCATATGAAATATTCCAGCAAGATACAAAGACAAGCATCCAGCAATTGACACTCTGTCACATCTTGCTCCCGGAAGTGCTGTGACTCCGGTACCCTTACCTTTCTTAGAGGACATAAGGCTCAAAACCCTCAAATCCTTGTTCACTATCCTTAGTCAAATCTATGATTGCCTGCAAAAAAAAAAAAAAAATAATGGGAGTGAGCAAAACATGAGCTCAATAACCAGTGGTAGTTCTCTTTCACCGGACTGTATATGCTACATATATAGATAATTAAATTCAAAGTCGGTTGACACACGTGCAAGCATACTTGACATACTATCGCAGTCACATGAGAAATAATAACAAAGCACACTCAAAATAATTAATATTTATAAGTGGCGAACTCATTAATCCACAAATTAAACAAATATCACACGTTTAGTAGTCAAATCCATACAAACTACTCCAATACAAGAACAATACAAATGGCTCAAGATCACTAAGGGCTTGCAGGTAATACAAGATATCCTGTCTTGACTTTATACCTATTAGAAATAGGTCCATATGCCTCCCTCCATCTGTAGGGCAAAAAATGCCTATCTCCGTGCTATATTGAAACAAAACTAATTCGAACTCGTTTCCACTAACTCAACCAAAGTTAACAAACGCCCAGACAAATATCGCATGTGAACAAATATATTCAAATGGAGCATTCCCCAAGCACATACCTCAAGCAATAATACATTCAAATAATTTATAGTGCCACCTACGTACATTTGATATAAAAACAAATAATTCAAATATCTCACATACGATCCGAATTTATGTACGAACATATATTTTTTGAAATTATTTAATAGATAAAAGGTATTTATAAAACATGAAAGGAAACCGTATCACTTACCAATCAATCTAAAGATCGTCGCTTATTGAAATCACCCCGATTCTATCGATAAATCCATACCTAAAAATATTCAAAAAGGGAATTATATTTCAAAAATATATATACTAAACACATCGGAAAATATTCTAAAAGGTAGTGAAGCCTAAGCAAAACCAATCCCCTACCGTGTGACTGAAACGGGACTATAGCCATTTCATTTCCTCACTACCACCTAATTCATTTACCTAATGAACAACAAACATCATCATAAATCAAGACTTGGCTTCTAATTCCATTATTTTAATACATCAATCATCATGTCTTCAATTTTCCCTCAAAATCATCCACGGCTCACCAGTTAAATGGTATTTATATATATTTTCATTTATTAAGCCCAAACCATATTCATTCTCACATAAATTCCAATCGTTGTATACTAAATCATGAAAATTCTTACTATCTAATAAAAACCCCATCCAAACTACAAATTCATACCTTAAAAGGAAAACACGATGAAGACTAATATTACTTAATCAAATAGAAAATCTTAATCCAATTACCTCTAATCCTGAGAAACTCCATACTTGACAATAGGAGGATTTCTCAAGTGTTCTTCTCTGCCTTCTAGGTTTTCCACACAAAATCATATCAGTGATAATGACGGCTCTTGAACTAATATTACAGTAGTTATAAGTTAATCTTAATTATTTATAACTTAAATTCTAATAATTCCTCTTTATGTCTAATAACCCCTAATTACTTTATTTGGGTCCACTTGTTATTATGATCTGTAAGTCAAGTCTTAGTGGGCTAAAATAGTTAATAGGGCCTAAAAGAAATCGGGTTTCACATTCTACACGTCTATCAAGAAGTTTCATCCTCAAAACTTCAATTAACACAATTCCGCTGCGCACTCAATCAAAACTTATAATTGCTAATGTTTACCTCTTATACTAAGTCGATCAATTAGATCAAAAATAACATCCAATGATCGGTGCTCTATTCCAAAGTACCACAAGGATTCGAGCGTGAGTTGTCCATTCTCACACAAAAATCACATGAGGTCCTAATTTTTCAAGTCAAATGGATCCAGTTCAAGTTCTAGCACTTCTGAAACTCAAACCAAATGTCAAAACCTATATGTTAAAGCCTAATTTTCAAAACTAAATATTCACACCTAACTATAACACATCTCATAATCTGGCATCGTAAACCCCAAGTCTAGGACACTCGCAAAGATCATAACGTATTGCTCCAATACCATTTTGTCACGCCTCATTTTCGAAAGTCCCATGACCGCCATGCCCTTACCTTTCCCAAAGGACACAAGGCTAAAATCCATCAACTCCTTGGTCACTCCCCTTAGTCAAATTTATGATTGCCTACAAAAAAAATATTAAATAATCGGGTAAGCAAATTATGAGCTCAGTAAACAGTCATAGTTCTCTTCTAACGGATCGTATATGCTACATATATAGATAATTAAATTCAAAATTGGTTGACACACGTGCAATCATACTTTATATACTATCGAAGTCACATGAGAAATAATAACGAATCACACTCAAAATAATTAATATTTATAACTGGCGAACTCATTAAATCCACAAGGACCATAATAAATTAAATAAATATCACACGTCGAGTAATCAAATCCATCCAATCCACTACTAGAACAATACAAATAGTTTAAGGGTCATTAAGGACTTGTTCGAAATACAGGATATCCCGTTCTGACTTTAGGCAAATACTTAGGTAGACCCAATCTTTGGTCCCACTTGTAGACCCTTTAGTGTGGATTAAACTTTAGAGAATCTATGACATCAACTGATGGTGTACTAAAACTTGCTCCATTGCAAGAAACTAGCATAATTATTCAATTAGCTGATAGATCCACTACCTATCCCAAAGATATAGGTGAAGATATCTTGGTTCAAGTACATTGTTTATTTTTTCCAGTAGATTTTTTTGTTCTTGAAATTGAAAATAATGATGCGAATGCAATTATTCTGCTAGGAAGGCCATTTTTGAAAATTACTAAAACTAAGATAGATATTGAAGCAGGTTTGCTAACAGTGGAATTTAATAGCTCAATATTCAAGCATAATATCTATAAGGCCATGAAATCAATATCCATATAAAGATCTTCATATGTCTACTTTGGATGTTATTGATTCTTTAACACAGGAAGTCTTTGAAGAATATTTGAGGTAATCATGGAGAAGTTGTTACAGAGATTGATAAGTCCGCCTCTCAAGAAATTGTTAAAGAGATTGATGAGTCCACTAGTTTGCCGAATGTTACTAAACATTCTTTACCTTCTTTGATGCAGGATTCCAAACCATCTTTGAAGACCCTTCCTAGTCATTTAAAGTACATTTTTCATAAAGAAGGAGAATCACACCCGATGATTATTTCCAGTGAACTTGACACCACTCAAGAAAAAAAGTTGGCAGCAGTCCTTAACAAGCATAAAGAAGCAATTGGATGGTCAATTGCTGACGTCAAAGGGACCACATTTTGTTCGAAGATGAAGCTAAGCCAATCCGTCAACTGCAAAGAAGGCTTAACCCACTTTTGAAAGAGGTGGTGAAACAAGATGTGCTCAAACTTCTTGAGGTAGGGAAAATCTTTAATCCTATTTCGGACAGTGAGTGGGTAATCCCAATTTAGGTGGTGCCAAAGAAAAGTAGAATCACTATGGTGAAGAATCAAAAACGGGTGGAAGGTTTGTATTGAATACAGAAAACTGAATGCTTTAACTAGAAATGACCACTTTCCATTGTCTTTTATTGATCAAATGTTAGAAAGGTGAGTTGGTCGTGCTTTTTATTGTTTTCTTGATAGTTATTCTAGTTATTTTTAGATTGTTTTTGCTCCAAAGGAGCAAGAGAAGGCAACTTGCACTCATCCATTTGGTCTTTGCAATGCATCAGCTACTTTCCAGTGGTATATAATTAGTATATTTTCTAATCTTGTAGAGAGTATAATAGAAGTTTTTACGTACGAGTTTACTATGTATAGAGATTCATTTGATCATTGCTTTCATAATGTTACAATTGTGCTGCAAAGATGTATTAAAACTAAGCTTGTTTTGAATTCTAAAAAATGCCATTTCATGGTACAACAAGGTATAGAATAAGAGAATCCATTTGGATCATGTTGTTTCATCAAAGGGGATTAAAGTAGCTAAGGCTATGATAGACATTATCCAAACCTTACCTTACCCTAAAAATATGTGGGAAGTACATTCATTTCTTGATCTTGGTCGTGCAAGTTTTTATTGCAGATTTGTTAAAGACTTCTCCAAGATATCATCTCCATTGTGCAAATTATTGCAAAAGGACGTGACCTTTGAATTCAATGAAGCATGTAAGGAGGCATTTAACAAGTTAAGAAGTATGTTGATTTCTAGCTTAATTATTCAACCACCAGATTGAAGTCTACCATTTGAGATCATGTGTGATGCAAGCAACTATGCTGTAGGCATTGTTTTGGGTCAAAGAGTCAAAAGAGTGCCACATGCTATATATTGTGCTTCTATGACCATGAATGATGCACAATGAAACTATTCCACAATTGAAATAGAACTTCTTCCTATAGTATTCGCTTCAGAAAAATTTCATTCTTATTTACTTGCTGCTGATGTTATAGATGTTTATTTTGACCATGTAGCTCTTCGTTATTTGGTGATGAAGAAGGAATCAATACCAAGGTTAATAAGATGGATTTTGTTGCTAAGCGAGTTCAATGTGGAGATTAGTGATAAAAGTAGAGGTGAAAATCATGTTGCGGATCACTTGAGTAGACTTCATAACATTGAAGATGAGCTACAATTGCATGAATCTTTTCCGGATGAGCAACTTTTATCTGTAAAAGAAGTATTTCCATGGTTTGCCAATATTGTTAATTATTTGGTATCTATTTCTTTTTCTTCAGATTTATCAAAAGCTCAAAAGAATAAGATTAGGAGTGTGGCTAAATATTATGTCTGGGATGTTCCATATATGTGGAAGTATTGTTCTGACCAAGTTATAAGAAGATGTGTGCGTGAAGATGAGGTAAACCATATACTCAAATTTTGTCATTCTTATGCTTGTGGGGGACATTTTGGACTTGAAAAAACAGCTAGAAAAGTTTTAGATTGTGGATTCTTCTCTTGGTCCACAGTGGGACATCTTTATTTCAAGATCCATATTTATTTTGCCAATCATGTGAAAAGCGTCGAAGGACTAGAAATATATCCAAAAGGAATTAAATGCTACTAACCCCAATTCTATTTTGTGAAATTTTTTATGTATGGGGGATAGATTTTTTGGGACCATTTCCTGTCTCTTTTGTTTATGTTTATGTATTATTAGTAGTTGATTATGTCTCAAACTTGGTGGATGCTATCGCCACTTGAACTGATGGTTTCAAGATGGTTGCAGGTTTTACCAAATCTAACATTTTTTGTAGGTATAGAATCCCGAGAGCCGTAATCAATGATCAAGGTACTCACTTTTGTAATCGAATAGTGGAAGTTTTGTTGAAAAAGTACCATGTCATGCACAAGGTTTCAACAACCAATCATCTGCAAACAATTGGCCAAGATGAGGTGTCCAACAAAGACATCAAATCTATTCTTGGGAAAACGGTAAGTCCAAATAGGAAGGATTGGAGCTTAAGGTTGGATGATGGTGTATGCACTATGGGCTTATCATTCTGCATATAAGACACCAATTGGCATGTCTCCTTATGGAATGGTCTTTGGTAAATTATGCCATTTTATAGTCAAATTGGAATATAAGGCCTACTCGGCTATCAAGATTTCTAATATGAAATTGGATGAGAATCGGTGCATCGTAAGCTTCAGTTGCAAGAATTAGAGGAAATTCACAACGAAGTCTACGAGAATACGAGAATTTTTAAGGAAAAGACAAAAGAATTTCATGATAAAATGGTGTTGTAAAAGGAGTTCCACATTGGTCAGAAAGTTCTCCTTTAGCAATCTTGTTTCGGCCTCTTTCCAGGTAAGTTAGGTTCTCGTCGGGAAGGTCCTTTTACAGTCACTAGTGTTTTTCCTCATGATGCAGTTAAAATACAAAGTTGGACCCCACTAAAATGTTTAAAGTGAATGGCCATTGGTTGAAGGCATATTTGGAAAATCCTCTGGTATACTAGGTGATATAAATGGATTTTGAAGAGCAGGAGAAGTATTATTGAGAAAGAATAGCATGAAGTCGAGCCAATAAACAAAGGCGCTATATGGGAGACAACCCATGTTCTTTCAATTGTTCATTTATTGTGTTTATTTTTTATTTTTATTTATTTCATTGTGTTTGTGTTGAAAATCATCTTAATTTACAAGTTAAATATACTAAAACATGTTTTTGAAGGTTGTGTTTATTGTTTTAGTGGTTTAGGGTGAAATTTTTGTTCTTGAAGGTGTTAATTTACGCACATGCCCACCCTTTGGTGCCCATATGCGTAATTTCCAGTGGCCAAAATTCAAAATTGGCATTGCGCAAACATCGCACCTGAAGTCTTGCACATGTGCATGAGAGGAGCAGCCGGTGAACAACCCTATTGCCTTTTGTGCAGATGCGCGCCAGCCATTTGAAAGGGCAAAAACCTTTCTTTTACCTCACACTCAAACGTAATATTCTCCTTCTCTTCTCAAACTCTCTCAAAACTTGCTAAACCTCCAACATAATCTTCATTTGTCCACCACAATCACCTTTTACTACACTCCATTAACATCAATTTCTTCCTTTTTCAAGAGTAAACACCAACAATGTATGAATTTCATTGAATTTTTGTATAATTTTCCTTTTTGGGTTTATAATTGAATTGGAATAAATTTTTGATTTTTCATGATTTAATTCTGCTAATCTATTATGGATGGGATGTTAAGTATGTGTTTTGGGTAATTTATTGTTTTGTGAAGTAATTGTGTGTTCTTTATATGGAGAAAAATTCATTCTTTATTTACGTATGCCAAGCGTTTGATGAATTATCTCAATGAATAAAAATCCTAAAACACAAGCCATTGCTGCATGAATTCAGTTCCTGGACATTCAATTATGTTATGTGATTCATCCTTATCCATTTTTTTGTGATCAAGAATGTTCTAGGAATATCTTCAACTTGTACACAAACCTAGTTTTGGCATGAACCTACTTGAATTCATTTTGTGCACTCTAAGGTTAAGTGTTAGTTGTGGGTTGTGGAAATGCATAAGTGTGGGGTATTAGAGCCCTTATTAGGTTGCATTGTTTCACATGTATAGTTTTTGGTAGGAATGGCATGCACGGGTAAGAAACTGGATATGGGCAAGACCACCGGCCTTTTTCGCCCTCCGAAACTCAACAAGGGCAACGTGAGAGCACACCCGAGGAGAATGTTTTGGAGCAATTTGTCATTCCTGGGGCTCAAAAAATATGAGAAGGATATATCAACGAGGGTGACCATCAAAGAGAAGGGTATTCAGATACAGCTGTTCAGAGTTCTGGAGATCCGAACTACCATGAAGACACATGGTTGGAATCATTTCACATATACCTCCAAGGATGCGATATTACTAGTAATGCGAGAATTCTATGCTAACTTGACCCATTATAGTGACACTAAGATGTATGCTCGGGAGAAAAAACTGGACGTTTCTTCAAATTAGCCTGCTTTTGAAAGTCAACCATGTTCGTAATGATGAGTTGCGGACCATTTGCGACACCACACAAAATATGGAACTCAATGACATTGTGAGCATCCTTTGCACTGGTGAAGTCGAATGGACATTTAGTTTTGGGGATGTTGCACAACATTTTAATGCCAATATGCTTAAACCGATTTGACTAGTATGGTTCAAGTTCTTATGTGCTCGACTCCTTCAACTTAGCCATTTCACACATGTTACACTACAGCGGGTTAAGCTCTTATACTGCAGTTCTTTCGGCCAAACTGTACATCTGTGCAAGGTCATCTGCCAGAAGATTTGTTACTTAGCAATCAACAAGCAATTTGGCCTTTGGTTTTCCCACTTGGCCATGGCCTTGTGTATAAAGAAAGGAGTAGCAATTGATCTAGTTGTGGAAAAATTGAAGCCAGGAAAACCAATTGCAATGGATGAAGTGAGGGCTCCAGTTAGGCGAACTCATTCTCATAATTCTACTTCACAGCTGTTTGGCAGGGAGCCTAAGTCAAGGTGCAGTCAGGAGGAGATTTTGGAGTAGATTTTAGTGGAACAACAACGCATGCGACATCGCTTTGACACATATATCCAATATCAGCATGCTTGGCAGCAGACTATGGAGGCTCGGACAGAACTTGTCTACGTTCCTGCCTTTCCCTAAATTTGTATAGGAATTGGCTACTGATGCCTTCTGATGATGATGCTTGATGCCCGATGATTTAGAACATATTTGTTTTATGTTTTTCTTGTTTTTAAGATGATATCGTACTCTTTAATTATCTTTATTTCTAGCTTGTTCTGTTCTAGTAGTGATGTCGTTGTTTTTGTTATGTATTGCTCTTAAAGGATTATGTTTTTTTCCTGACTATCGTGGAATCTCGTTCTATGATTTTCTTGTTTTTCTTAATTTCTCAAAGGGTTTACTGTTTTGTTTTTGCTCTAGTGTAACAAAGAGCGTCAATTCACGTTGAGGGTTATTACGAGACATACTGCACCAAACGCGCATCAATACCAGAGAAGCTTTTCTTTTTAACATTGATGCTTTTATTTCCTTCCGCTATGGAGGACAATGTTTAATTTTAAGTGTGGGGTGGGGAGTCATTTGGATTTATAATTGTTGCTAAATATATTGTTTATTTTGCCCATTTTTGCTACAATAGTTTAACTTTACCTTTTATTTGAGAGTTTTTCAAGATTTTTGAAAATTTTTGCTTAGCATGTTTTTGTGATTTTCTACATAATAATTTTTTGAGTTGAACCATTCATGAGTGGGTAGTCAGTGTTAAAATTTTGCTTGCATGATTTATATGAATTCTTGAGCACTTAGCCATAAATTAATTTTGTTAGGACACTTACGGATAATTATGTAGACTTACCTATATTGCATTCCAAAAACTTGCTTTATTACATTTTCGAGACAAGATTGTTTTTAGACAACATAATTTGATTTAAAGATGAGTATAGAGAACTCTTTAGACATTTCATCCTTTCAAGCCAACCCTTATTTTAAAATATTTATCCTTAGTACCCTATTCGAACCTTAATTTGCTTTGAATGGAAAAAATTAACAATTGAAAGAAAACTATTTGCCTTCTTTCATTTAAACTCTTTTTTCCTTCTTTTATGAGCCTAAATATTTTCTATTAATTTTCTAAATTGTTCCTTAAAGAGCTTTATTCCACACATTTACTTGTTAAGGGGATATAAGGGTGGAATGAAGTAGAATGAGGGTGGTAATTTGATTATGTGAGTGGTGTACATTTATGGGGCATGAAGAGGGTATTGAAAATGCTTGCCTGTTGCAGGTAGTACCTCTCACTGGTACCTGCGTTAATGTGTTTGCAGGTAGTGCCTACCACTGGTACTCGTATTTGGAATTGGACATATGGTGCCTTTACGTACCTAGTTATAAATTTATGAAACACCTAAATCCTACTACTAACTAGGTAGTATCCCGCAAGTATACGGTTGTCAAATAGTAGTAAAGGGAAGTAGGAATCGTTCTCACAAGGAATGTTGGAAGGCAAATATCAAGATTTATGGGTATTTGTATAGTTAAGCAAAAATCAATCAATGAGAGATTCTCTCTCATGTGAAACTACACTAATGAAGTTCATATTTAAACTCAAGTAAGTACCAAATTAAGCTAATTTATCTACTAAAACAAGTAACAGAAACTAAGGAATTACGCATTTAAGAGACTAGCTACTAAATGCTAACAAAAGCAATTAACTAAAAGCACTTAATTCTACCCTAAATTGACCAAAATAAGACTAAAATTAAAAGCCAGCAAGTTACCCAATTAAAAAGACTACACCTATGAAACTTTGAAGACTAAAAGTAACCATTTCTAAACTAGAAATTAGAAAAAATTAAAGTCGAAATCTAAATATTTTTGGATTTTTGATGATAATAAAGAAAGCCCACTAAAAATTAACTAGAAATTAATGCAAGAAATTGAGAATTCTTAACTAAAAAGCAAGAAACTAACAAGAACCCTAATTTTTCTAAGAAACCCTAGATTGCAAGCAAAGAAATTTTCACTAAATTAAACTACAAAGCAAGCAAAAATTATATCTACTTGAAACTAATGATTGCACAACCCACTACAACTATCTAATGAAAATTTAGAGTTGCAAAGAAATTAAAAAAAGATCTAAGAGAAAATTAAAGAGGACTTGTCATTCAAAAAGAAACTTGAGATTCATGTTTTCCTAATCTATCCTAAAATCTACCAATTTCCTAATTAAATCTATCCTACTACCCTATTACAAATTTTTAAGTAGCTTAAATAGTGGAGTATTACACACGGCAAAAATCAGAAATTGTTTGGTGGAAGATTACAAAATTGCTCTCACAACTTATCCACTAGCGAGTCCAGATCGCGATCTGGGTATTTGAGATCGCGATCTGGACTCTAATGCATTTAGGGCATTTTCCTGAGTCGACATCGCGATCTGATGGAGTCCAGACGCGATCTGTACTCTCTTCCCACCATTTTCCCATTTCTTCCATTATTGCAATTTGGTCCGTTGAGCTTTGTTCATTCTAGCTTCCAACCTCTAATTTTGACCTATATAATATTAACACCATTAAGCAATTAATGTTAAGCTAGAAATTTAATAAAAGCTTATCATATTTAACAAGAATGAAAATACAAACACATATGAAAGAAATTAATTAAAATCTTCAATTACATACCCAAATTTTGAGATTTAACCTATCAAAATTCCATAATTTAAAGGAAAATAACTCTAGTTTACTAGAGTTATCACACCTCCAAACTTAGCATTTTGCTAGTCCGAAGCAAAACAAAATTAAAAGAAGCCTACTAACATTTAAACACATAAACACTACCAAAATTGACAAGACACTTGATGAATCGTGGATGTACTTAGAACCATTAAGAAATCTCTCAAGAAACTTTCAATACTATATGGTAGGTGAAGTATTTTAGTGAGTCACTCCAAAATTGCAATTGTTCTATAAAGAAGCACACGTTTATTTACTACACAAGATTTCACATCACCAAGAATTACTATTCTCAAAAAGAGTTACCAAAAGTTTTAGTTGTATTCATTTAAAATATCATTGCTTCTCAAATCACCAAGCAAATATTATGAAGTTAGTCAATTATCTCGACTAGGCATGATGAATATAGAAGTTCATTTAGGAATCAATTTAAATGAAATGTCACACATTTTGGAAACCTCTAACAAGGAATAAATAATATGGGGTCAATGATAAGTATTTCAAATATTTACCCTTAACTTATTGATATACTAAAACGCAATTTCTAATGGCTTAATTTGGAGACACAACATGGGTACATGTCGGAATCTCGTACTCGTCTTATTACTACTCTAATGGCTTATTTCAAAGAAACAACATGGGTACATGTCAGAATCCCGCACTCGCCTTATTCCTAATTGTTTTTTGATTAAAGACGGTCCGAAACCAAGGAAAAGGAGTGAAATGTACTGAAAATTAATCTCGAATATCAATTATTCACAAATTAGAAGAACATTCCCCATGCAAACAGACAAAATGTCCCAAAATTCCTTCTATTTCATTTAACTCATTTTTTTTTCAAAAGATAAATCGTCTAACAAAATTGCATTAATATAAGTGATTTGATCAGAAAAAATATTTTGAGTGAATTTTCCTAAATTTTCAGCGCTTCTTTTTGAAAAATAGTAACTCTAAAATTTTGAAATCTTTATATTGTAAACGAACTACTCACTAACACTTAAACCGATGAAATGACCCAATCAAATACTTCAATCATTTAGTATTGTACATTATAATTCATCATCATTGAGTACTCAATTGATCAATTTTTCATCCATTATGCATCAAGTGACATCAACATGCACAAAACAACTGATCCCAAAACAAAAAATAAACACCTCCAAACTTGTCATTTATTCAAATGATGTTGTACAACTCATCATACCGCTCACCCAAAATCCAACACAAAGACATATTCAACAATAATAAGAGCTACTCAACTACGACACAATTTGAAGCTGAAAATTAAAGCTGAGTAAAAGAGCTAAGAGTGTTAAACAATGCTATGCATCTCATTAATTAAGTCCATAAAAACCAACATCTAATTCAATTCATCATCAACAAATGCAAAAATGGCATCAGTTTAGGGCCCTTAGCCATTCTACTCTTATTAGGCAATAACATGACCAAAACTACACCAAGCATCCAACAAGGAATTCCCAAAAAGCTTTAATCCATGAAGCAACACAATAGATTTCTACTTGGCTACAGCTTAAGGCCATTAGCCAATCTACTAAAAAGGAAAATTAAACTATTCCAAATCAATGGACTGAAAATAAAATAAAAATAGTCAAATGTCAAGGTGCTAAGTAATGAAAAGTAGATAAAATTGTTCATCTTCCACAAATGGCTTCAATTATTTGGGTTGAATGTCATCAGTGCTCAATACAGTTGGTGGCAACAATCTATTTGTTCTATCTCCTCTTGACCTTCCTCGGCATCACTGGATTGGGGCTTCTTCATGATCATCATCTAACTCCCCTCCAGTAGTACCCGCTTGGCTGGATCCCTCCTAATGTGCTGAAACTGCAGGTGGTGTGTAATGTTGTCCACGAGATGGACCACCAACAAATGCCATGCCGGAGGTGGTGGTGGCCTAAACCTTGTACCCAATGAAGTGGTCTTGAGAGCTTCTCTAATCAAGATCAAGTTATTATGCATAACCATCTGACTGTATGTCCAATATCCTTGCAATTCATTTCTCTCATCTTCATTAACCGGAGCATTTAACATATAACCTGGAGGCATCCAAATAAAAGAAGTAGTCTGAGGTGGTGGTGGCGGTGGCTGGGTAGGGTGTTCTTCTTGATGGTGCTTTTCATACTCTCTCACCATTCGATAAACATACTACAGATTAATCTTTCCTCTTGGATAGGTCATTGGCTCTGTAGGATCAATCAGGCAACCTGCTAAAGTGCATAAATGGTGAATCAAGCTAGGGGCATAAAATATAGGTCGCTCGGACCTCTCACTATTTAAGAACCCCTATCTAACTAGGCTACCAATATTCGTGGGCACCCTCATCATAATAGCAGACACTAGGATTGCTTTATAGCTCTGAATATAACTCAGTTGAAGCATTGGACCCCCAAATTCGGCAGCTAATAAAGAAAAACCATAATTTGGCTACGAAAGAGAGTCCCTGACGTGAAAATCTCAACTGAATATTCGAGGAAGCACTCCTAATCCAATCAACTTGCTTATCGCAAATGGCATTTTTTATTACATTCATGTCTTTCTCCTTGTCATTTAAGAATGCCAAATATTGACTGGAAGATACAGGGGATATGTTAAAGTAAGCATTAATCAAATCCGCAATAAAATCCACTAATACCCCTCGTACTCGCACCATACCATTCTCTAATTCACACAAATTATAGTGAAACTCCTTCACTAACTGGGAAGCCCTAGAGTCGATTGGAGTGTTAAATCCCTCCTAATGCCTCGACCTAATTTGCTATTCAATAGCTTTTCTAGCTTCATCATAAGCTCCCCAATACATAGAAAGGTCAAAATTTTGCTCTCGAATAACCTCATGTTGCACATTTTTCTTATACAACTGATGAGCCCTATCCCTACCAAGAATTGTGGTTCTACATGCCTACCACCCTCCAACTGTTGTTCCATGCCCCCTTCCCCACTAGTTCCCTCTCCAGCTTTTCTCTTTCTAGAACCCGTTGCTCTTTCCCTCATTCTAGCCCTTCTTTCGGTACTAACATAAACTCTCCTAGTCATTTTTACAGCACAATTCAATCAAAAAATTAGACAATTATCAACAATTCCAAGGATCACAGCCAACACAATCAATTCACCAAATTGTCAACAATATTTCAAAATTTCTCAACAACAAATCAAACCATTCCAAACACCAATTCAATAATTCAGATAATTGAACAATTTAATTGCAAAATTTTTCCATCAAGAAATTCGTACAAATTTTTGCCCAAAAATCACAAATTGGCTAACAATAATTCCACCACAAATTCATCAACAAAACCCAACAATTATATTCAATAAATTGGCAATTGGAACTACATATTTAAAGAAAGATATTACCCGATATAAAAAATGGATTGAAAAATCCCCAAAAGGTCTTGTATGTCAATCCTTCTTGATGTTCTAATATCTCCAAGAAATCTCCCAAAAGATGCATTCTCTAATAATCCTAGACAGAAATAAGACGATGTTAGTGGTGATTAGGTAGTTTGGAATGATTTTTGAGTGAAGATTATAGAGGAATTTGAGGGATTGAGGAAGTTGTTTTCAGTTGAGAAGAAGAGAATAGAATAAAATTGTGAGAAAAGAAGAGGAGAAAAGAAGAATAGAAAACGGGTCTGTGAGTCGAGATCGCGATCTAGATTTTGATATCGCGATCTTGAAGCAGTTGAGATCACGATATGAATTCGAGATCGTGATCTAGACTCGATAAAAAAATGTCTTTGCAGAAGTTTGGTTTTGTTATCGCAATCTCAATTTTGAGATCGCGATATCGACGAAATTATGATTATACCCTCCAGAAGTTTGAGCTTGAGATCGTGATCTCAAGCTAATCTTCTGCAAAGTGTGTTTTTTATGCTTAGCCAGATATCGAAGAAATTTGCCCACTCTTCATCACTTTTCTCCAATTCCATGCACAACCTACAAGCACAAAATTAACACGTTAGGTTGAAAATTTTCTCATTCTTTAGCACCATTTATTCAAGTAAAAAAAACTTAGATTTTTAAACTAAAATTCTAACCTAATTCAAACTAATTTACTCAAAAGTAAACTAATTAAAAATCAAACCAAAAAGAACACAATAACAACTAAATTAAAGACTTGGGTTGTCTCCTAAGAATCTCTCTTTTATAGTCACTAGCTTGACTATGGCACGGCTTAATTCTTGCACAAATTGGACGATCTCTCGTCCGCCTTCAATGATTTCTTCAAAGTAGGGTTTTAGCCAATGACCATTAACCTTGCAAGCTCCCTCTTTCCCTTTTATTTCCACCGCTTCATGAGAAATAGTTTGAACCACTTCATAGGGGCCACTCCACCTTGACTTGAGTTTTCACAGGAATAGCTTGAGCTGTGAATTGTAAAGTAGCACCAAATCGACAGTCTTGACACCAACATTAAATTCCTTCCTTAGGATGAGCTTGTCATGCCATTGATAACTCTAGTAAACTAGAGTTATTTTCCTCTAAATTATAGTATTTTGATAGTTTAAATTCCAAAATTAGGTAAGTAATTGAAGATTTTAGTTAATTTCTTTCATATGTATTTATATTTTCGTTTTTGAATTAATGGTGATAATTTGTATTAAATTCTTAGTTCAATTAAGTGCTTAATGGTGTTAATATTATGCAGGTTAAAAATTAAAGGTTAGAAGCTGGAAGGAACAAAGCTCAAGGGACTAAATTGCAAAATGGAGGAATTGAGGATTGCTGGAAGGAGAGTCGAGACTGCGGTCTCAAAACTTCCAGACCGCGATCTCGACTCGTTAAATGTTAAGTTGTAAGGGCAATTTCGTAATTTCCAGCCCAAAAACCCTAATTTTTGCCTTGTATAATGCTGTACTATTTAAGCTAAGTAGTAGAGAGAGAAAATGAGTTAGTTAGTTTTAATAGGGTAAGTTTTAGATAATTCTAGATAGATTAGGATAGCTTAGACTACAAGTTACTTTTTCTAATAGAATTTTCTCTTAATCTTCATCTTAGATCTTCTTTCAATTTCTTGTCAAGTTTACATCTTTATTAGATCATCGTAATGGGTTTTTTGTAAGCTTCAAGTAGATATAATTTTTAATTGCTTTCTCATCTACTTTAGTAATAATTTCTTTGCTTTTAATTTAGGGTTTTTAGAAAAATTGGCGTTCTTAACAATTTCTTGCTTTCTATTTAAGAATTTTAAATTTCTAGCTTTAGTTTCTAGTTAATTCTTAGTGGGTCTCCTTAATTTCAATTGAAAAATCCAAAAATATTTAATTTCCTAGTTGATCTTTTCCTAATTTCTACTTTACAAATGAATGCTTTAGTGATTAATTTTTATTGCTTTATGGTCTTTTTAGTTGATTTATACACTTGTTTTAAATCTTAGACTTAGTTAGATTAAATAAGTTAGAATTGAAATTATGTAAGCTTTCATTAGAATAGTTCTTCCATACACTAATTGATTTAGCTTAACTACACATTTACCTTTAAAAACCTTGGTAATTGCAATCGACAATTCTTGTGGGAACGATCCCTACTTCCCTTGCTACTAGTTGACAATCGTATACTTGCGGGATGCCACCTAGTTAGTGATAGGATTTAGGTGTTTTTATTGATTTAAAACTTGGGTGTTAAAAGAGGCATCAAGTTTTTGGCGCCGTTGCCGGGGATTGTCTTTGGTTTTTGGCAATATCAAGCGCTTATGGGTCGTGTAGATTAAGCACTTTAGATTAGCTTAATTTAGTTTTTAATTTTGTTGATCTTTATGTTTGACTTGGTTATCTTGTGGAATTGACTTGGAATTCCAATTGACTATTTGCCTTGGTTGTGTAGTGCATGGTAAGAAGTACTCAAGAGCCATTCATTTGCTTAGACAAGGAAAAGGAGAAAATGTTTGTAATACTTATTATTGATCTCATATTACTTATTTTGCCTCGTTAGAGGTTTACTCCCGAAATGTGTGACAATTGCATTTTAGTTGATTCCTAATTGAACTTCTACTTTCATAATGCTTAGTCGAGAAAGTTGATTAACTTTATAATATTTGTGAGTTGAGAAGTAATGATGTTTCAAATGAAAAGAACTAAAACTTTTGGTAATTCTTTTAGAGAAGGGTAATGCTTGGTGATGTGAAATCTTGTGTAGTGAATGAATTTGTTCTTCTTTGTAAAATGAAATTTCAATTTTGGATTGATTTATTCATATTTTTCATACCACATAGTGTTGAACATTTCTTGAGAGATCACTTAATTGTTCTAAGTACATCCATGATTCATCAAGTGTCATGTCGACTTTGGGGGTGTTTAAATGCTTGAATGTTAGTAGATTTCATTTATTGTTGATCTATGTTTTGCTCGGGACTAGCAAAACGCTAAGTTTGGAGGTGTGATAACTCTAGTAAACTAGAGTTATTTTCCTCTAAATTATAGCATAGTTTGATAGTTTAAATTTCGAAATTAGATAAGTACTTGAAGATTTTAGTTAATTTCTTTCATCTGTATTTGTATTTTTTATTTTGAATTAATTATGATAATTTTTGTGCTAAATTTTTAGTTTAATTAAGTTCTTAATGGTGTTAATATTATGCAGGTTAAAAATTAAAGGTTAGCTGGAAGGAACAAAGCTTAAGGGACTAAATTGCAAAATGGAGGAATTGAGGATTGCTAGAAGGAGAGTCGAGATCGCGGTCTCGACTATTCCAGACTGAGATCTCGACTCGGGAATTAGTGATAAAATTTTAGAGTTGAGACCGCGGTCTCAAAACTTCCAGACCACGATCTCGACTAGCTAAATGTTAAGTTGTAAGGGCAATTTCGTAATTTCCAACCCAAAAACCCTGATTTTTGCCTTGTATAATGCTGTACTATTTAAGCTAAGTAGTAGAGAGAGAAAATGAGTTAGTTAGTTTTAATAGGGAGTTTTAGATAATTCTAGATAGATTAGGACAAGATAGCTTAGACTACAAGTTACTTTTTCTAATAGAATTTTCTCTTAATCTTCATAAGATCTTCTTTCAATTTCTTGTCAAGTTTACATCTTTATTAGCCCTTCTCGTAATGGGTTTTGTGTATAAAGCTTCAAGTAGATATAATTTTTAATTGCTTTCTCATCTACTTTAGTAAAAATTTCTTTGCTTTTAATTTAGGGTTTTTAGTAAAATTGGCGTTCTTAACAATTTCTTGCTTTCTATTTAAGAATTTTCAATTTCTAACTTTAGTTTCTAGTTAATTCTTAGTAGGTCTCCTTAATTTCAATTGAAAAATCCAAAAATATTTAATTTCCTAGTTTATCTTTTCCTAATTTCTACTTTACAAATGAATGCTTTAGTGATTAATTTTTATTGCTTAACTACACAAGTGCATAAATCAACTAAAAAGACCATAAAGCAATAAAAATTAATCACTAAGGCATTCATTTGTAAAGTAGAAATTAGGAAAAGATCAACTAGGAAATTACTTTACAATATTTTTGGATTTTTCAATTGAAATTAAGGAGACCCACTAAGAATTAACTAGAAACTAAAGTTAGAAATTGAAAATTCTTAAATAGAAAGCAAGAAATTGTTAAGAACGCCAATTTTACTAAAAACCCTAAATTAAAAGCAAAGAAATTTTTACTAAAGTAGATGAGAAAGCAATTAAAATTATATTCACTTGAAGCTTACGAAAAACCCATTACGATGATCTAATAAAGATGTAAACTTGACAAGAAATTGAAAGAAGATCTAAGATGAAGATTAAGTGAAAATTCTATTAGAAAAAGTAACTTGTAGTCTAAGCTATCCTAATCTATCTAGAATTATCTAAAACTCCCTATTAAAACTAACTAACTTCGTTTCTCTCTCTACTACTTAACTTAAATAGTGCAGCATTATACAAGGCAAAAATTAGGGTTTTTGGGCTGGAAATTACGAAATTGTCCTTATAACTTAACATTTAGCGAGTCGAGATTGCGGTCTGGAAGTTTTGAGACCGCGGTCTCGACTCTAAAATTTTAGCACTAATTCCCGAGTCGAGATCACGATCTGGAATAGTCGAGACCGCGGTCTCGAGTTTCCTTCCAACAATCCTCATTTCCTCCATTTTGCAATTTAGTCCCTTGAGCTTTGTTCCTTCCAGCTTCTAACCTTTAATTTTTAACCTGCATAATATTAACACTATTAAGCACTTAATTAAACTAAAAATTTAACACAAAAATTATCATAATTAATTCAAAATCGAAAATACAAATACATATGAAAGAAATGAACTAAAATCTTCAATTACTTGTCTAATTTCGGAATTTAAACTATCAAAATGCTATAATTTAGAGGAAAATAACTCTAGTTTACTAGAGTTATCAGTCATTCGTTAGTTTTCTTCTAATAGATCAAAGAATTTTCAAATGCTTCCTACCAAAATTCATCCAACTCTTTCAAATCAAGCACCATCCTTTCATATGCTTCATTCAAATCAAAATTCAAGTTCTTTATGTAATGATATGCCCAATATGCTCTATGCTCAAGTTCCACCGGCAAGTGACATGCTTTTCCATACACAATACGGTACGAAAACATGCCTATGGGGGTTTTAAATGCCGTCTGATAGGCCCACAATGTATCATCTAACTTAAGTGCCCAATTCTTCCTGGCATTATTCACCGTCTTCTCTAAGATCCTCTTCAATTCTTGGTTTGAAACCTTAACTTGACCCGATGTTTGAGGATGATAGGCTAAAGCAAGATTGCATTTCACACCATACTTTGTCATCAAGGCCTCAAAATGTGAATTTTTGAAGTAAGAACCCCCATCACTAATGATAGCTCGAGGACTCCAAACCGGGAAAAGATGTTTTTCCGATGGAATTTAGTGACCACTTTGGCCTCATTGGTTGGGGTGGCAATTGTTTCAACCCACTTTGACACATAGTCCACCGCAACCAAATTGTATTTGTCTGAATATGAAACCGGGAAAGGTCCCATAAAATCAATCCCCATGCATCAAATACAAGAATTTACTCTCCAACTCAATAATGCCATGAAGGGGCATTTCATGTTACCTTGAAATATTACCCACCTTTTGACATTCATCACACTTGAGAACAAATTCTCTAGAATCCTTGAACATAGATGGCCAATACAAACCACTTTGAAGAACCTTAAAAGCCGTTCGTTGAGCTCCATGGTGTCCACCAACCGGAGATGAATGACAATGTCTTAATACATCGGGTACTTCACATTCTGGGACACATCTCCTAAGGACTTGATCATTGCACCTTCGTAACAAATATGGCTCTTCCCAAAAGTAATGCTTAAGTTCCGCAAAGAATTTCCTTTTCTCTTTGACATTTAACATCTTTGGTACTATCCTTTCCACAAGATAATTCACAATGTCCACATACCATGGACTCACTTCCTTCACCTCAAACAATTTCTCAATTGATGATTCTTTATTGTTGGCTCTTTCTTCAAGATTGACAAGTCTAGATGCTTCAATCCTTGACAAATGGTCGGCTACCATGAGTTTTCCACACCCTTCTTGTCCACCACCTCCCAATCAAACTCTTTCAATAAAAGTATCCATCTCAATAAACGTGCTTGGCATCTTGTTTAGAAAATAAATAATTTAATGCAGAGTGATCAGTATGAACAATTACCTTTGACCCAATCAAGTATGATCTCAACTTATCAAATGCAAAAACTATAGCAAGTAGTTTCTTTTCCGTTGTAGAATAATTAAGTTGTGCATCATTTAAAGTCCTACTTGCATAGTAAATGACATGCAATATCTTATTTACCTTTTGACATAAAAAGACACCTATTGCATAGTCACTGGGATCACACATAAGCTCAAATGGAAGAGACCAATTTGGTGCTACAATGATCGGTGCAATCACAAGAGCATGTTTTAACTCATTGAATGCTTTTAAACAAGAATAATCAAAATGAAGTGGACAATCTTTTTGAAGTAATAAGCAGAAAGGTCTAGCGATATGTGAAAAATTCCTAATGAATCTTCTACAAAAGCATATCCGCATGACCAAAGAAACTTCTTACCCCCTTAACATTAATTGAAGGAGGCAACTTTTCAATCACCTCCACCTTTTCCCTATCAACTTCTATCCCCTTTGATGAAACTTTGTGACCCAAAACAATTCCTTCCGTTACCATAAAATGACACTTTTCCCAATTGAGAACCGAATTAGTTTCTGCGCACCTTTTCAACAGATTAGATAAATTTGCGAGACAATCATCAAATGAGACACCAAATACATTAAAATCATCCATGAAGATTTCTATGCTCTTTTCAACCACGTGATGAAAGATGGCGAACATACAACGTTGAAATGTGATTGGAGCATTGCAAAGCCCAAAGAGTATTCTCCTATATGCAAAGGTACCAAATGGACATGTAAAAGTTATTTTGTCTTGATCTTCCAGACAAATGACAATTTGGAGATAACCAAAATAACCATTCAGGAAACAATAATATGCAAAACCAGCTAACCTCTCAAGCATTTGATCAATAAAAGGTAAAGAAAAATGATCCTTTCGGGTGGCCTCATTCAACCTTTGAAATTCAATCTACATTCGCCATCCGGTAACCAATCTAGAAGGGAGGAGCTCATTGGTTTCACTTATGATTACAGTAATACCACCCTTTTTTGGAACGATTTGAGTGGGACTAACCCACTCACTAAAGCTAATAGGGTAAATAATACCGGCTTTCAAAAGTTTGATAACCTCATTCCTTACAACCTCTTTTAAAGTAGGATTCAATCTCCTTTGAGGCTACCTTACTGGTTTATTTCCATCAATCAACAATATTTTATGCATGCATAAAGAAGGGCTAATTCCCTTAATATCATCAATGGTCCAAGCAATGGCATCATTATGTATTTTAAGCACCACAATTAATCTTTCAAGTTGTTCACTTGTCAAAGATGCATTCACAATCACCGGGTATGTCTCATTCTCACCAAGATATGCATACATTAAGTGAGTAGGAAGAGGTTTAGCTCCAACTTGGGGGGTTAGATGTGACATTGGTCGGAGACCCCCTTTACATTTTTCTTGATTTTCCCCATCCTCCTTTAGCAATAAGGTATCATTCTCCAATTGATTCACATTCTTCATCCCTTCTACACCATCTTGAGTTAGAGCCTTTGACTCTAAGACCTCTTCCTCCATTAAAAAATTCTCCATTGCATTCCTACAACAATCATCAATTAGTTCATCTACTACATTTATATTCATGACATCTTCAAAAATTGAAGGAAGCTTTAATGAACTAAGAACATTGAATGTAACAATTTCATCATTTATCCAAAATTCCAACTTCCTTCTTGAACATCAATAAGTGCAGCCAGTAGCAAGGAAAGATCTCCCGAGAATGATTGGCATCTCTTCATCCTCTTCCATATCAAGCACTATGAAATCAGCCGGAAGGTAGAGTTTGTCAATTTTCACGATCACATCTTCAATGATCCCCTTTGGGAACTTTATGCTCTTGTTGTAATGAGACACTTGTTGGTTTCAATTGGCCTCTTCCATTTAACCTCTTCAATTCCGCTAAAGGCATGAGATTTATTGAAGCTCCCAAATCACACAATGCTCTTCCAAATTGTAAACCCCCAATCTCACAAGGTATGGAAAATGATCCTGGGTCCTTGAGCTTTGTGGCAACCTTTTTGTAAGCAGTTCACTATGATTCTCCGTTAAGCATAAGATTTAATCTCCATGCAATTTTCTTTTTGAAGTGAGGACTTTTTTCATGAATTTAGCATAGGTGGGCATGTTCTCAAGTGCCTTCATGAATGGAATGTTGATTTCAAATATTTTGAAAATCTCAAGAAACTTCTTAAACTTCCTTGCTTTTTCTTCATCCCTTAGCCTTTGAGGAAAAGACACATTAATATGATTTGGTTCATGATGCTTCAGATCCTTGCCTTTATTGGTTAGTGAGTTGGGCTTAGTAGACTCATTCATCATTTTGTCTTGCCCATTTGAAGACTCGTCTTTTTCCTTCTCTTCATCCTCAATTCCTTCTTTTTCTCTACTTTTCAACAATTTCTCCCAACCCTTTCTTCCAACTCTTTACCACTCCTAAGGGTGATGGCCTTTCATTGCTCTTTGGGATTTAGGATAGTATCACTCGGAAGTACTCCTAAAAGTTTCTCATTATTCAACCTCGCCAATTGGCCCAATTGAATCTCCAAATTCCTCGTAGATGTCTTCTAATTCTCATAATCTCTCATGTTCTTGATTTTTCCTATCCAACTCTCTTCTCAAATACTCGGCTTCTCTTTTCCAACCATCTTCTCCCACATTCTCTCTTGGTGAGTATTCGTCTTGATAAATAGGTTGGAAAGAATTTGCATATTGGAAAGGAGGTCTTGGTTGTTGGTTTTGAAATGAAAGATTAGGAAAAGATTGATATGAGTTGGGTTAGAAATTTCTTTGATGTGGCTGTTGATAAGGTCTAGGTAAGGAACTTGAGACTTGAGTGTGTTGCATATTTTGAGGTATGGGATTTGGTTGGTAAGGAGGATTGACAAAGACTGATTGGTGTTGCTCCATGAAAAATTAGGATGATTCCTCCAAGAAGGATTATATGTGTTCCCATAAGCTCCGGATGGATTCCTTGGAAATGATGATTGATTAGACACATAATTGAATTGCTCATTGGACCCATAAGGCATCTCACATCATCCATTTGCATGACCGCCTCCACAAAAATCACATACCATGATTGGTTGGGCTGGAGAAGAAGATATGGCATTTACGTTACTTGGTTTCCCTAAATTCTCCAATGCCTTTGCAACGTTATTCATCACACTAATGAGCATATTTTGTTGTGCCAAAAGAGCATCTTGCATATTCAAATTCAACACTCCACTATTGGCATTGGCTTGATTGGCTTGGTATTGAGGCACCGGTGATGTCATCGGTCCATGATAATAGTGATTGTACGCCATCCTATTGAGCAACTCTTGAGATTCCTCTGGAGTCTTGTATGAGGTAGACCCATCGGTGGAAGCATCCACTATGGATTTGGTCGCTTGAGTCAAACCATTATAGAAAGTTTGGATTTGAAGCCACAAAGGAATCGCGTGATGAGGACATTTCCTTTGCAACTCCTTGAACCGTTCCCAAGCTTCTCCTAAGCTTTTACCAACATCTTGCTTAAAAGAGGTGATTTCATCTCAATTTGGCGGTTCTTGTGGGTGAAAAAGGCTTTGCCAAGAACTCTTGAGCAAGTTGATTCCAAGTAGTAAACATTCCTTAGGCATGGGATTGTAACCATGACTTTGACCTATCCCAGAGAGAGAAAGGAAACACCCTTATTCGCACATAATTCGGGTGTACTCCATTGAATTTAAACGTGTCCAAAACTTCTTCAAAATTCATAAGATGTGTATAGGGATCTTTATTGGGACTACCCCTGAACATGGCATGAGCTTGGAGCATTTGGATTAATGCAGGCTTAATTTCAAAGTTGTTAGCTTGTATAGGCATCCGTGCAATGCTAGAGTTTGCTCCATCAAAATTCGGCAAAGCATAATTCCCTCAATGGCCTTCCATTCCCATTCATGCCATTTTCATTTTCATAACCACCTGTCCCATTATTTCCAACAACTTCTTCATCATCGTTTCCCATGTTCAAATTCCTTTGATGAGCATCAGCATTAGCCGTTTCAATCATTTCTTGCTCTTGTTGTACCTTTCTCAATTTTTGGATTTCTCTTAGCTCTTTTTTATTTTCCTTGTCCAAGCAAATGAATGGCCCTTTATCACCTCTTATCGTGCACTACAACAAAACTAAAGCAAATAGTCAATTGAAGTGCAAAGTCAATTTCTCAAGACAACCAACAAACATAAAAGAATAAACAAAGTTAGCAACTAAATTAAACTAAAGTGCTTAATCTACACGACCTGTATAGCGCTTGATATTGCCAAAAACCAAGGACAATCCCCTGCAATGGTGCCAAAAACTTGGTGCTTTTACACACCTAATTATAAATTTATGATACACCTAAATCCTACTACTAACTATGTGGCATCCCCGTAAGTGTACGATTGTCAACTAGTAGTAAAGGAAAGTAGGGATAGTTCTCACAAGGATTGTTGGAAGGCAAATACCAAGATTTACAGGTATTTGTATGGTTAAACAGAAGTCAATGAATTAGAGATAAAACTGCACTAATCAAGTTCATATTTAAACTCAAGTAAGCAAGACCAAATTAAGCTAATTTATCTACTAAAACAAGTAAGGGAAACTAAGCAATTACGCAATTAAGAGACCAGCTACTAAATTCTAACAAAAGCAATTAACTAAAAGCACTTAATTGTACCCTAAATTGACCAAAATAAGACTAAAATTAAAAGCAAGCAAGTTACCCGATTTAAAAGACTATAACTAAGAAACTTTGAAGACCAAAGCAACCATTTCTAAACTAGAAATTGGAAAAAGTTAAAATTGAAATCTAAATAATTTTGGTTTTTTGATGATAATAAAGAAAGTCCACTAAAAATTAACAAGAAATTAATGTAAGAAATTGAGAATTCTTCCAACTAAAAAGAAAGAAATTAACAAGAACCCTAATTTTTCCAAGAAACCCTAGATTTCAAGCAAAGAAATTTTCACTAAATTAAACTAGAAAGCAAGAAAAAATTATATCTACTTGAAGCTAATGATTAACCCACTACAACTATCTAATCAAAATTTAAACTTGCAAATAAATTAAAAGAAGATCTAAGAGATGATTAAAGAGGACTTTTCATTTAAAAAGAAACTTGAGAGTTATCTTTTCCTAATCTATCTTAAAATCTACTAATTTCCTAATTAATCTATCCTACTTCCCTATTACAATTTTTGAAGTAGCTTAAATATGGAGCATTACACAAGGCAAAAATCAGAAATTGTTTGCTGGAAGATTACAAAATTGCCCTCACAAATCGACCAGCGAGTCCAGATCGCGATCTAGACTCTAATACATTTAGGGCATTTTTCCCGAGTCGAGATCGTGATCTAGAGGAGTCCAGATTTGGTCCTTTGAGCTTTGTTCCAGATCATATTCGATCTCTCTCCCTAGCATTCGTCCATTTCTTTCATTATTACAATTTGGTCCTTTGAGCTTTGTTCATTCTAGCTTCTAACCTCTAATTTTGACCAGTATAATACTAACACCATTAAGCAATTAATTAAGCTAGAAATTTAATAAAAACTTAGCATATTTAACAAGAATGAAAATACAAACACATATGAAAGAAATTAACTAAAATCTTCAATGACTTACCCAACGTTCGGGATTTAAATTATCAAAATGCCATAATTTAGAGGGAAATAACTCTAGTTTACTAGAGTAATTAGCATGAAATAAATATGATGAATTACTCGAATAAGAACAAAATAAAGAAAAATGAATGAAAAAGAAAGGGAGATATTTTCAGAAAAATGTTGGCATGTTCGGCCAAGTCGAAGAAGGGGGACTTTCTTGCTTATTGTTTGTTTAGAAATCTTTATGGGTGTTTGTTATTCGAGTGCAGGATTGTGGATGTATGAAGAGAAGTTTTATTTTAACCAAGTCATGTGTGTCCCGCATTACTTTAAAGCTTTTTTCTCATTTGTGGTATCCTTTTCCTTCTTTGATTAGCCAATACCATAACCTAACGTTACAAGCTAAAGGTTGTACCTAATTTAAATTGAATCCGTTGTCTAAATTAATGAAAAGGTGTAAGAAGAGTGAGTTATGGGGTGTTTAGATAAATTTTAAATTTTTGCACGATTTAATCCAAGTGTCTTCAAAATTGAGTTTTTCATGAATTGCTATGCTCACATACAACCAACGAATTTCATGCCTTGGTTTTTATTAGCCTTTGAGTTCTTGAGTCCTTAGACTACTCCAAATGGTGGATTGATTCTTGATTATTTATGTGGATAATTGTTGGGATGTGTTGGGTGAAATTTTTGATGTAATTGTTTTAATTCGATGTTTGCTCGAGGACGATCAAAAGTTAAGTGTGGGGTAATTTCATAAGCTAGTAAATGTCTTGTATTTTATATATCATTTAGGGAAATAACCTTTATAGTGCCTAAGCCTTCACATTTCACATATGTACTTTTTTAGTCACTCACATTTAAAATGATGCATTTTAGTCCCTCACAAATGCAAGACGTACCATTTTAGTCCCTTGACACATTACAATCATATTTTGGCCTAAAATACTCACATGCGGATCGAATGTAACATATTTGAGTGCAAAATTAAACAATACATAATTTTAAACGCTAAATTGTCCAAAAAAAGAAGAGGATTGGGGTTGTTGGAGAAGGGGTGGCGGAGGAAAATCGACAAGGGAAGGAAATAGAGGCGATGATGGTAGGTGAGAATTTGGAGTGGTGGTGAAAAAGGTTTAAGTAGTGTTTTTTAACATTTAAAATTTGTGTGTTGCCAATTTCACTCATGAAAAATGTAACATTCAACACACATGAGAGTATTTCGGGCCAAAATATACCCGTAATTGTGTCGAGGGACCAAAATGGACTATTTGTGTTTTGAATTTGTAAGGGACTAAAATACATCATTTTGAATGTGAGGGACACTTACATTAAAAAAGTACAAAGGTAAAATGTGATGGACTATTAAGGTTGTTTTCCCTATCATTTACCACAGTTTATGTATTGTAAGTAAGATTTGAGTTAATTATGAGCATAATTGATTTATTCTTAGTTTTTGTAGGGTAAAAGTGAAAAAGGATTGAAAAGGATAAAAAAGATCAAGAAGAATTGCAAAGCTGAAGCATGCACGAGTATGGAGCAAATCTGGTCATTGTGTCATATTTTTAGCACAACATTCTTGTACAAGCTTCGATTGGTTTGATTGATGATGCATTGGAAAGTTAAGAGAAAGAACTACAACTTTCATGTTTTGAATTTTTCAAAATTCTATTATCATCAAGGTCAACATTGATGTCAAAATTGAAGCACAGGTTTTGGAAGTCGCGCCTGCTGCGTACATGTGCAACTTCTAGTAAGCACATCCTAAGAAGGAGTTACGTGCGCACATGCACGAGACTTGCATGCATGTGCGTACGTTGCAGTGAAGGTTTACGTAGGGAAAACTATTATTTTTAGCAGATTTCTTTGTCTGGTTGGAATTTTTTTCAAGCATTTTCATGTTCTTATCATTAGATAAGGATTTTAACCCTAGTATTCGCTATAAATAAATTTTGATAAGTGAATAGGAAGACACAACATTTTTTTCACACAATTGTTAGTTTTTCTTTTGCGGCCTTTCATGGCCCTTAGTGCCTAAACATTTCTTCTTGGAGAGAGAACTAAAGCCATGAGAACTTTGATGTTGTGAGACTTTTGTTTTTGTCTTAATTAAATTCATGCTTCCAAGTATTGAATATTTTTCTACCCTATTATTTTTATGGTTGTTTTCTTTTAATTTCTATATGTGCACTGTAGCTAATTATCTGCATCAATCTATAGCTAGATTAATATCGGCTGCTTTGTCCAATTTAGTCTTTGAAGGGACAGATTTAACAATTGCTGGCTTATGGGTTACTGAATTTAGGTAAAATAATCAAGTAATTAGCATAACCGCTTGTGTTTGAGATGTTATTTTAGCCTAATTGTCTTCCTAATTCTTAATGTTTCTATTGATTAATCTTGTGATGCTTGTCTAGATATAATTGATAGCTTGGGTTAATTGAATCGCTTGTTGAAGATTAACTAAAATTAAGGGAAGAGATAGGAATAAGTTTTGAACTGGATGATGAACTAATTCTTCAACTAGTATCTGGTGAATGATTGATGTATGCTTTTGTGTCGATGATCGACTAATTTGATTTCCATGCTAGATATGAATGAACAAGACTATTCTTTTCTTGAAATTCCTATAACTTTAATCTCTACAATATTTTTAGTATTTAAGAAAATTCAAAACCCCCTTCATTACTTGAGTACGAAGAATAAACTTTTTTCCCTGTGGGACAATCCTGACTCTACCAGTGCTATAGTAGTGTAGGATTTCGGTTAATTTTTGGTGCAGGCAATAACATTACTATAACTCAACGTATCACAAGCAAATCGCTATCAAAATCTCATCTTCATGTGGCAATGTTTTTAAATGCAATACTCATTTTCTAGAGATATTAAAATACATTTTTTATACCGTCTCCAAATGTCAATTCTGTCGATATGTGGAATTGACTGATCATAGTTTTGTTGAGTGCTCTTTTAATTTGGCAGTATGGAACTATTTTTCCTGAATTTTTGACATGCCTCGAATGTGAGGCTTGTCAATTCTCACAATGCATCAGTCTTGGTAGATTGGTGTGGCTCACCAAACTAAATCCACCACTGTGACGCTTATGGCTTCCTTCATCCGCTGTGAAATATGGAAGCACGTAACTCAGAAATGTTTGAGGGGGTGATAGTTTTGGCTGATCATATTTTCTTTCGGATAACGCAGGGTTTACATGACATGACTTTCATTCATCTAGACCTTCTGGTTCATGCCCGATCATCTCTCAACACAGGGTTAATTGTGCCAATATGTTACAATAGGGTAGTCAATTCGGTTACATGGATTTCTCCACCTTTGGGATACTATAAGCTCAACATTGAATTTTGGATCTTCTTTAGGTAACCCAGGATCATCTGGAGGGTGAGTTTTTCCTGATCATTATGGTTATTTTTGCTTTGGATTTTCAGAATACTTTTGTCACTATCCTTCACTTGATGCAGAAATTCATTCTCTGGTGTCAGGTATCAAGTGGTATGTTCAGAAGAATTTTCTTCCACTAATCATTGATTTAGACTCACAAGTCTTAGTGGACATTATTCAAAGCCGATCATACATCCCATGGTAGTTAGATGAGCTATACAGGGAATATAAAATCCTTACCAACCAGCTTCCGATCACAATTCAACACAATTATAGACAGAAAAACTATATAGCTAATGCTTTGGCTAAGATGGCTAGTACAAATGCAGAATCCACTATTTTAGTTTCTAGTTCTCTTCCCTCAAATATAAGAGGCTAGCAACTTCAGATGCAGTAGCTTTTCCTTATCTCCATACATGTACATGAAATTATTAGTAATTCTATCGGCTCATAATAAAATCTCATTACGGGCCAAAAAAAAGTGTTAATCTTTATTTGCTTTCTTAGATTAGCTATTGACTTGCCTTCTTAGTTTAGTTAGTTAATTTTGGTATTTGTTTAATTTCCTTCCACTTTTAGTTAGTGACAAACTATAAGTGATTTTGTCTAAATAGCACAAAGATCCTATAAGCCTAGTAATTGACCTATAAGCCTAGTAATTGATGTTGCAATCCTCGAGGGAATGATACTCACTCGCTACTACTTACAATCCTACCTCGTATACTTACAAGTGTGAGAGAGAGGTTTCGTGATCGTTTGAGTTTATTTTTTTGTAATTTTTTGTTTGAAATCTAATCACAAACCTAAAATGCTCATCAATAATAATCAAAGGTAATTCACAAAATAAAACACAAACTTAACTAGTCATTTGGCTTAAAGCCTTTATTACCCTACTAGGTTCTTAAACTAGAAGATATAAAGCACAAATAAAAGCTAAAATTAAAAGAAACACTTCCTTAGTAAAGCCAAAGAGGCTGTGTTGCTGTGGATGTTGAAATCCTTGGTGAATGTACTTCTCTGCTTTGCACATCTGAACATCCCAAGGACAAGTGAAACTCTGGCATATGAACTCATCCACTCCCTAACTCCTTCTAGTAGATACCATGCATCTTCCGCTCCTCGAGCCAACTTCATCAACATATCGGATGGCATCTCTATAGAATGTGTGATAGGGTGACATAAGCAATCATTTAGCTCATCTTTATTACTCATGCTCCATGTCCTAGTAATTTCTAAATCTCATTCAAGTGGCTATCTTCCTCTTTGCTGGAAATGGTGTAGCAGTGCCTTGGGTTCAAGCTGCGAACTGACTTTCGAGTTTGACGAGTCGGTCTGCTAATCTCTTCGTGGATTTGTCTTGGCACTTGCTAACTCCTTCATGCAGGCAATCATTTTCCGTTCCAATCTTGCATTAGAATCTTTTTCTTGAGTTGGTGTAGCTTCCAAAAAAAGTGTAGGATTACCCGGTTTGAGGATTTCTGTTCACATACCCATTAACTGATTCATGGAGACTTCTTGAGTTTGACCCACTAACGTCTACAATATTCATCAATTTGTGATTGACATGCATGGTAGGAATGCCTCTTGACTCTTGAGCATTTATGTTGTCTCTTATATGTAAGCTCCAAAATGTTCTGCCAAGGTTATCATGGCACCTTCTATCCTGGCATTTGCCTTTTCCTGATTGGTTGGTGATGGTTGAAATTAAGGTTCAGCTTCCATGTTGGGTCTACTTGATTCACGTGTGGACAACAAAACGGTTATTGACTCTCAAGGCTCACTTTGTCCATATCAGGCTCTTGGTTTATAGGACAACAGTAATGGTAATATTAGTAGTTCGAAATCTAGCTGGATAGTTGTACCATTTCATTTGATGATCAAAAGGATAGGAGGACTATTATAAGAATCATGCTCGTTGGTCACGCTTCCATAATCACAAGAATGATAATATTGTTGGCGTGAGTAATTCCAATTCATGCATTGCATGATCTGATGACAATGTTAACACTTAAACAAAACACAAAAACACACAAAAAGAAAAAATAGGAAAGGTAAGAGTAGTAGCTAGCCTAAATTACACACTAAAAAGAGAAAATCTTTTTGGATTTTTCAAAATAAGAAACACAAAACACAAAAAGAGAAAATCTTTTTGGCTTTCTTAAATTAATATCGAAAATATACAAACAAAACACAATTTACACTTCAAAGTAGTATTCTTGCCAAACACCAATCCCTGGCAACGATGCCAAAAATTCGATACGTTTAATATCTAGCTATAAAATTATAAATACCTTACTCTACTATTGACTAGATAATGCACCGCAAGTATACGGGAAAAAATAGTTTGTCGCGGAAGTAGGAGTCGAAGCCACAAGGATTGATTTAACAAGTACCGGTTCTTTGGCTCAAATGCTATTTGAAGAATCGACAAAGGAGGAGAGTTAACTAAATTAGAATTAGAGACTTTAACTATTGGAAACAATGGTGAAGGTTAAACTAGTATCCAATTACCAATTTTTATTAATTCATTCTATTAATTGGTCCAATTATAATGCATGGAACTTCAATTCCCACTTATCAGTCCAACCCCTGACTTTGGATGATTGAGCCCCGTCAAATTAATGTCCAAGATTAATCAACTCGAATTGTACCCGTATGGAATTACCAAGAACTAACTAATTAGTTCGGCCAATTTTGATCATGAATTAAATTAGTCTAATAAATAACATAGGTCTATGATGAGGGATCAACTTTTATTTTACCTCAGCCAACATATCCAAAACAAGAGCTTGCAATGTTCTTGATTTGCCAATTTATGCAAATTACAACCCAGTTCTTATGATTATTCCAATTGATGATCATGTTATCATCACCCAGTGAAATTGGCATTATCCAACGTTAATCCACTATATTTACAACATAAAAGAAAGTAATAACATAAAAAGAAAACATTGGAAGCAAGTAAACCAACCTAAATATTAATCTAGGAAAGCAAACAAAATAAGCTTAATTGATTGAAGGCAAACAATTAAAGAGCAAAAAACCTAGGATTAAATAGAATAATTAATATCTAAAAAGCTTTAAGAAAGTTCCACTAATGAAGAATCAAAAGTTTTTGGTCCAAGGTTGTATTTTCAACTTTGTTGAAAAAAGAAGAAGAAAACCCTAGTCTAATTTTGAAGCCCCTAAAGGGAAACTGAAGAAGAATTTCTTTTTGATGTCCTAGAGACATGTACATTTTTTAAGAGTAACAAAGTGTAAGGCTCTGAATAAGTTTTGAAACGCACTAAAACGGGCCAAAAAAGACACCCGAAACTCTAAAGAACATAAAAATCTCATAGCTGCCAAGCATGGTTTGCCCCAAGCAAACCAAGTTCACTCTCGAAGAACAAGGCTCTGTTTGGTTCATTCCCTTCAAGAAAAAATGTCTTGTGGAGTTTGCTCTTCGTGAATGCCCCCGATAGCTTAGCGCGGTTTCGACATTTTGCCTCTAAAATCTTCATCTAGCCTCTGATTAATAGAAACGCATTGTTTGTTTCTATATGACCCTAGAAAAAAAACACATTAATATCTATAATACAACTCTAAAATGACACTTGAATACTTTCTAAAACTATTATACACAAGACAAACAAAAATTCCCAAAGAACTCTAATTCTGGGAGGAATTAGGTAAACAACTTAAACACAAACCTAAACACATTTACACATAAATTCAACTTATCAAATAAACAATAAAGCACTACACTGAACATATATTACTACATAGAAATAGAAATACATAAAAACAAGCACAAAAACCCTAATAATGTTGAAACTAGTACAGAAATCGTACGAAAAAGAGTAGAAATAACCCTAATTACTGAGGGTGATCATTAAGCAAAATATTTCAGCTCCCATTAACTTAGTTCAAGACTCTAATAATAATTTCTTATTTAATTAAATAAACCCAAAAATTCGGGATTTCACAACTTTTCCATGCAATCTTTGTAGGAATGATCTCTATTCATCCTACTACCTTGATATTGTTAAGCACTTGTAGAGGTTAGTGAAAAGTTGTGAATAAATTAATTTAACTTTTCCTTCAACAAGTTTTTGACATCGTTGCTAGTTTCTATGGTGGTTTAGCCAATTTATGTGAAGGCTCAAGTGGTGAAGCCAATATCGGAGGTGGTTGTACGCAGTGAGGTTCTCCACAAGATCAGGATTTTTGAAATTTTGAATCCCACGAGTACGGAAGATCTTTTAGATTCAATTAAGGTGAGGGATTTGATTATTTCAAATCTCTACAACAAAATCTTCCTCTTATGGATTTACGAGTAGCAGACACAAGCAATGTGGATATTCCAATAATTTCAGCAGTTGGAGAAGAAATTATCAGCCATTATGCTCGAAAAGAAGAGGTAGAGGAGGGAGCTAAGCAATAAGATGGCAATCTAATTCAAGCAGAAGCATCTCTAACACATAAACTTAAATTTCATATTTCAACAATGGAGGTGGTTCTGCAAAATGTGAAAAATGGTATTCTACCTATTTCATTAATGCACAGGATGATTTATATTTGAGACAAGAGAACTCGATGCAAGAATTGGTAACATATTTCTCGGAGTTGGATTGTCCAAATAATAGTATTCATCCTCTTTCAACAGAACAATGCAGAAAATTTAGTCAAGTTATTACAAAGAAGTTGCAAGATATGGACAACTTATCTATTAAAAATATTTCATTAATGAAAAAGCCTAGAAGAAGGAGAATTTATACAACAAGAACACACTGTGCAAACTAGACTAGGAGCCTGAACTATCAATGAAGGAATGATTTCTATATCCTCGGTTACTGGAAGTTGAATTTTTTCTGTAAAAATTGACTTATTCCTTATTCATCACATATATCCTTAAATTTATCTGACAGATACTCATGTACACAATCTGTCCTTAATAATTTTGTTTTGTCCAGCTGATTGTCAACCATATTCAAATATAGTCTAAAATAATCCAATGTTCCTAACTTATGGGAGATCAAATAAATATGACCAAAACGCGTAATTAAATCATCAACAAAAGTGACGAAATATGAGGCTCCATGTCTTGCCATCATATTCATGGGACCACATATATTAGAATGGACTATTCCTAATACTCCGAAACAAAATAGTATTGCAAAAAGAAGGAATAGAACTTTATTGGACATGGTTAGGTCAATGATGGTGCAAGCAAATTTGCCTATGTCCTATCGGGGAGATGCTTTCTTGATTGTTGCTTATGTGTTTAATCGTGTACCGTCTAAATCAGTTACTTCCATTCCCGATGAACTTTGGACAGGTCAAAAACCCTATCTAATTAATTTGCTACTCTAGGGATCTGTACCATATATTCACAATCCAAATCATAAATATGGAAAATTGGGTCCCAGAGGAAAGAAACGGATCTTTATAAGGTACTATAAATATTCAAAGGGATATGTGTTCATTGATGAAGACACAGAAGGAAGTATAACTTAATTAGAATCAAGAGATATCACATTCTTGGAAAATGAATTTCTATCAAGGAGATTGAAATTGTTAAAGACTTTCTCTTGTATGAAATGCAAGATTCTGAAAAAGTTAGTGCCCCAAGTAGTTCGAATGTGGGACATGAAGAAATTCCTCAATGTCTTAAATCAAGTAGGATGGAAATGCCATTAGATAATTCAATTTTGCCAGAAATTTAGTTGCACAGAAGCAATCATAAAAGTATTCCTCATTATCGTTTTGAAATTGAGGGAGAAGATTTTATGATAGCTCCATGAATGAAAGAGAGACTAAAACGCTTGAACAAGAACTTTTATCAACAAATAAAGAACAATGGGAAAAGACAATGGAAGAAGAAATAGAGTCTATGAAAACAAATCGTGTTTGGGATTTGGTCGATCTTCCTTTAAAGTGTAATGTTATTAGGAACAAGTGGGTTATCAAAATTAAAAAGAAAGCAGATGGATCTACTAAAAGATTCAAGGCACGTTTAGCGACTAAGGGATACACTCAACAAGAGGGTATAGATTATGAAGAAACTTTTTGCTTCACATGTTGTGAGGTTTGCCACGATTCGCCTTATCCTAGCTATTGTTGCCCATTTGGATATGGAATTGCACCAAATGGATGTCAAAACTGCTTTTCTTAGTGGAGAAATGGATGAAGAAATATACATGCAACAACATGCAGGTTTCATTGTTAAAAATTAGGAGCGCAACGTTTGCAAGCTTTGGAGATCTATTTATGGCTTTAAACAATCATCTAGGCAATGGTATTTTCGATTTCATCAAGCCATAACTTCTTATGGATTTATGATAATCGATGAAGACCATTGTGTTTATATAAAGTAGTTTGAAGGAAAACTTTGCAATATTGTCACTTTATGTGCATGATATTCTATTGGCTGGAAACTAGATAGGTGTTGTTATTGCCATTAAAGAATGGCTATCTTCAAATTTTGAAATGAAGGATATGAGAAAAGCGGCATATATTCTTGGAGTGAAAATCCAAAGAGATTGTTCAAAGATGTTTCTTGCTCTTTCATAGGAGCCTTATATTTTAAAAATTCTTGAATGATTTCATATGCAAGATTGCAAACGAATTGACACACCAATTGAGAAAAATGATCCCCATAGTAAAGAAATGTGCCCTAAGACTCCAGAAGAAATGAAAAATATGGAAAGAATTCCATATGCAAGTGCCACGGGAAGTTTAATGTATGCCATGAGGTGTACTTGTCCTAACACTTGCTTTGTGTTTGGTATCGTAAGTCAATAACAATCAAATCCTGGACCAGCTCACTTGCAAGCAGTGAAAAAGGATAATGAGATATCTCAAAGGTATCTCCAATTATGCCTTATGCTATCAAGGAAGTGATCTACAACTGGTAGGTTACTCTGATGCAGATTGGATGTGGGACCCAGATGAAAAAATCCACATCAGGATATGTGTTCTTGCTAAATAATGGCGTCATTGCTTGAAGTAGCAAGAAACAAACATGCATAGCATTGTCACCATGGAAGCTGAGTTTGTGGCATATGCAATAGTTGTGCAGCAGAAGAGGCTATCTAGCTTAAAAAATTTTTACAAAATCTAAAAGTTGTCCTCGATGCCTCTATACTTATAGTGATCAATTATGATAGTCAAGTAGCTATTGACTATACTAGAGATCCAAAATATCATGATAGGACAAAGCATATAGACACAAAATATCATTTCGTTAGAGATATTGTGGGGCAAATGAAAGTGACCTTATGACATATATCTACGTATAAGATGGTTGCAGATCCTCTTACTTAACTGATTCCTACAGATATGCTTTTGTATTAAGTTAAATCCCTAGGATTGCGTACAGTGTGATAATATGTTGTATTATGTTTTTAATTCATGATGTAAATAAATAATGTTTGCAATGATTGCATATGGTATATGTTATTTAAATGTTTTTTTGGAAAGCACTTATGTACATTGTGATAACTGTGTCACCGAGCATAGGTCGGCTTCCTCGTACAAGTAATTGCTTCAGGTGCTATGAGAGCAAGCTGAGATGAGACTAAATATGCACACTATTGAGAAATGATAGCTACCTTAAATTAGGTGCTAACTAGTGTGTAAAGCTTCCATGATTGGTCAAGATTAGGTCTAAGTATTGTATAGACCGAATATGATATCCTACGATCATGTTAGCTTGGGAGAAAGCCGGATGCAAAGTCTTAACGGGGCGCTTGTGACAGCGAGCTGTTAAAGACTCCTGTTTGGCACACATGGGATATTGTGACTGAGCTAATATCTGTATGGTGGTGTATATAGAAATTGACATACATTGTTACAAAGCTTTTCCACCATAGCATGTGTTTCTACCACATGTGCTAGAAACGACACAAGAAGGGATGTGAGTGAGTTTTTCTTAACGTAAATCTTTGCCTCCTCACTTGTATGAGTCTCTTTGTGACTTTTGATCATGGTACAACATGGAAAGTCAATGTTTGGTACTTTAGCATGTTCCTTATGGTCATGATTGATGGCACGACTGTGAAAGCAATTTATACATTATTGAGTAACAGACCAGTCTATGTATAAAGGGAAGACTATTTTGGTTACACCCTTCACATGTGTTCACTGGCCAACCAATTATGTTTCCCTTTAGGTTGAAACATGATTGTGAATGTTTGATGGATTAAGGATATGAAGTATGAACTTTGAGAGATTGGGTATACTTTGATTTGTGTAATAAACACAGTCTAGGCCACAACAAGACACAATGAATTTTCATTTTGAATTGAAGCCACTTTGTTGTCCCAAACATCTACATAATTTGCGCTCCTAAGTGCAAGTGTGCTCGCAGCTCGCATGACCTATTTTCTTGTATGAAAGTAGGGATTTTTTAGAGAGATTGATGAGTTATTTGATATATCTGCCCATCATGTGCAAGTGGGAGAGTAAGAAACAAACAGGTCAGTCACCCATGATGGGGTAACTCGACCCAATTTCTAATCAATAAAAATGGGCTGACCTGACCAGATTTCTAATCAATAAAAAAGAGAATATGTGATGATTCATTAGAAGCTTGGAAGAGGTTTTATTCAACACCTCAAACTTCCAATAAACACCTCATGCTTCAAAGGCAGGATGACTAACCAAGTAGGACGAGGTGGTGGATGCATGAGGTGTCAACACCTCATCCTTCAACTTAGCCATCTCCAACTTGTTTTTCCCCCTAGGATAGAGATTGAAATCTCTATAAATGGAGCTTGAGGAACTTTTAGAAGATGATGAGCTTGAAGTTCTCTCTCCAATTTCTCTTCTAAAAATCATAAAAAGGGTTTCAGTTGTGAAAATCATGTGATTTTGTACAAAGCTAAGCAAGTGATTCGGTCCAAGAATATCTGAAATTCTACTGTAATTTAAAAGCTCCGATAAAGAGGCAACTTTCTTACACTGGTATCAAATTCATATACCAAATTATAGCAAGTTTTCAAGTGATAGCAATGAATTGTGAGCTAATTTGGAATTGTATTGCGGATATCATAGCAAATAAGGGCATCCATGCTTATATTTTTTTGATTAAATCGTATTGTTAGAACTTGCTTTCCTTGTACAAGTTATTTCAATAAATAAAATACGTGCTCACCCCGACCTTTACTGCTGATTTTATATATATTTTTTAGAAAGAGTCATCGTTTCAGCTTAGTAGGGAAATCCAACTTATCTGTAGAGAAGCATATTTGTGTTGGATTCACATTGTTGATTCTGCATCAAATTGTAGTATTATTTTTTATTCCGCTTCAATTCCTTGTTCTCTAAAGGATATTGCAAAGCTAGATTCAATTGGAATGTTGTTTCACAATGTAGCCTTATTTTTTATTCCGCTTCAGTCTATTTCGATATTTTTTATTTCAAATAAAATTAGGGCATAACGCCCTTTTACAAAATGAAAATTAAAAATTTAGTTGATATTGATATTAATTGTTTTACCATCAATGATTCCTATGTGAATTTGATACATTTCCATGTTTGGTGGCAAATATTATAGAAGCCCTAAATAATGGACGTAACATTGATAACACAATGTGTAGTTCTTATTATCTATTAGTATGTATCATTAGAAATAATTTTGTCATAAAATATATATTAATTAATGAAACAAAATGCTATGCAAAAACAGATTCACCAGCCATGCCCAGGCATCATAGGTTGTCAATATTTTTGTAATGTACAATAACCTTTCTACTCAAGATGCATTGGATAATCTATTTATCAAAGAGTAAATTTGAATTCAACCCTCTATAGTTTCTCAAATAAGAACATTAACCTCTATGGTTTTCAAATATGCACCTTAAGCCATCGCGTTACAATTTTTTTTTTGTAAAATTGAGCAAAATCGTCAAAGCTAGATAGTTTTGATAGTCATGCACCTATATTGCATGTGAAAATGTTTCAAAAAAATTAAAACTAAAATAATACTTTAATTTACCTCTTTACCCGAAAAAACCCTAGTCCTTCCCATCCCTTCCCCTACATAACCTACCACTTTCTTCTCATCTCTCCCATCATCTACTAAGTCCAGTACAGCCCAGTCACCTTCTACCCCACTCCCAGATTAGTCACAGTTCTTCTTAACCCATACCCTAAGATCTACCACTCTTGTCTCTTTCCTAACCCCGCCACTCCCTCCCTCTCCAGCCACTTCCTCGACATTTCTGATCCCCACCCCAGTCCACTCCTATTCTATCCTGTGCCCCATTCCCCTTTCCCTCCTCCCATCCTCACTAATCTTCTTATCCCTTTCCCACACCACTCTTCGACTTGCTTCATGCAAGTTTCTATTTATTGGCTAGATTGTACATGGCCATTGGCTCTTTACAAGGTAGTATAGAAGTAAATATTGGATTTGCATCTGTGAGTGACATATAGTTTTATTCTTCTTCTAGAATACTATTTTGAAATAGATTAATTATGTTGAATAGAAGTAAAATTGGATCTTTCTATCGATAGACTACAGTGAATAATATCCATTTTAAGAACAATTTATATTTACCATTTCCATTTATATTTCATTTAGATTTTGTTTGTGTATTTTATATGCTAATAGCATTTGTTTTAATGCACTTGTACTGAGGAAGATAGTGAGGTGGAAAGTAAGGGTAAGAGAGATCGAGGAGAGGATGGGGTGGGGAAAAATGTGTGCAATGGCTTTGGAGGTAGATTGGGGAGTTGTAGGGTAAGAATGGAGTTATGAGTAATGGCTATGTGGAAAGGAAAAGGGAAGGACTTATCATTTTTTATATTTTCAATTTGACCCCTATTTACTTTAATTTGTCCCCAAAACAATGTGACCCTTTTTTATTTCCAATTTGACCCAAAAATATTTCAAAACTAGAATTAGTTATGGGTATAAATAAAGTTTGGCCACTCTATGTTAGATTAGAGGGTTTAACCAATTTTGCCAAGAAAAAAAAGAAATTCCAGTGCAAGGGGGCAAGTTCTATATATAAAAACCATAATGAGGTAATGTACTTGTTCAGGAAACCACAAGGGGTTAATTTAATTTTACCTTTTATCAAACCAGAAAAGTAGGATTCAAGATTGTGATCAAGTGAACAACCATTTGTAAAGTCCTATTGATAATTTAAGCTTTATTTGAAAGGAAACAAAATTCATGACATACCTCTCCTAGTAAAATGACATGATAAGAAAGGAAAGAAATAAAGTATCTACATAAAAAGGCAATACAACAAACGTGGTAGTTTCTATGCTAATAGAAATTGTTATAATGCACTTGCAAAGAGATATCTGGGGAAGGAGGAAGGGATGAAGGAGATTGAGTGAGATAGGGTAGGGAAAAAGATGTGCGATGATAGGATGGAGGGCTGGGGATGGAGATTGGGAGCTAATGGATGGGGATAGGGTAACTGTTAGGGGTGGCAGATGTGTGCAAAAGAGGAAGATTTTAGGGTTTTTGTTTTCAATTTGACTCCAACAATTTGTGACCTTTTTTATTTTGAATTTAACCCCAAAAGATTGTCAGACAATTGAATTGCTTAAAGCATGTATGCCAGTTCACAAATTGATATTAGTTTAGACTTTTTCCATCCATTTTGCACAAAAGAAAAGAAAATAAAAGAAAAGAAATAAACAACACATGCGGCAGAGATAAACATTTGAAAACCACAATGGGAAAATGACCTTAATGGGGAAACAACATTGGGGTTGGTTGCATGTCATACTTTCTCGAAATTCAAAACTAGTATTGAATATTGTGCTCAAGTGCACTACCATTTATAAATTCCATTTCTAATCTTTCTTTGAGCCCCAACAAGGGTCAAGACAACCCTTTCCAAATAAAAGACAAGAAAATAAAGGAAAGACATAAAAGTAACAAAAGAATAAGATAGTACAAGTAGTTGTAATTCCTATTGAAACCCCAACACTCTATTTCTTATGGTAATTGTTCTTTGGATAATAGTTTTGAAGCTAGTTATAGTAGTGATTGCAACCATTCTGATACACCCCTTGCCATCACATGCTCTATTGCCATTAATTAGGATATCCTATATGACCTCTCATACCAATACCACGATCACGTATAATTTTCATCTAATCATAATGGAAAATAGTAATACTCCTTGGAGTAACTCTCTGAAAATTTTAGCTTATTTTTTCATGAAGCATGACAAGCTCATTTTGCTTAGCAAGTTCATAAGAGTAGGACAATATGCATCCTATTTTACTATTATGAAAGAAGTTTATATTTGTAAATTAGTGCATGGAAATCATTCATAGTTTATTGTTACCAATCCTTGAAAATTAGGATAATTTATTGGAAAAATAAATAAATAAAATTTAAGTTATTATCATATTTATTTAAAAAATGCCAATTTTAAATATGGAAGCATTATGATAAAATGAAATTGCATCGGCAAAAATATAACCTTTTTTCTTCTCCACCAAAAAAAAAAAAAGGAAAAACTCAAAAGGAATCCAATTTTGATCAGTGGTTATAGTTAGAAAATCATATGTCCACTAACAATATAAAAATTTGGCAAATCTTTCAAAATTTGTAATGCATAGTTTTCCCTTATATTCTCAAAGTAGAGTAGCATACTGGAATGTAAAAATTGCTACATATTATTCTTTTCATTAACATGAGGAAAACTATGTTATAGCTTTTCCTTTCAACATAATAAAAGAAGAAAGGAGAAAGAAGATGTGGTCATGATTCTCATATTTGGGATTGAGAATTAAAAAGGACAAGGATGAGTCAACAATTTTTACACTTGCTTTAATGTCGTGGCTGATTTAAATTGACTATTTTGTATATGACCCGTTTCAAATATGGCATCTCATTTGTTTTCTTATCATTCATTCACAGCAAAATTTCCTATTATGCATTCCTCCTATTTTTAGTAGTATTAACAGTAAAAGTTAATTTCTGTTGATATAAAGTTTTTCATCATTAATGGTTTTTATGTGAATTTTTAAATTTTCATGTTGTTGTGAAAAATACTATATGGAAGACTTAATAACGGATTTCAGATTAATAACAGAATGTGTATTTCTTATTATCTTTTGGTATTACAAAAATTGTTTGTATTTCAAATCATTTTTTAATTAAGAAAATCAAAGTATTATTGAGCAGCAAATTTTAGGTGCCATGCACGTGCATCATATGTTGTTAATATTTTTATAATGTAAAGATATATTTTTTCTGAAGCCCCAGATAATTTGTCTATCAAACCGTAGAATACAATTAACTCCCTATAATTTTTTGAATAAGTACATTATTCCCTTTGATTTTCAAATTTGCACCTAACCTCCTTGTGCTTCTATTTTTTTCTATGCAAAATTTACTAAATCATCAAAACAACCAAATTTTGACAGTCATGTGCCTATACCATCTGAAAATTTTTCTACAAAATTAGAACTAAAATAATACTTTTAATTGACCTTTATACCCAAAAAAATTCTAACCCTTATCATCCTTTCTACCACAAAACAAGTCACATCTTCCTCCTTATTCACGTCCTATCTACCCCACCACTGCATCCCTTTACCTCTATTCCTAGATATGTCACCTTTCATCCCACTCCCAATCCAGATCCGTCATTCCTTTCCCATCTGCTGTCCCAGTCCTGTCACCCCTTCTCATACAAATAGCCAACCTCATCCTCAATCTCCATCGACAACTCTCTGCACTACGCTTCATCAAGCCTCTTCCAACTCTCTATCTTTCCTGATCTCTCTCCCGCCTTCCTCATATCCCATCCATTAATCTTCTTCTTGCATGTTTATATTTATTGGCATAGTAGTGTATGGCATCCATGTACGATCTATAATTTTATTATTTTTCCAAAAAAGTGTCTTGAATTTGATTAATTATGTTGAACAGAAATAAGTTGGATTTTCCCATCAAAAGCCTTCAATTAATGATATCTATTTTAAGCATGATTCCTATTTGCCGTTTTCAATTATATTTCATTTGTACTTCATTCATGCATTCGCTATGCCAAAGCAGTTGTTGTAATACACTTGAAAAGGGGGATCGAGGTGGGGCAGAGGAAAGTTTTCAGGGAGATCGAGGAAAGAAAAAGACGGGAAGAGGGGCGCAGTGGTAGGATGGGAGGCAGGAAAGGAGATTGGGAGGTGTGGCGATTATGAGGGTAGGGCTTAGGGGCAATGTTTTGAAAATCGGAGTGGACCAGTCGGTTCAACCGGTCAGACTATAAATTGGAAGAACTATCGATCCAATCCAACTATATATTCGGTCTGTCTAAAAAATTGGACAGAATCGGTTTTGGTAATTTTTTAAATTTCAAAATAAAAAATTATTTAAATAAAGGAAAAAATTAAAAAATCGTGAAATAAACTCCAAAATGGCAAAACATTGAACACACCAAACTTTAAACTATTAAATTATTATTTTTTGATCTTTTTTATACTTATTTTTGTACTAATTTCACTTTTCTTATTAGAAAATTTGATTAGTATTTTTTGGTATTAAAACTATAATTCTCCAAAAATAGTGTTTCACTTCTATTTTAGATTTTATATAAATATATTTTAGATCATTTTAAATTATATCTCACTTTGGTAAAAATAAAAAAATAAAAAAATCTAAATTAGTGAACCGACCGTTCAACCGATCCAACCGATTGAACCGCGATACCGGAAAGGGCACCAGTTCAATGCCCGGTCCAGTTTTCAAAACATTACTTAGGGGTTGTGATTGTGTGGGAAGGAGACATGAAGGATTAAGGTTTTTTATTTGTTTTCAATTTGACCCCTAGTTATGTTCAATTTGATTCCAAAATTGAGTGACCAATTTTTACTTTCAATTTGGCACCATAACTTTGTAAGGAAATTGAATTTGTTACGAGCATATATAAATTTCACAAGTTAAATTTAGTTTACATGTTTTTCATCCATTTTGGAAAAAAAATGAAGCACAAAGATTCAAGATGAACATCTGAAACCATGCCAAGGTAATGTGCTTTTTAGGAAAGCCACAAGCTGGTTAGTTACATTTTACCCTTTATTAAATTACAAAAACAGGATTCAAAACTGTGCTCAAGTGAACAACAATTTGGAGAGGCCTTTTTATTCTTTCTTTTTACCGAAACAAGATTTAAGACATCCCACCCCTAGTAAAATTGAAGAAAAAGAAGTTGCAGTCTAATTGTAATACCTACGGAAACCCCAGATCCTTATTGCCTATGGTAGCTGCTCCATGGTTAGAAAATTTCAGGCTGGTCAGTACAAATTGTTGTTGTTCCAACAAATTCTGTCCCATCACACCCTTATAACCGTGAGGATATCCAATATGGCCTCTTTCACCAATACTACAATCGTACTATTGCTCCTTAGACATAAACTCTGGCAAACTTTAACCAATTTTGGCTTGATGCACGGCAAGCTCATTTTGTCTAGGAAGTCCAGAAAAGTGGAAAAATTATAGGATAATTATTGAAAAGAAAAAAATTAAATTATTACTGTATTTATTAAAAAATCAATGTTAAATATGGATACAATTTGATACCATGAAATTTAATCCGCAAAAAATCAACTTTTTATTCTTTATAAAAGAATTCGGAAAAAGCAAAAAAGAATCCTATTATGGAAAATGGTTAGAGTTTGAAAATCATACGTTCCATGATTTAGTCTGCAAAAGGATGTACACCACTGAAATGGCTGTAGTACATCTAGATGTGTATAATTCTAGTGCATTATAAAGGGAGATCAGGATGGATTAGGGAGAAAGGCGCATGATAACGGGATGTGGCACTAGGGAGGGAGACCAGGGTGTGTGCAATGGGGGTAGGGTAGGGGTTCAAGGTGGTGACTGTGCGGAAAAAGAGAGGAAAGGTTTTGGTATTTTTATCAATACTTAGGGTGTGTTCGTTTGGACTGAAAATATTTTCTTGAGGAAAATGTTTTCCTTGGAAAATATTTTACATGAAAAAGTCTATTTTCCATACAATTTTCCGGTATTCGGTTAACAAAATGAAAATATTTTGAAATAAAAATTTTTAACGGTTTTATCTTTAATTTTCTGGATACAAGTTAAAAAAACTTATAACAATAATAATAAATACCTTACAAGTAATTGTGATTAATAAAAAATTGATTTTGTTCAAAATTAAATGATAGTACAATATAGTAGTAACATATGCATAATATAGTTATATTACGTGTGGGACCGTAATTGAGAGAAAATACTTACTTTTATAAAAGAATTAAAAACGAAAATAAATTTAGCAAACGAAATTATAAAAGTAAGTATTTGAGATTTAATGTCACTCTTAAATTATCTGGAAAATAACTTACACTCAAAAATTCAGTAAGTTATTTTCAGCCAGAGGAAGGAAAATTGGAAAATATTTTACACCGGAAAATATTTTCCGGTGTTTGGCACAAAAAAAATTTCTGGAAAATATTTTCCTGAAAATATTTTCAGTCCAAACGAACACACCCTTAGTGACCTTATTATTTTCAATTTGAGCCCAAAAGATTGTCAGACAGATGAATTAGTTAGGGGCATATATGTCATATAACTAGTAAATGTTATTTAAGACAATTTTCATCCATTTTGCAAAATAAAAAATGCACAAGGGGTAAGATACAAATTTGAAAACTATAAAGGGTAAAACACAAGAAGGATAAGGGAAAATATTTAGGTAGACCTAGTTTTTTACCCCACTTGTAGATCTTGTGGTATAAATTAAATATTATGAAATCTATCTCAGCTGTTGTAAGAAAGATTCTATAAAATTTAATTTTGACCGTAAGGTCTACAGGTGAAATCAAAAATCAAGTCTATATAAATATTTTCCGGGGAATAAGATACACATGAAAATCACAAGGGGGTAATGGTCTTTTTGAACATAAAAATTCCTATATAATATTCTTTTCTTAAGCATGAAGAAAACTCTGTTCTAGAAATAAGAAAAAATATGTGGTTGTGATTCTCTTATTCATAACTGGGAATTAATATGGACATGGACTAGTCAACAATTCTTACACCTATTTCGATGTCATGACTAATTTAAATTGTCCATTTTGTACGCGACACATTTTAGATATGACATCTCATTTGCTTTCTTTTCCTTCATTTAGAGCTAAATTTGTTGTTATGCATTTTTCCATTATTTAGTTATAATAACATTAAAAGTTAAGTTTTCGCTAATATAGATTTCTTAGCATAAGCAGTTCGATAATTATGTGAATCAGATAGATTTCCTTGGTGTGGTGGAAAATACTAAGAAGACCAAAACATTAGGATTCAAATTGACTACAAAATTTGTATTTCTTATGATATTTTGGTATAACAAACAATATTTGTATAAAATCATTATTAATTAAGAAAACAAATACATTATCGAGCAACAAATTCAAGTCCCACGCATGTGCATCTTAAGTTGTCAATATTTGTGTATTGTAAAAAAACCTTTATAGTCAAGTCCCAGGAGATAATTTGTCTATCAAAGAATAAAATGCAATTAATCCCCATAGTTTCTCAAATAAGCAGATTACATTTCCCTTTTGTTTTCAAACGTGCACCATACTTTCTAATGTTTTAGTTTTATTATTACTTTTTTACAAGATTGGTAGAAATCGTCTAGAAAACCAATTTTTACGATGATGCACCTATACCGCGCTTCCCATCCTTCCCCCAGAGAACTTGCTACCTTTTCTTCACTTCTATCCTATCCTCCTACAAACACTACTGCCACACCACTCCCATTCGCAAATCCAACATCCTCCTTCCCGCACCATCCCAAACTATCACCCTCTTCCACTCCCTATCCTAGCCTTGCCACCTTTAGCCTTCACAAATGGCTAATCTTATCCTCGATCTCCCTTTACAGCCATCCCCAATACCAACTACAATGCCCCTCGCACTCACCGTATTTCATGATGTATCTTTCACCTTCCTTCTATCCCATCCTCTAAACTGCATCATACATGTTTCTATTTATTTACTGTGCAGCATCTGGACATTAGCTCTTACTATGTAATCTGGAAGTAAAATGATATATGGGCATCCATGCGTGATCTATAATTCTAATCTTTTTTCTAAAAAAGTGTTTTGAATTTGATTAATTATGTTGAATAGAAATAAATTGGACAATTCCTCTGCAACTCCTAGTCATATAAGAGTATTAACAATTTGGATTTAATTGGAAAGCCTTTTATTAGATTTGGGAAACTGAAATTCTGTGTCATACAGTTTGTCTAGACATTTTCAATTTCAAAAATGATTATGTCACAACACTGTTATACCAAAAAAACCATAAAATTTTAGTTGACATTGATATTAATTGATTAGCATCAATGGTTCTTATGTGAATTTGACAGATTTCCATTTTGTCGTAGCAAATATTAAAGAAGACCTAACAAATGGATTTTAGATGTGTATTTCTTATTATCTTTTAGTATCTTAAAAATATTTTTTTATTTGGAAATTTTGAAACGTTCTTTCCTTCTCATGCTCTCTCTCTCTAACTTGCTAGGGTTTCTTCAACCTTGATCATTGCTCGGCTAAATATTAGTTAGGTAATTCAATTCAAACAAGTAACAAATAAGTCTTAATAACCCTAATCAATACTTACACACGCTCGCAAGAATACAAGGTAAGATAGTAGATTGGGTGAGTAAGGATCATTACCACGAGGACTATGGAACAATTACTAGAGTTCACAAACTTTTTCACTAATCAAACAAATTAATGTAAAGGATTTTTCTTTCTAACTGCTAAAGTAATTCTAATCACTGAGAAAATAAAAACAATTACCAAATTCAATTAAAACAAAGGAAAGCTTAATGAAATCAAACTTCAATTAATAACTAGAAAAGTAAATATCGTAAGATTAAATTTAAAACTAAGAAATTGCAGTAAAAATCTAGAATTGAATTGAATGCAAATAAAGAAAGCAAACTTAGTAATTGTAGCCGGAACAAAAGTTGATGAAGCTTGAGATTCTGACAAGAAAAGTAAAACCCTAATCTAATGATTTTTCTATTCTAATAATCTAATGTCTACTCTTACTAATGACTACTATATCTAACTAATGATGATTCTCTATATCTCACCTCCTCTCTACAATGGGGTATTTACAGGGGATATTGGGGCTAAATCCCTGCTATAATGATAAAAACTTAATAGCCCACGAAAAGGAGTCCAACCAGGTAAAAATAGCTGCCAAAATAACAATTTATGCTGGAGCACTACTGACATCATGTGCACATGCGCATGGAAGCTCATGCATGTGTGCGCTAAGGCAACTGGTGCTAGAATTTGCACACATGCACAAGCTTAGGTCCGTCGCCTCTGAACTTTGCTTCAACTTCAATCCCAATTTTGACATTGACATTGATAGAATTCAAGAAAATAGAAAACATGAAAGTTTTAGATATTCCCGTTAGCTTTCCAACGCATATTGAATCAGCTCGACCAGAGGTTGGACAAGAAAGTTATGCTCAAAATACCAAACATTGTTCAAATCCACTCCTTCCCGGTGTACATTTTTCATCCTTGTGATTTTTCACCAACTTTTTGATCATTTTGACTCATTTTTCATTCAAAACCTACACAAACTAAAAATAAAACAATTAAGCCATAATTAACTCAAATATAGCTTACATTGCACAAAAATGCGATAAATGATGTATAACATATAAGACATTTATGAGCTTATCAAATACCCCACACTTAGCTTTTGATCGTCCTCGAGCAAACTCTTATAGAATAAAATTAAATCAGATAAGCTCATCACAAGTACACCCAACACATCTCAACAATTGTTCACACGAATGATCAAGAACCAACAAGAACTCAAGAGTTCAAATGTTAATAAAATCCTAGACATGAAATCTGGTATGTGTGTGTAATGTGAATATAGCCATTCAATAAAACATAGTTTAAAAACACTCGGATCAAATAATGAAAAATCGTAGGATTTTTTTGAGCACCCCATAGCTCACTTTTCTTACACTTCTCCACTAATACAAGCAACGGACTAAATTTAAATTAGGTAGGATTTTTTAGCTTGTAATGTTAGGTTAGGGTATTAGCTAATCAAATAAGGGATAAGTATATGACAACTACGAAAGAAAGAGTTTTAAGATAATGTTGGCCGCATATCAAAACAAAACAGCTTTTATAAAACATTAGATACCAATCCTTCATAGAAATAACCCACATTTAATCAACAAATACCCATGAAAAATTTCAAACAACAAACAACGCAAAAAGTCATTCTTCTTTAAGCTCAACCCAATATGCCAACATTTTTTCAGACATTTATTTATCATTTTTTATTCCCACTCCAATACGAGTACCAGAGATAGGCACTACCCGCAAACACACTAAAACAGGTACCAATGATGGGCAATACCTGCAATCAAATCAATGCAAGTACCACTGATAGGCACTACCTGTATTTTCAAGAACTTATTATTTTTTAATTTTTTTAGTACCCCCTCCTTGCCCCATAAATGTACACCACTCAATCATATAATTTCTGCACTCATTCAAGTACTTTCCATCCTTTTATCCCAAATAAATGTATGTAATAAAGCTCTTAAGGTACATTTAGCTTAGAAAAATAAAAGAAATTATCAAGCTCATAAAGATAAGTAAAATGAATTTTAATGAAAGAAAGCGAATGTTTTTTTCCTCCATTCATTACAAATTAAGGCTCAAATAGGATATTAGAGATAAAAAATTTATTAAGGTTGGCTTGAAAGGCTCAAAACAATAGCTAGACAACATAACCAAAGAGGGCTCTACCCTCATCTTTAAACCGAATCAAGCTATCCATAAAATTTTGCCTCGAAAATGTAATAAAGCAAGTTTTTGGGATGAAATATACATTAGTTTACATAATTATCTCTAAGTGTGAAAAATAAAACATTTTATGTCTATGTATTCAAGAAATCTCAGAAATCATATAAGGAAATTACTAACATCGACTACTCACTCATGAATGGTTTAGCCCAAAAATTATCAAGTGAAAAATCAAAGTGACATGCTAAGAGATTGCAAAATTTTCAAAAACTTCAAAGATTTCTAGCTCATTCAAAAAAAAATTCAAAAATATCGAAAAAAGTCTCGGATCAAAAGAAAATCTAAGTTATTGCAGGAAGAATTGAGCTACCTACACCAAACAAATGTAATGTAAATCTAGAAAACTCCATTCCCCACACTTAGAAATAAACATTGACCCCAATGTTAAAGAAAATAAGTGCGTAAAAAGGAAAGGGAGAGCTATTATTGCATCTGGGAGAAGTGAAGAATGGTTAATATAGTATATTCTAACATAAATATCCACGAGATGAGTAACTACGTGAAAAGAACAATAAAAAGGAAAGGGAGAGCTACTATATTGAAGCGCATCATTAACACTAGAACAAAAACAAAATGTTAAACCCTTCAGGAAATTAAGAAAAACAAAATAAACACTACATAACATATTTAAGTAACTACGTGAAAAGAACAATAAGAAACTAATAAAAGTTTGGGTTGCATCTCAAGAAGCGACCTTGTTCATAGTCGTAGGCTCAACTTCGGCATGTTTGATCATTCCACATGCATAAGGATGGTTGACCATCCTTTTCCTTTTGGCTTCCATGGGAAAACCTTGATGCCCCTCTTCTTTATGAGTAAAACTTGATCTCAAGAGATTCCCATTCATTAGACAACTGTTGGTTATCTTGCATATCCAATCAGGCTTGCTACTTTAAGTTTAAAAAGCCACAAAAATGCTCTGCTTGGGTCATTTTGACTTCGCAATTGTAGAACCCTTTTAGCTCGTAGTTTCACTCTTTCTTTTGCGTCACCTTTATTATATTATATAAAGGCCTTATGAAAAGTGGTGGTCAATCTTCATAGGTGGGCTAGGCACTTCCCAGAAGGCGATCGACCGAGACTCTTTTTTCTCATAGTTGCAAGGCGTCTCTCGAGCCTTTTGCTCTGAAAGAAGCATTGATGCGGAAAAAGTAAGCAAAGGAAGTTCGGTTGAAAAATGACATAAGAGAGAGGAAAGTTCCACACGTGGAAGAAGCTCAATGGTAGAGCATAGCCTTTCCCAGGCTAAGGTTGAGAGGAATGGCTTTCCATTTCCTGTGCCTATTAAGAAGTAAAGTAAGAAGAAAATCCCGGTTGACCATATCTTAGTGTACTCTTTCCATTCCGATTGGAGGGATTGCTGTCAATTAGCAGGGAATAACATCTTTCAGAGAGACGAGCTTCTAAGAGAATTCAAAGTCCCTTATCTCCTCATCTTCCTATTTATAAGCCACATTCTCACTCACTTCTTTCTGGATTTTTAGAGGAAGAAGCGGAACTACAAGAAAGTTTTATTTATCTTTATGGATAACCAATTTATTTTCAAATTTAGTTGGGAGACTTTACCCAAGAAATGAACCGATCTACGCTCGAACCTTCGACTAACTGGTCAGAAAGAAGTTATCCACTGAAAAGAGAGGGCTCTACTACGAAGGGAAGAATATCGTTTCACACCTGATTAAATTGAAACCACTAATGTAATGGCTCGATATGGCTTCTCTTTGGGGGCATTTTAAAATCAATGATATGGCATTTGGGCCTTAAAGAAATACCTGGGTCAGATTCATTCGCGAAAGTTGTTCTAGCATATGCCTATTCTATTACTATTGATTAAGCGCTTCAAAAATCTCCCACTGACTGGCTAGCAAACGGCATTAGATTAGCACTGGAAAGAATTTAGTGATTTTCTATGGGTAAAGCTCTAGTCTCACATTATGTTAATGAAAGGTAGTCTCTTCCGTCTCTATCCGTTAGAGCTAGGTGTTTTACAGACTACACAGAGGCAACTAATGGTCGTGTACCCAAGCCAAGGTAAGATGATAACATCCAACCATAGATAGGTCGAAAAGGGAGATCAAATCATCACTGAGATTGCCTCTTCCTCGGCTCGCTTCTAAGGATCTCTAGTTGGTGGGGGGCAACACCTTGGTCAAAGGAAAGATGGAAACAGGGGAGTTGGCTGATAAAGATGGACAGTAAGGATTGCGTAATATAAATTATTCAGCCTCATCATCGAAAGCGGCTTCCAATTGCTCAAAAATTATAAGCTATATGGGGGGGCTTGGATCATGAACAAAAACAATTGATCAAGAAGTTGGTCAACTTTCGCATGAAAGAAGGTAAAAAAACAAAAATTCGTGCTATTGTTTATCAAACTTTTCATCGCCCAGCTCGAACTGAACAATCAAAGTCGTAGGAGGGTATTCAAATAAAAGGGAGCACCTCGCTATCATGAAAACGCTAGCTGTTACCATAGTAGCTGCATGAATCAAAACGGATATTGGAGTGGGACCCTCCATAGCATCAGGTGACCAAGCCCCCACTTAGGGGTTGCACCTTGTCCCGCTTGGTGGATGAAATCTTCTTTCCTTTTAAAATTTTTTCTCCCACACACATTTGCCCTCTTTCACCAAGGAGGAAAGAATAATCTTCCAAGCAGACAGAGACCTAAATTTCCATTAGATTCATTCCTGTATCTTTGATGATTCCATCATCTACGATTGAGTTGCGAAAACTTCTGGATAGGTATCCTACATCTGAACCGAATTCTTTCTGGCTAAAGAATCTCTTTCTAGTTGCTCTGGAATAATTAGGAGATTCTTTAGAAGAAATAAGGGTTTTGCTTGTTGCCTACATTGGGGCTAGAGGAGATAGCTTATAAAACGGCTAACAACCGAATAAGCGGCCTTTTTTACTTTTCTTAGTGGAATATTTCCTCCCGCCTCAGTCCCATATCTTAAAGTAAAGACTATAACTCAACAGCAAGCTGCCTGTTTACTTGACTTCCAGCTTATTCCCAAATCAAAGAGACTTGCTTATCAGAGAAGAGCAAGGTGCGTAGTAGGTATTAGGTGAGTTGGCGCCTATATAACCTGGGAGAACTTTTCTCTTTTTACCCTTGAATCTTTCTATTTGACATGAAAGGGGTTCTTATATAAAGAAGGTGTACATTTGAGTCAGGTTTCTCCCAGTCTATTACCGGTAAGAAAGGAAACTAGGACTTCCATAAACTAAAGAAAGAGCGGAATCTCCTTCGATTGCTGCTTGCATAACTATTGTATATATTTATATAGTTATAACACTCTAATTAACTAACAAAGGGTCTGCTCACACTTCTAAGCGGGCGAAGGGTCCAAAGGACACGTAGCCGGGAATGAGCCAGATTTGGAAACGCAAGTCAAAGAGTAAGCCAAAAAATGTGAGCGCTCCTGCACTATACAGTTTTTTGGCGTCACCTTATCTTGCTGGAGGCAGATTTTCTAAAAAAGTAGCATTCTTTCCTTAGAAGTCAGGTTAACACTCATGCTGCTTCACGCATCTCTATTTTATTTATTGAATAGAGAGAAAGCAATTGAATCAGCCGTTATCCTTCCTTAGCTTCGTTGTTTTGAGTTGCTTTTCTTTCAAGCATTTCTAATCTATCAGTCCTGCTGCTCATGGTGTTTCATGATCAGTATTGGAAATGAACGGAGAAGTGGTAAAATGTGCGAAACCACATATTGGATTACTCCAGTGCGGCACGAAGCCGTTGATACCGAATTGGCTCCTAGGCCGCTAGCTACGCCCTACTTGGTCTCCCAGCACGGTGGAGGTTCTGTAGCGCGCAAGACAAGAAGTGAAAATATAGTTAATGGTCCTCACAATGTCCCCCCGGAGAGTGGAAAAGAAAGGTTATGATTCATTTTATAATAAAGAACAAAAGCTTTTTCAGTTCTAGGCGAAAAAAGTGTCTTTCCAAAGAGATATTCTTACACAGAAATGGTAAATCTTTATCAAAAAAATCTGGACTAGCTCTGGGCGAAAAGGTGTAATTCCAGGTTGATTCCTCCACCAGCTGAAGCGAATTAGTCAAAAAGACATTTTGTAGTCTCATGATTAGACCATGTCCCTGAGATTTTATAAAAGAAAGGTGCATTAGCGATTAATATGTTGTAATTGGATAAGTTATTAGGAATATGATGGAATAAAAGACCAAGGAAAGAAAGAAGAATACACCAACATGTAGGTGTTGCAACCTCTTTTTAACTGGTTTTTTACTATAAAACCCTTAACTCAACAAGGACAAGAAAGGTACCAGACCCTCTGCTATTTCATTTCATGAAATAGAGGTTCCCAGGTCTCGCCGGTATTGCCTGTAGGTCTTGATGTGCTTTGAGATGGCCGTCTCCTCTCCCCCTGCAGGTGGGGAATCCACTCCGGGGCTATCGCTCTGCTGCGTCTGGCCCGTCCTCTACGCACCTTTGGAAGGCAGGGAGTGTGACGCTCAGGCTTAATCTTATTAGGCTCGGTCGTCCAAGAAAGAAAAGAAAGAGATCTTGAAAAATCCTATCAAAGATCTCGTTCTTGTTCTCCATCACCCTAACAATCCTAGTTTCCCCCAGTGTGGTGTCGCCTTCTTCATCCTTGCATGCTTACTTCCTTGAGCCATAGAGTTGCTCAAGGGGAGAGTTACCCCCTGAACTCCCCAAGCGATAAACTGAGTTTCGGGAGCAACCCGACTTCTTCAGCTGTCGATGTCCGCCTTCTTGTACTAATGTTTGTTGCCAGCATTGGGGCTAGAAGAGCTAGCTTAAAAAATGGCTGACAACTGGATAAGTGGCCTTTTTTACTTTTCTTAGTGGAATGTTTCCCAATCAGAATCCCCTCCTTGATATAAAGACAGCTGCAAAGCAAAGAAAGCCATTTGCACCAGGCGCATTGTGCTTTCCTTTGCCCAGATGTTCGCCTTTCTAAGTCAAGTATTGTGCCGAAGACTGGAGCTTCTTTACATATTGACGAAGACCTCCGAATTGAGGGTTCGGTCAGTAGAAGGGACGACTTTGTCTCTCTAGGAAGCCGCTTTAATCGTTATTTCGACGAATCAAGAGATTCTAATTCCCGATCGCTCTTATGACTTTACTATAGGGGGTGCTTAGACGAGTGCCATCTCTTTCGTCCATAAGAAGTGATCCCATTTTTTCATTGGGTCTGGGTAGAGACCAAAGGTCTTGAGCGACCGATCTGGCAGAGCAACCCAAAAGATAAAGAAGTATCATTAATTTCTTCATGCTCATTCCAAGTTCGATGTACCATTTGAACAAATAAGAATCCCCTTCGTTTATTTTCCTAGAATCATCAGATCTGCTGAGATACCGAAAATAGCTACTGAGATGAGAGTTGTTGGCCTAGAAGGCTCTTTGCTCAGTCCAGGATGGATTTTTTGACCCGTAATCGCAACAATTGCAAGAGCGGAACTCTATCAACTGAGATATGCAAACAGAACTTGAAGAAGCGAGCCTCTATCAGAGAAAGCCATTGCACGCTAGCCCCTTGTATAGGGTGTTAAGCACCCGCGCACCAACATCGCTTAAACTACAAGCTTTCTTCGCATGCTTGAGCGCATCCCCTTTCTATTATTAAGGTTGTCAAAAGGCTTTCCTTTAGTTGCGGCTTAAAAAATAATATCCCTCCGGCTTCTTTTTCTTCCCTTTGCCTTCAAAAAGGTGAAGTAGCGAAGCTTGGGCTCAATCTTATTAGGCTCTAACCCAGCAAGTAATAATTGAAATAAAAATTTCCTTGCGATTTAAAACTTGTCGTCAAAAAAAGGCAATCAATTAGAATCAAGAAAATAAATGGAAATAGTGAATCAAGATCTAGATGGATCCCTATCTTTATCTCTATCCATTCCTGGTTTTCCCATCCACAAGTCCTTTCTTCCAAGCCTTAGCCGATGCTGGTGCATCAATTTGCATATCCAATTATTTCTCAAACCATTTTCTTTTGTTTTTGTGACTTTTCAACTTTTTACCATCACAAATTTTCTCATCACTTACACTAATCTCTTGATCCTTTCGTCATATCACACCCCGTGATGTATCGGGTAGTTTTTGCTTCAATTTATTTCTTGGATCTTTTTTTATTTCCAACACTTGCTTGAGTGAATTGCCTTGGTTAACTTCATTTTGCTCCTCATTTGGCCTAGCAATGAAAGAATTAAGAGATTGGTTAGCACATTTTTCATAAAAAATGGGAATATTATCATTATATTCAAAAACATCAAATTTAATTGATTCATTTTCAACTAGTAAAACCAATTTCCCATTGTTAACATCAATTAATTTTTGGGCGGTTGACAAGAATTGTCTCCCTAGAATCAATAGAATCTCACTATCTTCACATGTATCTCGTACCAAGAAATAAATCGAAAATACCAATTTTTCAACTTAAACAAGCACGTCCTCCAACAAGCCATATGGTTTTCTCTTCGATAAATCTGCCAATTGGAGTGTAATACTACTTGGTTTGACATTGTTGATCCCTAATTTGTCATAGATTGCCTTCGGCATAATATTGATGCTCAAACCCCAATCACAAAGAATTCCTGAACGAAGCAACGTTTTTCCTCCTATGTTCACCAGTATAGAGAAACTATCGAGATCCTTGAGCTTAGGGTATAATCTCTGTTGAGCAATGGCACTACACTTGGCATCGATGCAAATTTTCTCATCATCACCCTATATCTGGTTCCTAGCCAAGAGATCCTTCATAAATCGAGCATAATTTGACATCTTATTGAGAATATCAACAAAAGGATGTTGACATTAAGCTTTTTAAACATGTCGAGGAAGTTGTGGTATTGTTTCTCTTTTTCCTCCTTTCTTGGATCAATGAGTCGTTGAGGAAACAACACTTTCATCGTGAGATCCAATTTCAATGGTTCATCCACTTGCTTCTACGTTGTCTCCTTAACTTCATTCTCTGTTGTCATCTTATCATCATTACCTTCAACTTCAAATTTATCTTCAATTATGTTGGATTTGTGCTTCTCAAATTCTTTATGAGCCTTTTTCTTCTCCATTGGCACAACCAATTCCCTTCCACTTCTGCCTTAGTGAAATAGCACTACATTGTTGCTTTGGATTTGGAATGGTGTCACTTGGCAAGGCTTCAATAGGTCTTCTATTGTTTTGCCGAGCTAATTGTCCCATTTAAAGTTCCAAGTTCCTTGTAGAAGCTTGCCAATTCTCATATTCTCTCTGCAAAGCTTCCAATTTCCTTCGCAAATTATCCTCGATAGATTGATATTGGGCTACATGCAAGGTTTAATTGGGATTTTGAGGTAGGGGTCTTGGTGGTGGAGGTTGGTATGAGTTATTTTGTTGAGGTGAAAAGTTTTGGAAATTCCTCTAATGAGGTGGTTGATATGGTCTCGAGGATAAAGCTTGATTGGAAAAATCTGATTGTGTATGGTTGGGTTGGAAAGATGGGTTTTGAACATTTCTCTAATTATTAAAAGAAAAATTTAGACGTTTACACCAAGATGGGTTATAGGTGTTACCATAGGAAATGGGTTGATTCCTTAACTACAAATTTTGATTTGCAACAAACGGTTAAACCTACTCACCCTACTACATAGGTGTTTAAAAAAGGCCATTCTAATGGTTTCCTCCACAAAAGTCATAATTTGGAATCCCATGAGGTGTTGAATCTTTGGGGTTGAGTGGATTCCTTCCCTTATTTTCTGGGGCCTTGGTCAGATTTATCGTCATGTTCAACATCATACCCCGTTGAGCTAAGAAAGCATCATTGAAATTAATCATAACTCCTTGTTGGGCATTGACTTGATGCACTTCTTGTTGTGGTTGTTGCCCAGCCAAAGGAGTGATTGTGCCATGGTAGTAGTGAGTAAATGCTATTCTTTTGAGCAGTTCTTGTGCTTCTTCCGAAATTTTAAAAGGAAACGCGCCTCCTACTCTTGCATCGACGATCAATCTCTCTAGAAATAATACATTGTAGAATGTTTGTACTCGTAGCCACAATGGAATGACATGATGTGGACACTTCCTAAGCAATTCCTTGAAGCTCTCCTATGCTTCACTTAAGCTTTCCCAAGTAATTTGTCTGAATGAAGTAATATCATTGTGGAACTTTGCAGTCCTCGATGCTGGAAAGTACTTGGCTAAAAACTTTTGAGGCAATTTATTTTAGTTAGTGAAAGTACCTTGCTCGAACGATTGTAAACAAGCGTTCGCCCTATCTCTCAATGAAAACAGAAAGGCTCTTATTCTGATACAATCAAGATGCACTCCATTATATATGAATGTGTCAATGACTTCCTCAAAATTCACCAAATGTGCATAGGGGTCCTCGTTTGGCCCATCTCCAAATATAGCATGGGTTTGGAGTATTTGAATCAAGACAGGCTTAATCTCGAAGTTGTAGACTTGTACGGGCATCTGGCCAATGCTAGAACTTGTTCCCTTGAAATTTGGAATCGCATACTCTCTAAGGGGTCGGGGATTAGCATTACCCACATTTCCATGATTACCCGCTACATCGTTTAGCTCCCTAAAATTGCACTTTCGATTCTCCATTATATTCTCTCCTTGGCTTGACTTCTTCTTGATGTTTCCTGCAGTTTTTTGTTATAGTTCGTTCAATCTCCAAATCACCGGGATGTACGGGTTGTTTGGAAGAATGAGTATTTATCATAACTACAACAAAAGAGACCAAAGATTGAATATCAAAGCAAAACCTGAAAAGAAAAATTACAAATAAAAAGCAATTGTATTTAGTTAAAAGAAAAAGTCTAATCTAGTAAGGCTTGCTAAACATAATATTGCTACCAAGAATAGTCCCAGCAATGGCGCCAAAAACTTGTTCAGGTAAAAATTGGTTTGGTAATTCAATTCACAAACAAGTAATAAATAGGCCCTAATAGCCCTAATCAATACTTAAACACGTTCGCAAGGATACGAGGGAAGTTTGAAGATTGGGTGAATGAGGATCGTTCCTACGAGTACTATGGAACAATTACTAGGGTTCAGAAACCTTTTCACTAGTTAATTAATTAAAAGATTTTGTTTTCCAGCTGCTAAAGTAATTCTAACCACTAAGAAAATAAGATAATCCTAACAATTTCCAAATTCAATTAAAACTAAGGAAAGCATCTAACTTTAAAGAAATTAAGCTTCATTTAATAAATAGAAAAGTAATCACAATAAGATTAAATTTAAAACTAATGAATTGCAATAAAGAACTAGAATTGAACTGAATACGAATAAAAAAAACTAACTCTGTAATTGTAGCAGGAACAAAAGTTGATGAAGCTTCAGCTCCTGACATGAAAAGTAAAACCTTTATCTAACAAATTTTCTATTCTAATAATTTAATGTCTACTATAACTAATGACTAATCTGTCTAACTAATGATGATTCTCTATATCTCAACTTCTCTCTACAATGGGGTATTTATAGGGGATATTAGGGTTAAATCTCTGCTCCAATGATAGAAAGGTAAAAAGCCATGAAAAAAGAGTCCAAACGGGTGAAAAAGCTACAAAAATAACAATTTGTGATGGAATACTATTGCGCTGTGCACACATCCGCATGAAAACTCGAGCACGTGCGCGCTAAGGTAGTTTGCTACTGGAATTTTCACACATGTGCGCCTCTACACTCTACTTCAAATGCAACCTCGATTTTGACCTTTATACTGATAGAATTTGAAAAAGTGTAAAATATGAAAATTATAGCTCTTCTTCGTAGCTTTCCAACACATCTTAAATCGACTTGATTGGAGCTTGGACAAGAAGTTTTGCTCAAAATACCAAATAGTATCCAAATCCGCTCCTCGTTGGTGTACGTTTTTTCGTTCTTGTGATTTTTCTCCAAAATTTTCATCATTTTGACTCCTTTTTCATTCAAGACCTACGCAAACTAAAAAAAAAAAATTAAGTCCATAATTAACCCAAATATTACTTACATTAAGTAAAAACGTGATAAATAATATATAAAATATAAAACATTTATGAGTTTATCAATCGTTCATGACTGCCTTTTATTTCTTGACTGAAAGGCAACCTTCTCTTCTCAATCGTTCATTCATAGATGTTCTTACTACCAAACCCCATCTAATTTCTATATGACTGAAGAAAATATCTCAATATAAGGGGAACCAGCTATCTTCTTCACGGCGAAGGACATTCAAAGGCTTTCTATTCCGTTCAAGGTCGCTCTTATTGGAAAATTCTCGAGGGGTAAACCCGTAATATTTGTGCTACACAAAGATTTCCAAAAGATTGAGTTTAATGGTGGTTATCACCTAGGGTTTCTAGATTTTAGACACATCTTGATTCATTTTGACCACGAAGAAGATTTTCCCCATTCCTGATGTAAGTGTTTTTGGACAATTCTTGGTCATGGTATGTGTGTCCTCAAATGGACACCAGATTTCTGTCCAAATGTGAAGGCTCAAATTGTTCAGAGTCTGGATATTGTTTATCGATCTTCCAATAGTATATTATGACAAAATTGCCTTGTTCTGAATAGCTCTGTTAGTTGGCAATCCCTTGAAGATTGACATTTTGATAGCCACCATTAATCGTCTGAATGTGGCTCGTGTGTTGAGTGTGATTTGACGAAACCCCATATCCATCTAGAGTTTGGGTAGGCAAGGAATATGATGGTTTTTGGCAGGCTGTTGTATTTGATGATTTTCCTCCCTATCGCTCAATTTGCAATAAGGTATGACAAGAAGGATTGTTGTCTGAATGACTCTGAGGAAAAGTAAATTACACCCTTCTTGTCCGACAACCAAGGTATGGTAGCCAAGGAAGATGTCTTCTATGGGGGAAGGCACGTTATGATTGTCTCAAGTGGATAAGTCTCTAGTTTGCACAGTTCCTCAAGTATCGATCAAGGGGAAGGAGACGGTCCAGAAGGACATGCAATAGCAGGCATCCAAAAATACTATTCATATTGATGGTTGCAGATTGCTTGCCTTCGAAAAAAATAGCGGCTACTAAACCTGTGGCTAACCAAGAACTCCATGCAATTCATGATGCTGAAAATAACAACCTTTTGATAGCGCCTTCTGATTGAACTTCGTTAGATGCTCCATATGATGATGGAATCGACGAAAATGTCTCGAGTGGATTAAATCGAGAATGTTGCTTCTGCTGAGAATGTTCCGACGGTGGTAGTTGAAGATAACATTGAAGCATTTCTGAATTGTCCACCTAAACTTTCTATGAAAGTCTGGGATGACCACCAAAAAAATTTCAGTCATCGCAAGAAAAAGAAATTTGATGAAGATAAGGTTCTGGATTCTCTGTCTGATTCAACTAGGGTAAAGAGAATGCCCAAGTCACGTGAACTTCTCAGTGCCACATACATGGAATTTGGCAATTCATACAAAGAAAATATTTTGAGTTTGACATGATTATCTTGCAAGCTCACTGGGTCATGGCTCAATCAACGAATATGAGGTAACAAGAAAATATATCCAATCACAAGAACTACATTGACAAGGCAAGCTCTCTGTGCCTTCAAAGATGACACACCTTCTAATTTAAATGATTAATGTATTGATATGCAACATTCATGGGGTTGCAAAGAAATAATCATTTTGGCGATAAAAAAAATTAATTCGTTGCATAATCCTCTATTTCCCTTGTTGTCATCCTCGAGCCAATAGTTGAAGCTCCTAGGTTAGAGGAGTTTTGTTCTCATTTTGGTTTTAATTTTTACTTGATCAACTTGAGAATAAGATCTAGGTTTTTTGGAAGCATCCTGTTCACCTTCATGTGTTGAAAAATTTTGATCAGTTTTTGCATGTGGGATCACGCATGATGATTGGGTTCACTCTGTTCCAGTTACTTTCATGTAAGCTAAATGTACTAGGGTAGAAAGGAGATCTTTGTGGGATGAACTTTGAATTATTGCGGTTGGTTTCTCTAATCCATGGGCTGTTGGTAGTGATTTTAACATTATTGAATCAGTTTCAGAGTATCTCAGTGGGGCTGTGCAAAATTCTCATGCTACAGCTGATTTTTCTAATATGATTTTTAACTGTCGGTTGAAGAACAACCCTGTTATGGGGAGCAATTACACTTGGTCAGGGGTTCAACAAGGTTGTCCAATTTGGAAACTGCTTGATCGCATTCTGCCCACCCGTAATCAACAGTGGGAGAATCTCTTTTTCCAGACTTGGGTGTATCTCATCTCAACCGTACTTCTTCGGATCACTCTCCCCTTATGTGATTACTCAAGTTGAATAATATAGGGGGGTCTGAAGTCCTTCAAATTTTAGAATATGCGGATACATCATCTCTTTTTTCTTAACACTTTTGAGAATAGTTAGTCTCAACTCATCATGGGTGCAGGAATGTTGCAATTTAGTTTGAAATTGAGACGTTTGAAAGCTTGTCTCAAACATTTTTTTGGAGATATTTTTGCAGCTATTGAGGCAGCTGAGGTTGCAGTTCTCATGTACTAATCTGACTTTGAACCTAATCAGACAGAAGTAACTAGGCAGAGATTAACTAGCAAGGATTAAATTGCTAGCAGATGGGGATGCTAACTCAAAATTTTTTCACACTTCCTTCATGGATACGAGGGCTACTTTGCCAATCAAAGGCATCAAAGATGGTGTGGGTCACTGGCTCAGAGATTCAACGGCAAAATCCTCAATAAATTAAGGTTTTTATTTTTTTGAAAGCTTGCTCTCAGCTGAGGGGTTTGATGATCAAGATTTGGACTTATTGTTGTCTTATATCCCTTCCCTTGTTCTCCTTGAGCATAACATTGAGTTAACAAAACCGGAAACTATGGAGGAAGTTAGGGATGTGGTTTTCCAACTTGATGAAGATAGTGAAACAGGCTGTGATGGTTTTTTAGGGTTTTTTTACACACTTCTGGGATACAATTGCTAATGATGCTCTCAATACAGAAAACGAATTCCTAACTAGAGTATCTTTGCCGATAGCCATGGCTAGTGCTCTGATTGTTCTCATTCCTAAGGAGCTTAACCATGGCACTTACTTGGATTTCTGGCCAATATCTTTGTGTAACTTCATTAATAAAAATTTTTTGAAAGTCATTGGATAATTGATTATCTATCATTTTGCCACAAGTTATCTGTCCAGAGCAATCTGAGTTTGTGAAAGGACATACAATGGCAGAAACATTCTATGATATTGGCGCAAGAATTAATTGAATCCCTCGACAAAAAATGTCGTTGGAATAATATTATTTCAAACTCAAAATGATGAAAGTGTTTGATCAGGTAGATTGGTACTTCTTGTAATGGCTTCTATTGAAGTTTAGTTTTCGTCCCCATTTTATTACATTGATTTTGAGAAACCTTATAGGTAGCTGGTTCTTATTATTGATCAATTGCGAGGTTTCTGGCTTTTTATGTCCTCTAGAGGTATCAAACAAGGAGATCCTTTCTCTCCATTTTTATTTATAATCTATGCGGAGGCATTCTCTATAGGCTTAAATTCTTTAATTCAACGACAGTCCATTTTTCTGTATGGCTTGCCTAGAAAGTGTCCGGTGGTTTCTCACTTGGCATTTGTAGATGATATGGTAGTTTTCTTGCACGGTTATTCGAGGTCAGTGTAGAAATTTAGAGAATTTATATCTACTTATAAGCTTGGATCAAGGCAAAAAATTAATATGTCGAAGAGCTCTCTGTATAGATGTTTCTAAGAGATGTGAAGCTAGCCAGATTGGACTAGTTGAGCGTCTCTTGGGAATTAAGAAAGCTAATTTTCCTCTTTTTTACTTTGGGGGTTATCTTTATAAGGGGAAAAAACTCATACATCATTTTCAATACCAGGTCAATAAGGTTCAAAACCGCTTGGCAGGATGGAAACAAAAATTGCTTTCCCCTGTTTGGCATCTAATCCCCATTAAACATGTATTAACATCAATTCCAATACATGTCTTGGCTATCTAAGACCCTCCTAAAATGGTAATCTCCTCCTTGGAATGTTTGATGGTCGATTTGTTTTGGACGAAATGGAATATAGTAGGAGGAGGCATTGGCGGAATTGGAAGGATTTGCGTTACCCGACTGAAGAGAAAGATTGGAGATTCATGAACGTCAAGATATTATTTGCTTGTTCTTTCTCAAGCTTTTGTGGGGTTTCTATAATGCTTCTTCCTTATGGTCCTCTTTCATGCGAGCTCGCTATGGTAATCGGACAGGAGCTGTCTTAAAAAGCTTATCTATTTGGAAGAGGATGGCATTAGTTAAAGACTTGTTTCATGATTCATCCAAAATGCCAATTCAAAGTGGGAATTCTTCACTCTGGTTCAACAACTGGCATGGTGAAGGGCCTATTCTTGATGATGATGAGAGGGGACAAATTCAAGATGTTCAAATCAATAATGTATTCTTTAATATGCTTGGCTACAATCTTGACTTTGTTAACTCACGAGTGCCAACAGAGGATCGCCAAAAGGTGTTGAATGCTAGGTTGTTTCTTGAAGATGGCCGAGACAAAAAAAATTTGGTATTTATCCTTATTTACAACTAAGCAAGCTTTTGAGCAAATTAGAAGGAGAAAGGGCACTTTACTCTCATGCAAACATATTTGGAGTGCACAGATTCCCCTAAAAAATGTCTATATTGATTTAGAAAATTCTTAATATATTCATTCCTTTTCAAAAGTACTTATGAACTTTGGTTTTTGTATGCCATCCAAGTTCACCTGGCCCCCATGTTGTGACAGCCTTGGTGAAATTGATCATTGCTTTGCTAGCGGTCCATATGCTTCCACGATATGGCAATATTTTGGAGCTATGTTCGGAATCCATAGACTTGACAACTCACTGGTTCAGGTATGTTATACACGGTGGATATCTTTCTCTTCTAAAGCGTAAATAGAGCTTTACGACTTGGTCCCAATGTTAATTTGTTGTAACTTGTGGACTTTTCAAAACAAATTCATGGCTGAGGGTGATGTTGCAGCCCGTATCTATCACAATCCATTCCATCACAGCAGCCATGAATAACTCTAACATGAACAAAGGTTTTTTGGCGGCTCAATCATCATATTTTACCCTGCACACGGTCAGGAAACCTTGCCCTAGACTCTCGTATATTGCTTGGGTCAAACTGAGGCTTGGAAGAGTAAAATTTAATGTTAACAGATCCTCAGTAAGCAATCTGGGACAAGCTAGTGGTGGTGATGTTATTCGAGACTCTAATGGCATAGGCGATCACCGGTTCTTACTCTTCTTTGGATAGCAAAACTAGTCTTAAAGCCAAGTCATTTGAATTGTTTTGTCATTACAGCTTAGAGATTGAAGTAGAGACAGATTCACTGGTTTTATTCAATATGGTGACAAGAAAATCACATACCTCTTGGAAGGTGGATTCTTTGATTCTTAACATTCTGCATCACATGCCACATGGTATATTCCATTTATCTCATATCTATAGGGAAGCTAATGGAGTGGATGACATGTTAGCAAAAATGAGGAGTGGTTCGACCTCAGCAGACATCACTTTCTCATCAACGAGTATTCCCAATACTTTGACTGGTGCTCTTCGGGTAGATGCACTTGGATGTCCTAGTTTTACAAAAGTGAAGTGATTTTTATTGTTATTTTCTCATTGCTTACACTTAGTATTTTACTGCAAAAGATCTTGGCCTAGTCTCATCTTTGTACACTTTTCTCTTGAAATTAATAAAAATTGGGAGTAGTGCCTTCCATCATCTAGCCCCCACTAAGGTTTCAATGGTTACCTAATTTAAAAAAATTATTTGTATATATTTACATATATATGGGAGATAATTAAGATAGAAAAGCACAAAACACTCATCCAACAAGAAAAACCTACAAAGGTAAGCCTGCTCTCATATTTTCTGATAAAGAAATTGCATAACTCTCCGAGCCATTTAAATATGCACTCATCGAAAAATTCCCTAGAGGTTAACTGAGCATGGCTTTAATGGGAAAGGATTTTTTATCAGTCAGGTTCAAGGGTATCTTCACCCTAGGGTTCTTGGATCATTACCATGTTGTCATCAGATTTGACTTAGACGAGGACAATTGTCGCCGTTGGATGAGAAAATTTTGGAGCTTTCAAGGTCTCAAATGGACTCCTGACTTTCATGTGGATATCGACTCCCTTGTATTGTCCTTGTAGGTCTCTCTTGAAAAATTACCAACGCACTACTATGACAAAAGAACCCTATATTCAATTGCCAAACTCATCGGAGAACCGTTGATTTGTTAAATGTGTATAATTTGACGCTACAACTATCTTTCACTCTTGCCGAAAAGTGGCACTTCTTGTGTTGAAGTGGACATTCTAAAACCTATGTTGAAATGCTTCTGGATTGGGAATGAGAACACAGGTAGATGGCAACATATCCAGTATGAGAATATTCCTCAATATAGCACGACATGTAACAAGTTGGGACATGATCAAAAGAATTGTTTGATGAATCAACCTGATAGGGATAAGGAAAAGGAGCCGGCCAACGAGATAGCCAATAGAGAAAATTCCACCTAGAAGGATACCACACAAACTAAAGATTAGCACATTTGGGTAACCAAGGTTCCTGCCAATCCATAGCTGGCCAAAACCCTAGCCACCAAACATGCCGGCAAAAGTTCACAAGACCTAGCCACAAAACCTACTAGCGAAGAAAACCCTGCCACACAACCAAATACCCTGGCGGGTGATGGCTCTTAAGACACAATACTTACCTCAGAAAACCCAGCAGCAAAGGACCCATAATCAAAATCATTAATCTTCCCAACTGTTGGAACCGTAGCCAGAACCTTAACCGGCAAAACTACAGCCAAAAACGACAAAATCACTTCTGGTACCCTAGTCAGAATAAACACAACACATATCCCTGATGACCAACAAATTCCCTCACCCAACCCTAGACCAGTTCGACATGCCTTTACCGAATGCCTATTATCAAACCCAAACTCGAATGCTATCATAGATGAGCTCTTGGCTCTACCTACGGCCAATCAATGATTGGAATCCACTCGAGATTATCAAAACACCTCCTTGTTAAAATGGTATGAAGATTTTCATAACTTTGATTCAGGCATGGAAGGGGATAATTCGCATGCCATGCACAACTAGTCTGTGCCATCTCAAGGGATTCAGGAATTTTCACAAGCTATTTTCTCTCGACCAGGCCCCAGCCCAAGGTTGCCATTCATGATTAGGATCAGTGGGAGCCAGTTAGTTGGTAAAAGAAAGACTATACCGCCACCAGAACAATCCAGATTCAGCTTAGCGCCAAGTCTGAATGTTAACACAAACGATACCCCGGCAGGTTCTCATGTATAACATCCTTCTTTGGAATGTTAGAGGTATTGGTGGTACGACCTTGCATCTACATTAAAATATTTATTCAACTTTATCATTTAGCTTTTATTTAAATAATGGAGTCTCTGGATAATGCTTCTCGAGTGGCGGATAATAGCAAACGGCTTGGGTTCACAAAATTTTTGGTTAATTCTTCTAATAAGATTTGGCTGCTTTTGAAAGACAATTTTAAGGTTTTTGTTCAACAGAATAAGGATCAATTCTTACATGTGTTTATGACTAACACTTCTTGGACCAGAAGTATGCGTGCTACATTTATTTATGCAAAATGTACACGTCAGGAGTGTTTACCATTTTGGTGTTCCCTACCAGATTTTTCGGCACGATACCAGGGGTCGTGGCTCTGGGGTGGTCACTTTAATAGTGTCATCTGGCCTAATGAGCATATTGGTAGGGGGATATTTGATAGCCGAGCCTCAGACGATTTCAGCTCAAGCTGGACATCCATTAGTGTCATATGCTCGAGTTACCCTTCACGGGCAACTGTCACACATAGAAAGGTATGAGGCATGGTGGCCCATTCTGGAAGCGCCTTGACAGAGAACATGTCAATCAGGAATGGCTCAGTTTATTCCCGGAAGCTTCAATCCAGCACCTAAACCGCACATCATCAGATCATGTGCCAATTCTGCTGAAATAGAATCTTAGCATAGAGAATTAGGGGCCAACACCATTTAAATTTCAACATATGTGGGTATGTCATCATACTTTCCTAGATATGGTCCACGACTCCTGGCAGATGCCAATGTATGGTAATGGTATGCATGTCCTATCTGGCAAACTAAAAAGGCTTAAACTTGCTCTTAAAAAATTGAACAAAGAAGTTTTTGGTAATAAGTATGATAATATTGTACAAGCTGAAAATTTTGTTGAGTAGAAAGAATAGGAATATCAGGAGGACCCCTTCTCGCAGAACAGGGAAACCTTACACCAGGCACAGGCAGATTTGAGTTTGGGCATCTTTGATCGGAAGAGGAGTTTATACATCAGACAGCTCGTATCAAGTGGCTCAAAGAAGGGGACTCCAATACAATTTTTTTCATACCACTTTACGTGAAAAGCATGCGAGGTTAGCCATTTAATCAAGGACTCGGAAGTGCGATAGATCGAATAGGAACAAGCTATTAGAGATGAAGCCGTTTCTTTTTTCCAATACTTGTTGTCCTCCAAACCCCATGACCAATCAGCACCGGACTGTAATCTAGAAAGCATTCCTTCCTGTGTGACTAATGAAAAAAATGCAGAATAATTGAAGCGGTAGCCATTGAAGAGGTGAAAGAAGCGGTTTTCCACCTCCACAAACAAAATGCAGCTAGCCCAGATGGGTTCTGAGGATATTTTTTGTGGCATGCTGGGACATAATAGCAATGAATCTTCTTAGTGCCGTGCGGGACTTCTTCACGAGATCTGTTATCCCTAGAACCGTGGCTGGCACTGTGATACCCAAAATATCCTTGTCATACACTTTAGTCATGTTAATATTGAGGATTAGAAATTTTTGGGGTCAATTTATAATTAGAGCAAAGGTTGGGGGTCAAATCTAATTAAACTAGTTTATATACTACTAAACAATTTTCTTCTTCTATTTTCCTAATTATTCCACTTAGAGCAAGGGTTTCACTTCCAAGAGCTTGAGAGAAGAGGAGAAACAACAAATTCAACCACAAATTTCCATAATTGAGGTAAGAAATTCATTCTTTCTTGAGTTTAATTAACTAATTTGATGGATTAAGAGATGGGGTTTAGGAATTTTTCAAGAATATTGTGGGTTTCAAAATCGTAGCTTGCGGTGATGATTTAATGGTTAGAATTGGTGTACTTGGATTTCTTTTCTTGCACTTTGTTGTTAAAGTTAAACCTATGGATGTATGTGTTGAATTTAAAGGATTTGGATGGTTTGATAACCAAGAAAAAGGCAAGAAATATGCGAAATTCGTAGCTGAAAATTCGCAGACAGAACTGCGTACGATGCAACGCAAACTTTAGAAAATTGATCATATCTCAGCGTAGGAATATCGAAATTTCACACCGTTTGTTGCGTTGGAAACTAGACTCGCAGCCCTTCGAAAAGGTATAAAGATGTTGTTCTGTTTCTCAGTATATTAACAGAAGTTTGTCCATAAAGTGGACTAAAAATCTGGTTCTGCAGCAGAGTATTTTCTGAATTGCGAGCCATTTTTGAGCAAGTTGTGTTTTGAACTGGGAAATGTTGTCTTCTTGAAACATCTAGTAAATTGAGTCCAGTTTCTATCGGAATCAGTTTTGTGGCTTTTGGACGAATATAACTTGAGTTATGGTCATTTTTGTTCAGCACTGTCAATTCTGAAAATATCATAGTTAGCCTTGTTATGCTATAGATCATGACTTATTAGAATTTAATGAGGCTAATATTATTTTAGATTACCTTTTAGGTTATGAGGAGATGGTTTATGTTCTGATTTTATTATTTAGGAAGGATTAACGGGAGTTCAAGTAGCTTCGGATTCTAATTGGAAATATTTTGATTAGTTGGTAAGTGGCTTGTTCATATTTCTATTGTTTTTAAAACCGATTTCTTAATTACTTTTGTACTAAATGATTGTTAATGCTTTGAAAATCTATTTGTGTATGAAATTGGATTGAGCATATGGATAATTTGTTTGGTGATTATATGTCTGTGAATGATTGTTTATTATGCTATCTTTGGTACCATTGGATTCATTAAGCTAGTAAAGGAATGGGAAAGGCTATTAAATTGCTATGTTAAAATGTCGGTATGGCCCTTCCACGGGATACAATAGTGGACAAACGGCCCTGTCACGGGTTATAATAGTGACCGTAGTATGATATCCGGAACTACGTTTAACCGACATATGGCCCTACCACGGGTAAGAATAGTGCGTTACGGCCCTGTCACAGGCTATAATAGTAACCATAGCATATTCTTTAGCTGAAGGCAAATGAAAAAAGAAATAGATTATAAGAATTAAATAGAACAAAATATGAGAGAAAATGTGTCTATTATAGTTGTGTATGCCATGCATATATGATGCTTGATTGTGGTTAAATGATTGTTGTGAAATGATTTTCATGAAAAGTAATATACACTTTTAACGTGCTCAATCCAGTGGTGATATGAGTGAGTTACTTACTGAGCAAATGAAAGCTCATCCCACTTACCTTATGCCCTTGCATGATCACGTTTAGATCGCTTTCTGACGGAGTTTTGATATACTAGCGAGTAGAATTAGGTTTGTTATATTTCACCTTGTTTAGAAAGTCTTGTGTAGTTGTATATATATAAGGCTATGGTGATTCTAGTGGGATGTTATGATTATGCTTTTCTTCTAGGTTGAAGATTTGTGGTGTTCATGGTTTGAATTAATGTAAATATTTGGGTTTGTATTTATACAGGTTGTGTATGTATATTTTGGCAATTGTTACTTATAAGCGGGATAGACGGCTTTGTATCCTCTTGGGAGAGTATGCCTGTGCCACACTCTAAATTACAGTTATTTTAATTATGCCGAATTTGGGGTGTGACATTTAGTGGTATCAGAGCCTATGATTTGGGAATTTTCATAGTGTTAAGCATGAATTGATTGTTTGTTGAAGTTTAGGTCGAATGAAAGTTGTTTTGAGGTTTATGAATACTAATATCATGACTTTGTACTCTAGGTCATGGAAATGGCACGAAAGAGGAAGAATGTAGATACCGCTACTAGGACTGGAGATGATGAGATTCACGATGCAGAAATGGAGGTTCCACTAATTAACTTAGTGCATGGAAGTAGAAATGCAGCTTCAAGAGTTGACCAGGGTATACCTAGGGCAGAAGAAGCTACTTTTAATGTTGAAACAGCTGCAACTAGCAGTCAGGCAGTAGATCAGGGATTCTAAGGAAAGAGAAGCTATATGCTAAATTCAGCAAATGTGAATTTTTGCTCAAGAGCATAGCATTTTTGGGTCATGTAATATCAGAGAATGGTGTTTCGGTTGATCCTAAAAAGATTGAAACCATGTGTCTATTGGCCTCGACCAACCCTTGCTCTAAGTTAGAAGTTTCTTCTTCCATGGCTAAGATACTTCTGTCTCTTATACACATCTAGATGTGTATAAGAGACAGGTTAATACACCAGAGATGACCAAAATTTGAATGGACTTCAGAATGTGAGAGAAGTTTTCAAGAGTTGAAGCAGAAACTAATTTCAGCTCCGATTTTAACGTTGCCATCAGGGATGGGAGGTTTTACCATCTACAGTGACGCATCTAGCAAAGGATTAGGGTGTGTTCTTATGCAAAATGAGAAAGTGATTGCATATGCTTCTCGCCAACTGAAACCATATGAACAGAATTATCCTACTCATGATTTGGAATTGGTGGCTGTGGTGTTTGCTTTGAAGATTTGGAGACATTATCTATATGGGGAGCAATGCAAAATATTTACAGATCACAAGAGCTTAAAATATCTATTTACTCAGAAAGAGTTAAATATGAGGCAACGTAGATGGTTGGAATTAACAGCACAATGCTTAAGGATTATGATTTGACCATCAGTTACCATCCAGGCAAAGCAAATAAGGTAGCAGATGCATTGAGCAGAAAGCCTACCTCCAATATGGCTTCTATGTTACTAACCAAAAGGATATTATAAAAGATTTAGAGTGGTAGGAGCCAGAAGTCGTTTACTCAGTGACTTAATTAGATTTGATGGTCTAATTGCTCAACCATCATTAGTTGAGCTAATTAAAATCTCTCAGACTTATGACGATGCCTAGATGAAAATAAAACAAAAGGTTGAGGAGGGATCTCAACAAGATTTCCACATTCATGATGATGATAGCCTATGGATGAAAGGTCGATTATGTGTCCCTAACGATCCAAAATTAAGGAAAAATGTACTAGAAGAAGCTCATAATTCTAAGTTCTCCATACATCCGGGCAGTACAAAAATGTATAGAGACCTGAAACAACATTTCTGGTGGAATGGTATGAAACGAGAGGTGGCTGAATTTGTGGCCAAATGTCTAGTACTCTGCCAGCAGGTAAAAGCTGAGCATCAACGACCAGGTGGATTACTAAAACCTCTTGATATACCAATGTGGAAATGGGAGCATGTTTCTATGAATTTTGTGGTTGGATTGCCTAAGACTAGGCAAGGTAATGATACAATATGGGTGATTGTTGACAGACTTACTAAAACTGCTCATTTTCTACCTATGCGGGCTACTACGCCAATGGAGAAATGAGTCACGATGTACATGGATCATATAGTGAGACCTCATGGTGTACCCATCAGTATTGTATCTGATCGAGATCCTCGATTTGTATATGGATTTTGGGAAAGTTTTCAGCTGGCCATGGGGACCAATTTGAAGATTAGCACACTATTTCACCCTCAAACAGATGGGCAAACGGAGAGGACAATTCAAACTCTAGAAGACATGTTGAGAGCTTGTGCGATTGACTTTAAAGGTAATTGGGATGAATATCTCACTCTCATAGAGTTTTCTTACAACAATAGCTATTAGGCAAGCATCCTTAGGTATGGCTCCCTATGAAGCTCTTTATGGGAGGAAGTCTAGATCTCCCTTATATTGGGATGAGGTCGGTGAGAAACAAATTACTGGACCAGAATTAATCCAGTTAACTCTTGAGAAAATTCCATTAATAAGGGAGAGAATCAAGATAGCTCAAGACAGACAAAAGAGTTGGGCAGACTTGAAGCGAAGGGACCTTGAATTTCAACAAGGCGACTTTGTTTATCTCAAGGTGTCTCCCATGAAAAGGGTGATTAGATTTGGGAAGAAAAGGAAATTAAGTCCACGGTATATTGGTCCATTTGAAATTCTCAATCGAGTTGGAGATTTGGCGTATAGACTTGCTCTACCTCCTGAATTGTCAAGGGTGCATAATGTGTTTCATGTATCATTATTAAGGAAGTATATATCCGATCCCAGTCATGTACTGGAATATAAACCATTGCAGATACAAGAGAACTTGATGTATGAAGAAGTTCCAGTTCGAATTGTAGATTATAAGGATCAAGTTCTCCGTCGGCGTACAATACCATCCGTTAAAGTTCAGTGGTCCAACCATACTCCATGGGAAGCAACGTGGGAGCTAGAAGAGGAGATGAGAAAGAAATATCCTCATTTGTTTCAAGAATCAGGTATGTTAAGTTTCGAGGACGAAACTTCTTATAACGAGGGTAGAATGTGATACCCAAAATATCCTTGTCATACTTTAGTCATGTTAATATTGAGGATTAGAAATTTTTGGGGTCAATTTATAATTAGAGCAAAGGTTGGGGGTCAAATCTAATTAAACTAGTTTATATACTACTAAACAATTTTCTTCTTCTATTTTCCTAATTATTCCACTTAGAGCAAGGGTTTCACTTCCAAGAGCTTGAGAGAAGAGGAGAAACAACAAATTCAACCACAAATTTCCATAATTGAGGTAAGAAATTCATTCTTTCTTGAGTTTAATTAACTAATTTGATGGATTAAGAGATGGGGTTTAGGAATTTTTCAAGAATATTGTTGGGTTTCAAAATCTTAGCTTGCGGTGATGATTTAATGGTTAGAATTGGTGTACTTGGATTTCTTTTCTTGCACTTTGTTGTTAAAGTTAAACCTATGGATGTATGTGTTGAATTTAAAGGATTTGGATGGTTTGATAACCAAGAAAAAGGCAAGAAATATGCGAAATTCGTAGCTGAAAATTCGCAGACAGAACTGCGTAACTTTAGAAAATTGATCATATCTCAGCGTAGGAATATCGAAATTCCACACCGTTTGTTGCGTTGGAAACTAGACTCGCAGCCCTTCGAAAAGGTATAAAGATGTTGTTCTGTTTCTCAGTGTATTAACAGAAGTTCGTCCATAAAGTGGACTGAAAATCTGGTTCTGCAGCAGAGTATTTTCTGAATTGCGAGCCATTTTTGAGCAAGTTGTGTTTTGAACTGGGAAATGTTGTCTTCTTGAAACATCTAGTAAATTGAGTCCAGTTTCTATCGGAATCAGTTTTGTGGCTTTTGGACGTTCAATATAACTTGAGTTATGGTCATTTTTGTTCAGCACTGTCAATTCTGAAAATATCATAGTTAGCCTTGTTATGCTATAGATCATGACTTATTAGAATTTAATGAGGCTAATATTATTTTAGATTACCTTTTAGGTTATGAGGAGATGGTTTATGTTCTGATTTTATTATTTAGGAAGGATTAACGGGAGTTCAAGTAGCTTGGATTCTAATTGGAAACATTTTGATTAGTTGGTAAGTGGCTTGTTCATATTTCTATTGTTTTTAAAACCGATTTCTTAATTACTTTTGTATTAAATGATTGTTAATGCTTTGAAAATCTATTTGTGTATGAAATTGGATTGAGCATATGGATAACTTGTTTGGTGATTATATGTCTGTGAATGATTGTTTATTATGCTATCTTTGGTACCATTGGATTCATTAAGCTAGTAAAGGAATGGGAAAGGCTATTAAATTGCTATGTTAAAATGTCGGTATGGCCCTTCCACGGGATACAATAGCATTCTTATGTGGACAAACGGCCCTGTCACGGGTTATAATAGTGACCGTAGTATGATATCCGGAACTACGTTTAACCGACATATGGCCCTACCACGGGTAAGAATAGTGGGTTACGGCCCTGTCACGGGTTATAATAGTGACCATAGTATATTCTTTAGCTGAAGGCAAATGAAAAAGAAATAGATTGTAAGAATTAAATAGAACAAAATATGAGAAAATGTGTCTATTATAGTTGTGTATGCCATGCATATATGATGCTTGATTGTGGTTAAATGATTGTTGTGAAATGATTTTCATGAAAAGTAATATACACTTTTAACGTGCTCAATCCAGTGGTGATATGAGTGAGTTACTTACTGAGCAAATAAAAGCTCATCCCACTTACCTTATGCCCTTGCAGGTGATCACGTTTAGATCGCTTTCTGACGGAGTTTTGATATACTAGCGAGTAGAATTAGGTTTGTTATATTTCACCTGTTTTAGAAAGTCTTGTGTAGTTGTATATATATAAGGCTGATTATGGTGATTCTAGTGGGATGTTATGATTATGCTTTTCTTCTAGGTTGAAGATTTGTGGTGTTCATGGTTTGAATTTATGTAAATATTTGGGTTTGTATTTATACAGGTTGTGTATGTATGTTTTGGCAATTGTTACTTATAAGCGGGATAGACTGCTTTGTATTCTCTTGGGAGGGTATGCCGGTGCCACACTCTAAATTACAGGTTGTTTTAATTATGCCGAATTTGGGGTGTAACAGGCACCTTGACTGTGCTACTACCCAGGAAATAGAATCCGATATCTTTTGCTAATTTTTTGCCAATTTCACTTTGTAATTTTGTCAATAAAATTTCTTCAAAGGTCTTGGCTAACAAGTTATTGCTTTGGCTGCATTTCTTAATCTCTCCAGATTATTTTGCTTTTGTAGGGGATACGGGTATAGCAGACAATATTCTTCTGGCATAGGAATTGATGCATTCTTTGGATAGGAAGGTAAGAGGTCACAATTTGATCTTCAACTTAGACATGAAAGTCTGTTAATGCAAGCTTTTGATTGAGTGTCTTGGCATTTCCTGGAGCAATTATTACCTAAATTTAGTTTAGCTTCTCATTTTACATCACCAATTCTTGCGAATTTGAGACATGCATGATTTTCTGTTTTGGTCAACGATAATGTGGCTATTTTTTTCAAGGCATTGAGGGGTATCAAGGAAAGGGACACCCTCTCGCCTTAGTAATTCATTCTACGTTTAGAGGTATTAAGTAGAGGATTACGTCAACTTCAGCTGAATAACTCTCTCTTTCATTATGCTCTGCCGAGGTGTAGTAGGCCTGTTAATCACCTGGCTTTTGCAAATGATCTTGTGCTATTACACGTGGAGAAAGGAGGACTGTTAAGGTGCTACTAGATTTCAGGAGACCTATCAAGCGGGTTCTGGCAAAAAAATCAACAAATCAAAAAGCTTCATTATTGCGGGAAAGCATTATCGTGTAGTTCGTGGCCTTGAAAGATTGACGTGCATTCAATCTAGGGCACATCACTTATAATACCTTGGGTACCCGTTATTTGCGGGAAGGAGGAAATTCGTGTATTTTCATGACATTAAGTATTCGTTTATGTCCAAATTGGCAGGGTAGAAAACCAAGCTTCTCTCTCCCGGTGGCAAGTTGATTTTAATCAAGCACGTCTTATCCTCTATCCCAACGCATGTTTTGTTAGTCATGGACCCTCTCAAAATAGTTTTGCATCAATTAGAAAAATTAATGGCAAACTTTTTTTTCAGGGGGGAAGAAGAGAACACACTGAAACGGCATTGGAAAAGTTGGAAATCTCTGTGCGGACCAACTACGAAAACGGGTTAGGTGTTTGCCATCTGGAAGACGGGGAATGTTCCGTTTCCATTAAAACTTTGGTGGAATTTTTTTACCTCTAACTCTCTTTGGGCACGGTTTATGAGGCTAAGGTATATGCCAAGAGGTAATCCTGCCAATCTGAGCCCAATATGGAGATGTATGCAAAAAGTGAAAGATATTGCAATGGCACATACGCAAACCGAAGAGTACTCATAGTATCCGAAACGGCGAGGCGTCATTCTAGGATACAAATTGGATGGCGATAGGAGCTCTCTCATAGGGCAAGATGACTATTGACTAGCCACATATCAAGATTAATGAGATTTTTTTCAATGAGGTAGGTTGGATTCTAGACAGTTTAGTCCATCAAGTCTCAGTCGAAGAGGTGCAAATGTTGTTGCAAAAACATGTATTCCTCTCGAATGATCCTGATGAGCTCACTTGGTAGCCAACGACAATGGGAAAATTCATTCTATCATCAACCTATGATACCATTTAGAATCCTCATGCCACTCCAGCTTCAAGGAGTGAACGGATACTAGTCAAAATCTCTATCTTCATGTGGCGGTTACTCAATGGACTTCTTCCTTTTCCGAATGTATTCATGAAAGTGGGTTTTAACATGGTTTCGAAATGTCTGTTTTGCCGTTCTTTGGAATTATTAGAACATGTCTTCCCTTCATGCCCTTTTTCCCTAGTAGTGTGGGATCATTTTTTGTCTTTTTTTGGGCAGCCATGCATCTGAGGACACCCCATATTCTTTCGCAGTTTCAATCATAGTGGATTACTGCTCCTCTACTCGAATTAATAAGGCTCTCTTAGATTCTATGCCTTCTTTTATAAGTTGGGAAATATGGAAAGCGCACAACCTGGTTTTTTTCCATGACTCAACGTCCCATGCGGAGATAATATTTTGGGTAAACCAAGATTTGCAAGCACTCTATCTGACACCAGGTACAACACTCAACCAGCAAACAAATAGTGGAGCACATCGCACTTTTGCTAAGGCCATTTCACGGAGCCCTCCTCCCGTAAATTATCACAAGATTAATTTGGATGGATCTTCTCTTGGCAATCCTGGCCCAGCAGGAGGTGGGGGAACGATCCACGACCATCATTGTAATTTCTGTTTTGGATTTTTAGAGTTTTATGGCCATTCCACTTCAACTAAAGTAGAATTTTGTGCCCTGGTTTTGGAGTTAAATGGAGCATAACCAACAGCTACGACATCCCTTATTATAGATTCTGATTTGTAAGTTTTGGTTGACACGATTCTTAAGCATTCAAAGCCACCTTGGCGGCAAGAAGCTTGGATTAGACAATATTTCACCTTGAAGGATCAACATCTCATTACAATTCAACGTCAATGCCGGCATACCAACTAAGTGGCGGATGCTTTGGCAAAGTTAGCTATTACCACCAACTCATCACACACTTTTGTATTTATCTCTCTGCCCCCACATGTTACAGGGTTGATTACATTAGATTCTATAGCTTTTCCATGCATTCAAATATGTAAAAGACTCCCATGTAACAAATTCATCCATCAATAAAGTTATATATATATATATATATATATAAACACAAACACACACATGCGATATGGAAGACCATGAAAAGTAGATTAGCTTTGACAATATCAGTTAATTTTGCTGCAAAAACTGAAATATAAAGGGGTAAAGGTGCATATTGGAATATTATAGTGGGGTAATGTGCTTATTCAAAACCTAGCAAAGCAAAAAAATAAAAAACTATAATCTTTCTCATCCCTTTACCCATACAATTTGCCAATTTCTTCTCATCCCTCTTGCCCCAGCCGCCACTACCACTACTACCCAACAATCTTCCACCCTCATTCCCAGATCATTAACTCTCCTCTCCACCTATACCATCAAATCCGCTAACCACAGTCCTTCCCAAACCCTAACCTGCCACACCTTCTTTCTTAAACCACGTCCTCAATCTTCTCAATCTATCTTCCCGTCCCTCTCGATCCTGCCATCATGCCCCTTTCCTCTTTCCCTATTCTATTCCAATCTCTCTCCTTCTCCCATCCCCATCCTCGACCTTCATCGTCCATGTTTCTATTTATTAGCTAAGTAGTATCTGGCCATTGACTATTTGCTAGGTAATCTGGAAGTTAAATGATGGATTGGTATCGATGTGCAGTCTATAATTTTATTCTTTTTCTAGAAAAGTGTTTTGAAATTGCTTAACTTTGAAGAATAAAAGTAAATTGTTGATCTTTCCATCAAAAAACTTCAACAAATGATATCCACCTTAATAATGATTTGTATTTACCATTTGCAGTTTTAATTTTCATTTATCCAATTGCTATGCTAATAAAAAAATTGCTATGGGAAGGATATGGAGTAGGCTTAGGCTTTTCTTTATTTTCAGTTTGACCACTATAGTTTCCAATTTGACCTAAAACTTTGTGATCTTTTTGCCAAAAAAATAATGTACGAAGGGCTAGGATGCGCATTTGAGAACCATAGTGGCGTAATGTCTCTATTTGGCAAACCACATAGGGATAAATTGCACTTTTTCCTTATCAAACCACAAAAAATAGGATTCAAGATTGTGATCAAGTGGGCAACCACTTGCAAAGACCTGTTTCAGACTTTCTTTGAAAAGAAACAAGATTCATGACTTATCTCCCCTAATAAAAAGATAGGAAAAAAAGGAAAGCAATAAAAGTATCTAAATAAAAATAGTTCAACTAAAGTGGTAGTTATACTTCCCTACTAAAATCCCAACCCCCTATTCCCGTCATAATTATTCCTTGGTTAATAATTTCAAGCTACAAACAAGTTGATAATAGTGAACTTTAATCTGTAACAAATATAGTTTTTTTCCTTCTTGACTAAAAAATTCGAAAAAATTCCAAAATAATCCTACTATGGTAATTGGTTATGGTATGGAAATCACATGTTTCAATGACATTATAAATTTTATAAGTTTTTTCTCTTTGAAAGCATAGTTGTCCCTTGTACTCTTAAAGTAAAGTTGCAAAATAGATAGGCGAAGCAGTCAATAGCAGTCTGTTCTCGCCTATCGACAACTAGCAGGTTACTTCCAAGCTCAAACCTATTTAAACATAATATTAATTTCTACATATTATACTTTCATGAGCATGAGGAAAACTATCTTACATCATTTCCTTGAAACAAAATGAAAAAGGAAATAAGAAAGATGTGGTCGTGATTGTTTTATTCATGATTAGCAATCAGTAAGGATAAGCCAGCAATTACGCCTTACACCTATTGCAATATCTTGGCACTTCGTGTGAGACTCATTTCTAATATGAGATCTCAATTGTTTTGTTTTATTTCATTTCCAATGACGTTTCTTGTTATGCATTTTTCCTACAGCCAATTGTTAAAACATTTAAAGTTTAGTTGATATTAATATTAATTATTTTGGCATCAATGGTTCTTATGTGAGTGCGACAGATTTCCATGTCATGGTGGAAAATTACAGAATGTGCAATTCTTATTGTCTTTTAGTATTGCCAAAATTTATTTTTGTAGACTTTAAACATTTATTCAAAAAATAAAATATTATTGATCAGCTAATTCGCGTGCTATGAACATGCATCATATGTTGTCAATAATTTATAAACTACACGAATTTCTACTCAAGAACAATAAGATAATCTATTTTTGAAAACCCAAAAATGGGGTTCAAGATGGTGATCAAATGAATAACCATTTGCAAAGTCCTTATTCAAATTTTCTTTGAACCTAAACAAGACTACTATATAACAACCCACTCTCTTAAAAAGATAGGAAAATAAGAAAATAAATGAAAGTAACGAAAGAAAAGATAGTATAAGTTGTAGTTGTATTTTCATCCAAAACCCCAACCCCGTATTCCTCCTGATAGTTGTCCTTTGGTTAATAGTTTCCAAGCTGGCCATAGTACTATGTGTTGCCATTCTGATAAATCCCTTCCTATCTTACACTTTATTTGCATTATGATATCCCCTGAGGCTTCTCGTACCAATACCACAATCACATGTAATTTTCATTTGATCTTCAAGGTACATAATGTTGCTCCTAGGACTTCAAATCCTACAAATTTTAGAGTATTAGGCTTGAAGTATGACAAGCTCATTTTGTCTAAGAAGTCCAAAAAACTATAAGAATTTGAATAATATATTACCACTATAAGAGATTGTTATTATAAATTAATTAAGGAATTCATTCATTGAATTTTGGTACCTAATTCTAGAAAATTTATTCTTAAAGAAAAAAAAGAAAAATGTATTAAACAAGATTTTCGATTATCTTAATGTATGTATTTTTTTTTTAAAAAGTCAATGTTAAACATGGAAAATAGTTGATAAAGAAAACTTTAATCCACAAAAATATAATTTTTTTCCTTCTTGACTAAAAAATTAGAAAAAACTCCAAAAGATGCCTACTATGGTAAATGGTTACAGTTTTAAAACCATATGTTCCAACAATATTATGAATTTTATAAATTTTTTCTCTTTGGAATCATAGTTGTCCCTTAAGATAATCTATATTTGAAAAATAAAAATAGGTTCCCAGATGGTGCTTAAATGAGTAACTATTTGCAAAGCCCATATTCAAACTTTCTTTGAACCAAAAAAAGACTAACGACCCACCCTCAATGCAAAGATAGAAAAACAAAACTCTTTGTAAAGAATAATTGTCCCTTGTGATCTCAAAGTAGAGTAGCGTACCTAAACATAAAATTTCCTACATATTATACTTCCATAAGAATGAGGAAATCTATTTTGCTTTTATGCCATATGTATTAGAATTTCCTACATATTATTCTTCCTAAAATTTTTGTGAGTGTTTTTGTCTATTTTACTTTTATGTATTAGAATGTGTTAGGATATGTTTATTAAGTGTTTTAGTACATATTTGAGTGTTAATTAGTATATTTTATTAGGTTCTTGTATTTAAACTTGTGTCATGTCTTTAACCTAATTTCTTTGGGAACTAAGTTTTCATTCGTCTTTGTTTGTCTTTCGTTTTTTGGCCTCTTCTGTGAAAATTTTATTTAAATGTTTAGCAGTTATTTTAATTATTTATTATAACTAATAATGTTTTCCTATGTGTTAGGTTCGTGTGAAAAAAACAATCCATCAATCGGACGTTAAATGAAGATTTTTGATACAAAACTGTGAAGTACTGTAAAGTGCTGCATAAGTTACAATCAGTGTCACAACATCGAGATTTGATGTCACGACACTAACGGCAGCTGGGGAAAAAATAACTTCGTTTGTGGCATATTTTTACTCCATTATTACCCCACAACCCTTGCACAATTTATACCCCTTTTAATTCTCATTAAGGCATAAAAAAACCAATAGAAATCTAGTAGGAGTAGACTAGAACAGAGACTAGTTTCTTCCTTTTTCCTTTCCATTTGGGAAGGATTTTCTTAGATTAGAGTAGGATTTCTTATTTCTCTTTCTTGTAATCTTAATTTCCTAGTTAAATATTGAATCTTTTTAGTGGTAAGTACTTTATTTATGTTCAAACTCCTTTAATTAATCTTTCATTTCATATTTTACTTAGTTTAGTGAGTTAATTTCTTTCATTTAAATGCTTTCTTTACTTACTTTATTAGTTTAATTGGTAGAATAGTTCATAGGCTTTTAATTAAATTGCTTTCTTTACTTGATTTATTAGTGTAATTATTAAATTAGTATATGGGCTTTCTTTAAAAATGGTTTCTTAGTGATAATTTCTAGTTCAAATTAGTCAATTAATGTATTATAGTTTGATTGCCTTCCTTTATTTACTTTCTTCTACTTGCTTTCATAGTAGTAATTGGTAGATTAGTTAATGGATTTTCTTTAATTATGCTTCTTTAGTGGTAAATTGTAGTTTAGATTAGTTAATTACTTGATTAAGATCCTTTTTAATTTCTTTCTTTAATTGCTCTCTATAAATGCTTCCTTCTCAAATGCTTTCTTAGTATTAATCATTACTTTAATGCATTACATAGCATTTAAATTACTTTTTTAGTTTATTTAATATTAGTTTTAATTAAAACTCTTGTTTTAATCAACCACTTCAACTAGTAATCTAACCAAATAATTGGTACTTGCCGTACTAATCCTTGTGGGTATGATCCCCACTTCCGTTTACTGCTAGTTGACAACCGTATACTTGTCAGATGCCGCCTAATTGATAATAGGATTTAGGTATTTTTATAAATGATATAACTAGGTATTTTCAAAATGAGGGCATCAATAATATTAAAAATTCTATTTGCTGCTCATTTGCTCAACATGTTTGGTTCTTAGTTGAAGTTAATTCTTGGTTTTCCTTTGCTGGATGTTTTTTAAATTTACCACAAGCTGCAAGTTTGGTCCCTGCATTTATCACCTTCTTTGGAAGGGTCAATTATTTTATTGTATCCAACATATACTAGAATATTTGGCTTGCCTAAAATCAAAATTCCATAATGGCCTTGGTTGTCTGGGACATTAAAAATTGTTAGCTTGGACAAACTGGTGTGACACTTTTCTATCCATTATCTTTTGCATCTCTCGTGGTTCATGCTATTTGACCAATTCTTCCCAACCCTATATTGATCTCATGTGCTAACCTCCAATTGGTCTTTTCAAATTGAATATTGATGGGTCTTTAGCTAGAAATCCAAGTACGACAGGATTGGAGTTCTGTGAATTCTTTAGTGACTATTTTTTGTTGGTTTGCTCGATCTTTTGGCTTTCTAATTAATATAGAAGCTGAGGCATTGACTCTATTGAATGTCCTGTGCATTTTTCAATATTGTAATTGAGGTAGATTCATTACATAGTATTATTTTGTATGCTATTGGGAAATTGTTAGTTTCATGGAATGTAAGCACGACTATCAGGAATGTAAGTCATGTTTTTAGCTTGGAGGGTCTCAAATCCAACGTACCTATAGACAAGCAAATATTGTGGCGGATGTACTTGCTAGGCTAGGATATTCTTGATTCTGCCTCAAATTTTAGTATTTTATTTCAAGGTTAATTACATTTACCTTCCCTAAAGTTAGGCCAAATGATAACTCTAGGAAACTAGATTTATATAGACCCTAAACTTGATGGTTTAGCTAATAGTTTCAAGCATTTTTAGTGTTTTCGCTTGTGTTTTTGTCTATTTTTCTTTTGTATTAGAATGAGTTAGTATGTGTTTATTAAATGTTTTAGTACTTATTTAGGCATTAATTAGCATATTTTATTAGCTTCTTGTGTTTAGAGTTGTGTCAGCTCTTTAACCTAACTTCGTCGGAAGTTAGGTTTCGTTTGTCTTTGTTTGTGTTTCAATTTTTGGCCCATTTTGTGAGAATTTTATTTACATATTTATGAGTTATTTTAAGTGTTTGTTATAGCTAATATGTTCTCCTATGTATTAGGATCGCATCAAAAAAAATGGCGCATTAATCGGATGTTGGACGAAGATTTTCGAAGCAAAACTATGAAGTGCTATAGAAGTTGCAGTTTGATGTTGCAACACCTAATTTTGATGTCACAACACCAAGATGCTTGGTGCAAAAATGACTTTGTTTGGGGCTAATTTTTGCTATACAATTCTCTCACCACCATAGCACTATATACCCCTTTTAAACCTTATTTGAGGCATTACATAGCTTGTAAGAGTAGGCTAGATTAGAGAGTAATTTTCTTCCTTTTTCTTTCCCATTTAGGAAGGGTTTTCTTAGATTAGAATATATTAGGATATCTCTTTCTTGTAATTTTATTTTCCTCGCTGAAGATTGAAACTTTTTAGTGGTAAGTTCTTTATTTATGTCAAAATTTTTTTAGTTAATCTTTAGACATTTTACATTTCCTTGGTACAATTAGTCTAATTGCTTTCAAATAATTACTGCCTTTACATGATTTCTTAGTGTAGTTGATAGATTATTTTGTAGGTTTTCATTAATTATGTTTTTTGGTAGCAATTGGTAGTTTAGATTAGTTAATTAGGGTAGATTAGTTTATGGACTTTTCATTTTATTGCTTTCTTTACTTGCTTTTTTATTTTAATTGGTAGATTAGTACATGGGATTCCTTTAATCATGTTTTCTTAGTGCTAATTTGTAGTTCATGTTAGTTAATTGCTATTTAAAATTACTTTCTTTTTACATGCTTTCTTAGTATAGGTTATGGCTTTCTATAATTGTTGCTATTTAAACATACTATCTTTTTACATGCTTTCTTAGTATACGTTATGGCTTCCTATAATTGTGCTTGTTTAGGGATTATGAGTAGTCTAGATTAACTAATTGCTTACATAATATGCTTTTCATTTTAATTGTCCCCTTTTATTACTTTCTAATAGATACTTCCTTTTTAATTACTTTCTTATAAAATGCTTTCTTAGTATTTAATTTATACTTTAAATTGCTTCCTTAGTTCCATTAGTTCTAATTTTAGTTAAATCTTTTCTCTTAATCAATGCTTCAACTTGTAATCTAACCAAATAATCGATAATTATCGACCAATCCCTGTGGATACGATCGCTACTTCCCTTTACTACTAGTTGATAACTGTATAGATGCGGGATACTACCTTATTAGTAGTAGGATTTAGATGTGTTATAAATTTCATACCTAGGTATTTGCGCGTCACGTTTTTGGTGCCACTAGTAGCGATTGAACTCGGGTTGCCCGCACGATAGGCATGATAACTCTAGGAAACTCGAGTTATATGCAACCAAAACTTGATCGTTTTGCTACTAATTTGAAACATGTTTAGTGTTTTCGTGTATTTTTTTTATTTATTTTGCTTTTATGTGTTAGAATGTGTTAGTATGTGTTTATTCAATGATTTAGTACTTATTTGCAGGTCTTAATTAGGAAATTTTATTGGGTTCTTGTGCTCAAAATTGTGTCGTGTTTTTAACGTAACTTAACTTCATTGGGAGTTAGATTTTCGTTCGTCTTTGTTTGTCTTTCATTTTTTGGCCTATTTTGTGAGCATTTTGTTTATGTATTTAGGAGTTATTTTAAGTGTTTATTATAGCCAATAATGTTCTCCTATGTATTAGGGTCACATGGAAAAAAATTAGTGCCTCAATCGGACGTCGGACGAAGATTTTTGAAGCAAAACTATGAAGTGCTGCGAAAGTTTGCAGCTTGATGTCACGACACCGAATTTTGATGTTGCAACAGCAAGGCAACTGGAGCAAAAATTACTTTTTTCGGGGCTGATTTTTGTTGCACAATTCTCCCACTACCGTAACACTATATATACCACTTTTAAGCCTTATTTGAGGCATAACTTAGCTAGCAAAAGTAGGCTAGATTAGAGAGTAATTTTCTTTCGTTTTCCTTCTTATTTGGGGAGGAAGTTTTCTTAGATTAGAGTAAATTAGGATATCTCTTTCTCCTAATTTTATTTCCTAGCTGAAGATTGAAACATTTTAGTAGTAAGTTCTTTGTTTATGTTAAAACTCCTTTATTTAATTTTTAATTTCATGTTTCCTCTCATAATTAGTGTAATTGCTTTCATATAATTGCTCCCTTTACATGACTTCTTAGTGTAGTTGATATATTAGTTGGTGGGTTTTCATTAATTATGTTTTCTTAGTGGTAATTTGTAGTTTTGATTAGTTAATTAGGGTAAATTAATTTATGGGATTTCCATTTAATTGCTTTCTTTACTGGCTTGCTTAGTTTAATTGGTAGATTAGTACATAGGCTTCCTTTAATCATGTTTTCTTAGTGCTAATTTGTAGTTTAGGTTAGTTAATTGCTTTCTTTTTATATGCTTTCTTAGAATAGGTTATGGGCTTTCTATAATTGTGCTTGCTTAGGGATAGTGAGTAGCTTAGATTAACTAAATCTTGCTTTTTTAGTATTCTTTTCATTTAAATTGTTCCATTTAATTGCTTTTTAATGATACTTCCTTTTTAATTGCTTTCTTACAAAATGCTTTCTCTGTACTTAATCTTTACTTTAAATTGCTTCATTGGTTCCATTATTTCTAGTTTTAGCTAAATCTCTTCTCTTAATGAACCATTTCAACTTGTAATCTATCCAAATCATTGGTAATTATTGACCAATCCTTGTGGGTATGATCTCTACTTTTCTTTACTACTAGTTGACAACCGTGTACTTACAGGATGCTACCTACTTTCCTTTATCCCTAAAAACTAGTTGTTCAATCGTGGTTTGATCAAAAATCAAAAACTCGATATTTGTTGTGCGAAAAAATGTTTCTAAGCCTTCAATTCATAAGCACACACAGCTGCTTAAAATAATAAAGAAAGTCAACTGCCCCTCCATTTGATAACATTTGATTCTTAAATATATATCATACACTACTTAGCAATTGAGTCCATGTAGGACTAATGTTACAAAGCTGCTGCCTCGTCTTAAGCAAGAAAAAAACTAAATTGACTATTTTCAAATGAACAAAATAATTGGATTTGTCTAAAACAGAAATAGAAACCAAATTCTATCTAAAAGACAGTTCAACATATGTCTCTTTCAAATCCAAATAATATCCAATCTTTAATAATATCCAAAAGTCCATATTATTTCAACTTTAACTGGTTTGCCGTTGCCCATATAGATGAATCTTTCAACATCATTTGGCTTTCGATAATTCGGGCAACCCTACATAGACACACTACGTGAGTAGTAGAAACGAAGTCTATCCACTAAATATGTCTAGGTACTGAATCTAAATTAAGCTCAGAACAAACCAAAGTGAGAAGCGTACCTTTCTTCCCACGCCAAGCGTGATAATTAATATAGTCTTTCTTTATGTGTCTAGGATTCTTACAAAAGTAACGATCAAATTCCTTAGTTTGTTTCTTTTGTTGTTTCTTTTGAAGTGGACCATCCGTAACTTCTATATCACAAGGACTTTTTCTCTTTTTGTTTTTGTCCTTAAAGGTACTTGTCAAATGATCATTTTTAATCTCTTCTTACTTCAACCTTTCTTCTTCTTACACAATGAGAAATGAGCTCATAAGAGTCTATTTATTCTTTTTACAATTATAACTGATTTTAAATTGACTGAATTGTGAAACAAGATAGATCAAAACTAAATGCACGAGCACGTTTTCAGACATCTCTAACTTTAGTGCCTTAGGTTTTGAAACAAGATTAGACATCTCTGGGATGTACTCCCTTATGTTTCATTCTCCTTTATATTTCATTCAAATCAAGTTCGATAAAATCGTATTTGTTTCAACTTTTTCGTTTTTGACAAAAAGCTTTTAATTTTCTTAAAACATTCCTTGGCAGTAACCTTTTCGGACACATCGTCTCTGTAGTTTTTTAAAATTGCACGCTTCATAATCATAAGGTTCATGCAATTTGAACAATCCTATTTTTTCATTGTCTAATTTTTTTCTTTTTGGAACTATTATGATCCATAAGAGTAGCATATTATTCAATCCTTAGTGCAAGGTCGAGACCCATTCAATCAAGAACGATTAGAACATTCTCTTTCCATTTCTTAGTAGAAAAGTTTAATTAAGCAGTCCTTGGGATTGGAAAAGAGGAACTTCAACTATGAGGATGCCATTGGATTCTAGGATCTTTATACCAGCCATTACATTCAAGACCATGGGCATTGCATCTTGGGAAGGTCGAGATCACAGTTCAAGAGTGGGGAACAAATATGATTTGACGACTGCTAATCAAAACTCCAGGAACAAGGATTAGTTTTGATTAATTATGATGTTATGTTGATTTTATGAGCATGAGATGCTTTGTCGACTTTTATGAACTTTTTTTTTTTACGTGAATTCATTTACTATTGAATTTGCTTACAGTTACTTTAATTTGTGGTATTCAAGATTTTCTTTTAACTTTTTTAATGAAAAGGTTGAAGATGGTATTGTTTCTACTACATGTAATCTTTTGTTTGTAGATCTACAGGTCAATATATAAATAAAAAAGTTAAGATTATCTTTATCTCCTTTTGGTTTATAATTAACAAGATTCAATCTGTTAGGAAGCTACTAGTACTACAAATTTATATTTACTAGTAAAATTTAATTTTTACAAAATTTAATGTTGTGTCATCCAATCGATATTCAATCTCTTTTTATTGTTTGAGTTATGTAATTATTGGTAGTCTATTTTCTTTTTGAACTCAGAGTTAATATGGATTTCTTTTTTTATTTTTGTACTATTCGTTGCACTATACCAGCTTTTTTTTGAAGCTACAAAGTCCATCTCAAATAAATGAAACACATTTCAAGTATTTTAATCCTTTTTTTTTTTTTTTTATCTAGAATGAAGTATTTTAATCTTAGTATTAACTTTAAAAAAAAAATCTAAATACCACATTTGTTTCCTTTTAAGTATCACTTTAGTAAAAAAAAATTTATTTCATTTTAAGTGTCAGTTTAGAATCAATGAAATATTAATTGATTTTTACTAATTTGTAAATTTTACCTGTAGCTTTTTCTAACTCTATTAATTACTCAACTTGTAATTAATGTTAGAATTTTTTTAATTTATTATTAGTCAAAAGGATAATTTACATATAAGATCAACTTTGTCAAAAATTTAGGTTATCTAATTGTAATCTTAATATCTGTATTAAATAATAAAGTGACACTTAAAATAAAATAGAAGTAATATTTTCAATATGATATTTGATTTTTATGCAAAAACATGGGGCAATGACTAGTTAACAAATGCTACGGTAGCAATAACATTGCCCTATCCTTGGCATAGCCATGGCTACCTCACATAGTCCACGTGTTGCATAACCATTTGAGACCGCCCCTATTGGCTTCTTCGGAAACTACGACAGAAAAATCCTTGTTTTTTTTTTCTTTTTCCCCCTAAATCTACATTTTGAAGTTGCAACCGTCAACTAATTAAACAATTGCATAACCATTTGAGACAGCGCCCCGATTGTCTCCTTAGGAAACTACGGCAAAAAAATCCCTATTTCCATAGATTCAGTACAAAAGAAACACGACTAATTCTAGACTGTTTTTAATATTCAATAGTCTGTAAAAGAAAGCTGTTTATTCTTAAAAATGGCGATTTACAACTCCATCTGTGAACTTTGTAATTAAAAGAAAATTTTATAATTCTATTGAGAAGATCATTCGGTTAGTTTTAAAAATTTATATAGTACAATCTCTTAAAATACATAATATTATATTATACAATCATTTAAAATACAAAGAAATGATTCCCTAAAAGAACTACAAAATTTTTCATAATTAAAACAAAATTCATGCCATTATTTTCTTATATGCATGTACATCTTCTAAAACATCTAACTCTTAATTAAACAATAAAAAACACAAGTAGGACCAGATCCAAACAAAAATCTCCCATTAAACTACAATTTCTCAAATGAAGAATTGAAATTTCTAGCACGAAAAGGCACACATCCTGTTTGGTTTTTGCTTAGAATTCTAAATTGTTCCGGTCAAGTAGTCTCTTATTATTTCTTTTCTTTTTTTTTGGGTCAAACGAGATTTTTGTTCACCATCATTTTCATGTTTTTCAGATATCCTCTCTCCCCCTTTCTTCAAATTACTCTGGTCTACCAACTGTCCAAATGAAGGAATAAATTGAAAGAGATCTGCATTTACATATTTGCTCTCTCCCTCACTTCCTAAATAGCCTAACACCTCGCATTGGATTAATAAGTGAGTTCAGTTAAACTCCATGCACCTTTAAACATGAACGAGGGCATTATGACTCTAGGGAAATTATAATAGACAATTTTCGTAAACCCAGTGACATTGCAATATTTTGATGCCAGACATGAATGTTCGAGGGTACAAAGAACAAGAAGATAAAACTTGTCCATCAACCTGCTGCTTAACATCAAAGAAGATTCTCTCTAGTTTTACTCAATGGCCCAAGGGCAGATAATGCAGTGTATATTTAGCTTAAAACATTCTACGCTCCATCTGGCTGGATGAAAGGGATTTGCAATCTCATCTGTGCCATCCGTAGGAGATACAAGCATGACTGCAGTTCCCCTACAAACCTGCAAGCAAAAAAAAAAAAATTAACGAAAAAGGAATGAAAATACAAAACCTAAACTGTCTAGTGCTGTTTTGACAGGAGGGCCATTGGAGGTCAGTAAACATAATGAATAAAAATGGTCCCTGAAAGATTATGATTTAAAATTTCAGATAGCATGGAAGGTAGGAAGGAAGGAGAAGAACAGAAAACTTAAGAAACCATTTTCAAGATTCAAGGGATACTGTTTAATTTTACTCAAAAAAAAATTCTACCTGCACTGTTGCAATAGAACTAGCAATTGAAACCTACGATACAGGATCACTTGCTACTTTTTATTCCCATACGAGTTTGAAGATGTGAAAGCTGAACTCCAAAATGCCATTAAATTCACAACTTTATATCATCAGAAAACTAAGTGTTAAAACTTCATGATGATTTCAAACTGCATTCTAGTGTATGTTTCTGTTACAATGAAAACCTACCTAGCTCTGCTTCTGATCACTGAGATATATCTAGGAAACAAGAGATAGAAAATAAATTTAGAAAACATACAATTAAGCCAAGGCGCCGGGTCTGATCGGTTGTCTTCAAGGGATCATCAGGATCTGCATCAATGAGGTTCCAACTTATTATTTAGCACAGTTACATGATAACAAGCAAAAAGTAAAGAGCAAATCTTTCCTATTCCGTTGGTGTAAACTCTTTTTACACCAACGGTTCACTATTTTGCACCACATCATTAATGAATCCTGGAAACCTGTTATAGCCTTCACCACTTAATAAATATTTTTAAATTAAATTAAATCTCTCATAAAATTAACATTATTAAAGAATATCATCTCAGTCATTGGCTTACTCCTTTCTATCCCGTTCTTAACTTACTAATTGGGGTGAAATAAATATGTGGCGTCTCTTCCTTTAACACAATAGGCTAAGAATTGGAATAAAATGTTCGATATGTTTAATAACCTTCCTTATCTTTCTAAGGTATGATGCTTATAATAGGTTTCTGCAGATTAAAGATCCTAATACAACTGTTCTCTTTTATCCAATAAACAAATTTTGTAGTTCCAAACGACCAGAAAAGCAAATTGGCCTTGTTGACATATATGATTAGATTAATTCTAATAAGGCAAGAACAACTCCTCAATGGGGGTGTTCACTTATTTCCCTGATATTTGATTCTTTCAAGCCTACACTTAACTTCTAGAGAGTAGAATCATATGTGACTACTGACAGAGAAAGAGCATGATTGGGAGGAAGAGGGGCATCAACAAATGGGGAGTTACAACAGAAGCGGAAGATGATGATAAAGGGGCACGAAGACTCGTAGGCTATAAGGAAACCTGGGTTTTGATATAGAATATTGAGTGTTTTTTTAAAAAAAATAAAAAATTAAGTTAAAAGCTCCACAAATAATTAACCGGCTCTAACAGGTTACCCATATTCATTAATGAGGTGGCAAAAATAGTGAAGTGTGGAGTCCGTTGGTGTAGAGTTTACACCGACGGTGTAGGGAAGATTTACTCAAAAATAAAACTGAAGTTCTGAGAGTTAAGAGAGAATGCAGTCACATAATAGGAATTACACAGCCTAGAGTCACTTTAAATATTATGGTTTTGAGCTCCCTAAAGCACCGAAAGAAAATCTAAGAAGATACTGCTCCTGCTTTTGAAAGCACAAATAGTATTTCAGAGGACAATTTGCTTCAAAATCAATATGATGGACAGAGAAGAAAAATGAAGGTAAAACAACACGATTTCTTACAAAAAAAAGTCCACTACAATTCTCTCCAAAGAGAAAATACTTCTAGACTTATAAGAGATCCTTGAAGGTAAAAGCACAATAAAACACAATGATCAACTATAATTGGAAGAAGAAGCCACAAGAGTCAATACTGACCCTGAGATCAGTTGGCTCTCGGCAAAACTAACTGGAAGCTATTCAATGGAATTTTCTTTCAGGAGATGCCTCAAATCTAGAAATAGAAATCTTAGCACAAAACCAGAAAAGATAACTTGCATGTTCATAACTCCAATGCATATTAATTCTTGAAATCCACTACTCATGGCAACATGCTAATATATGACATAGATAAAGTTACATTGAACACGGAAGTTAGACCAGAAAGGGGTGTCCCCCAAGGGAATTGGGGAACAAAACATTATTTTAGCACATGAAGGTAGGGCTATCCAGAGCCCACAACATTTTGCACCAGAAGTACATGCGAGCTTAAGCTAAACTTTGAAACCACAGTTACCATGTTGGAAAGGAACAGCAGCTAGTATGCGCGGGACAAGATGTGATTTTCTGAAAGAATTACTCAGAAGTGATTAAAATCTTGAATATTGGCACCAATTGATCACAACAATCCACTTTAAATGTTCATTTTAATCAAATACAGTGAAACCTCTTAATGACAATGCAACTCTTGTTTGGGATGACTATGAATTTATGTTCCTTTTCTTTTATCTTTCTGATAAAAAAATGTCCATTCCTACTTTCTCGTATAACCACAGTAAGACTGTACTGCAGGGTTTAAACATCACTGGCTACTGAATCTGATATTTCACAAAAGAAAACTAGGCTATGGATAATTCATTTCTCCATGCTGATGATGCCCAAGTATCAGTGCCCAAAAAGGCATCCAGAAATAAATCTAATGAAACAGGAAAATAGGATATACGTTGATGTAAGAGAACTAAGCTAAGGAACTTGAATTTATTAAACCAGTAACAAAGTCCTGGAATTCGACCAAAAAAACATCATGCTCTTGGTAGTCTTTAGGCTTAAGCAAAGCAGGTGATTAAAGTCTGCTGAAGCGGAAAAAACAGGATGTACATTAATGTATAAGAGAACGAAGCTAAGGCACTCAAGTTTATTAAAACCAGCGGCAAAAGTCCTCGAATTTGACCCAAAAAATAAATGAATAAACAAACAATCAAACAGCATGCCATTGGGTGTCTTTTGGCTTAAGCACAGCAGGTGATTAAACTCTAATCCACAAAAAGAGAAATCAGGACACAGCGACCGGAAAATTCGTTTACGATTTAAGGGTAAATTTTATAGAACGGCAATTAGATCAGCGATGCTTTATGGGTCTCAATGTTGGGCAGTGAAATACACATATGAACAAAAGATGAGAGTAGCATAAATGCGAATGTTAAGATGCATGCGTGTGTACACTAAGATGGACAAGATACACAATGAGCATATTCGTGAGAAGATTAGAATAGCACCTATTGATGAGAAGATGAGAAAAACACGCTTAAAGTGGTTAGGTCATGTATTAAGACGTCCAATAAAAGCGCCTGTCAGACGAGTAGATTTAAGAGGGAGTAGTCAATATAAGAGGGGTAGGGGAAGACCGAAAAAAACTTGGTGGGTAACTTGTAACAAAGACATAGCCCATCTAGGAATTGAGGAGGATATGGTCCATGACAGAGTGCAATAGCGTAGCAGGATTTATGCAGTCGACCCTACTTAGTGGGATTAAGACTAGCTTGGTTTGTTGTATTGGTATAAGAGTACAAACACAGTCGTTATAACAAAAGGAGGTTACCTCTGAGAAATTCTATGGCCTCATCCAAGACAAGATTCAGCAATTGATCATATCCTTTTAGTGTTCCAGTCACTGTAACAAAAAAAAAAAACCAGTTAATAACTTCCTAAAAACTGGAGTAGGTTTGCACCGGAAAGTGGAAACCAAAAACCAAAAACCCCCATCCATGTATATATAAGCCATGGTTCACAAATGATGTACGGGAAATTGAAGGAGTACATTGAAATAAATTAACAAAGAAGAACAAGGTGCCATTGAAACCCTGAATTTTAAATGTTAACACCCTGTTTGATTCAAGGAGGATATTTATGTACCTCACATTTGTGTGCTACTAAGAAGAAGGAGGGAGCAAGAATCTAGAGAAAAAAGATGTACAAAGGGGGGTGGAAATAAAAAAAAATTGAAACCCTGAATTTTAAATGTTAACACCCTGTTTGATTCAAGGAGACCTGAGATATTCATGTACCTCACATTTGTGTGCTACTAAGAAGGAAGTAGGGAGCAGGAGTCTAGAGAAGAAAGATGTACAAATGAAACCAACAATAACATCTAATGATTTCAATTTGCTCTTAGTAATTTAGAATATCATAATAAGGTCATACTGTCAATTTGGTGGCTTCACCTCCTTTAGAAGCCAAACTAAATGAGAAACTTCACCTCCTACTCTTCTATGTCTGAAGCCACACTAACAATAACCTAACCAGGCGACTATATAACCCACTGCAATTTCATAAACTGCCTAGAAATAAACCTAAGTTCATGTAGCCACTTTGACCATTTACACAGTCTAATTCTTAGGGACCATTCAACCGGAGAGTTATTTTACTTTTCTTCTGCTGTTCAAATTGTACCACGAAAAACAGAAACATGCTTGCTAGGTACTTATGTTTTTGTTTACTCTAAAACATTTTCAAAATACTGACTAATCCTTAACATAAAAAAAAGTTGAGTCCACATTACTTTTTTCCGATTTGAGAAATGTTCACTATGATTGTCAACTTCGTATTTATAATAATTGCAGAGACTATATTATACTAAAAAGAAACCTAGAGAGACAAAATTTTATCTCGCCTATCCCCCAACTGTGACCCCTAATCCTGCTGCAGACTCCCGCCTCCTGCTACCTCTTCTCTTTGACCCTTCACCGTTCCATCTTTCCTTCCATCCTCTGCCCCTCTCTACTGCAGCCCCAAAACAATCATAAAAGAAAAGCATGGAGCAGTACCCACTCTATACTACCTACAACCCTCTCCCTTTCCTACCATCAGCGCCACCTTCTCCAAACACCAGTCAGCACACGAAATTCACACACTGGAAACACTACCCTTCCGCATCCTTCTGATCTTCCAGCCCCCCCCCAACCTCTACCGGGCCCCCGAAAAAAAAAATTCTCTAATTGCCTCCAGCACTTCTTCCAGTCAACCACCCCTCTATCGGTTGTCCAATTCCTCTATATTCCCTCATCTCTAACCCTGATTCAGTTTGATTTGACTGCTATTGGTTTCCTCCCTCTTTAGCCTGGTCTGTGGTCGTGGCATTTATGCTAAGGGGGAACCAGTAGTACAAGTGTCTGTGCTTTGATGTCTTGTTCTATGGTCTTGCTGGTGTTCATTTTTTGAGCTTAATTGGTGGGTGATGCATTTGAGCTATCCTTGTTCTTGTGCATGCAGACGCAAAGTGGCGTGTAGTGTATAGTGTGTAGAGTGTATTACCAGTGAGCAGGAGGCGAGGAGAATGACAGACAATGCTATGGTTATAGGACAGTTGATTCCAAAGAAGAATTATTTGAAGTAAGAAATATATGAAGCTTGTCAATGAATGCTTTAAACCACATGACGATCTCAAAATGAATGTACAAATTACGCGAATATCTAAATCAGCCACAACAAAAATGAAAAAGCACAATTAAAATGTTTAAGCAATGTTCATTGTTGAAGAGGCAATGGGGAGCTAAAACTCTAAGCACAACAAAATTTGTTTACACATCAGGATCAAATAATACTAGTCAACTCTCAAAGACCACAAGCATCAAAGCCAAAACAAATGCCTAAAGATGCCCAATGGCTTCAAAAGACGATTAAATAAGTACAATATTTGCAGCTATTCAAAAGCATGCTTACTCTTTAAATAATTTTCACAGGGTACAGGTCATGAAATTACTACTAAATATTTTGTAGTATTAGGTAATAAAAGCATAAAGTTTACCTTGTCTTCCACCAGTTAGCTTCACTTGGACTCCCTTATGTTTACAAACTTGGCTAAATCCAGAACAGTTTCTTTTCTGCCAGACTGAAACAAAATGCTGATAATTAAAAAAATAAGATAAAAACAAAATCCCCTCTTTGTAATAAAATTATATTTACAGTGTATAATTCTTACTCTAGTTCGTTTCAACTCTCAACTCAAAAGATCATATTAAACTCTATTGTTCCTCTTCTCTTCAGCAAGAAAATTATCAACAAAAAAAAAACACTAAATAAAAAGAATTTTACACCCCTAATCTATTTTATCAATTAAATATGAAGGCACACATATTATATATTTTCACAAGAGATCAAGAGAGAGATATATACCATGTTTTGAGAGTTGATACGATTCTATACCGCGGGCTTGAATCGGATTATTTAAATAAATTTGTACTGCAAAAATTAACAAAATAGAAAAATAAGTAAAATGAGAAGAAAATGAATTTATTAACGCCAAAACGTTAAACCCTAGCCTAGGAAAAAAATATTTTTAAAGAAAAAAATTATATGCCAGAAAATTGGAGGTTTGGATAATTACCTTACGGTGGTATACGCCGGCGTGAAGAGGAGACCAGTCGGTTTAATCGCCGGTGGCAGAACGGATGCTGAGCGGAGAGGTTTTAAGGCGTACTGAATTGAGTCGGAGCCTTGCACCAATTATATAGTCGGGAAGTTAAAAGGGTGAAAATATTTTGTAAAGCCATATTTTAAAATTAATTTATGTGTTTGTTAAATATTCAAATTTATAATTTTAGTCCTTGGGCGGATTTAATTCTTTTCTTAAATGACATATTAGTAATTTTTATTTATCACCTTATATAAATACACTCGTTTGAAAGAGAATACCTTGAGCAGGTGTCAAGTGTCGTGTATGGTGTCGTGCATCGATAATATCAACCCAACCTTAACCCTGTTAACCTATCTAATTAATCTGATTTATTATCATGTGATCTATCCATTGTCACTTATTTCTTTAATATAAATGGCAATGTTTGTGAATATATAAAGCCTTCTAAAGGGATTCGGTAGGGTGATGCTCTCTCCCATATCCCTTTTTATTTTGTTCGGAAGGTCTTAGTAGTTTCAAGGTATTAGCAGTTTGCTGAGTCAAGTTTCAATTAATAAGGAAATATTTGGTACTTGTTTAAGAAAAAAGAAAACCTGTTTCACGGTTTCTCGCCCTTTTTTTGTTTATGACACTTTGCTTTTTTATAAGGCATTCAGGAAAGTAAAAATATTTCTGGTTTACTACATAAATATCAGAGTTTGTTCTGGACAAATTATGAAATTTGAAAAATCTTCAATTTGTTTCAATAATAATGCTCCCATTTGTTTTAAGTCTCAAATTTGTCATTATTTAGGGGATGTTTTTGATAAGGAAACTTCTAAATATTTAGATTTACCAATGTCTATTGGTAAGACAAAGAAACATGTTTTCTTTTTTCTTAAACAAAAAATGCTTAGTAAAGCCAGTGGGTGGAAAGAGAAACTATTAAATTTTGTTGGGAAGGAAATGTTGATTAAGAGTGTGCTTATGTCTCTTCTTATATAGTTATGTCCTGTTTTAGATTACCTTCTAGTCTTTGCAAGGAGTTGGGTAGTATTTTTTTGTCGCTTATGGTGGAATGGAGATTGTTCTGCAAAACAAAAGCTTCATTGATTGAACTGATCTTCCATGACTGATGTTAAGGAAATTGGGGGTTTAGGTTTTAAAGATTTTCAATCTTTTAATTCTGCACTTTTGGGTAAATAAGTTTGAAGGTTATTTACAGTCTCCAAATTTGTTAGTTAGTGGAGTGTTAAAAGCCAAGTATGATCCCAATTCTTCAATCCTTGATTCTTCATGTAAAACTTCTTCTTCCTTCCTTCGGAAGAATTTGTTGTCATCAAAAGATTTAGTTGTGTAAGATTTTAGATTTTCTATTGGTAATGGTGATTCTATTAGAATTTGGGAGGATCCTTGGTTGCCTTCTCCTTTTCCTTTTAAGCCTCAAATTCCTAGACCTTGAAATTGTTATTTGGTTAAGGTTTCTGATCTCATTTGTTCTAGTTCTGGTGCTTAGAATCAGTATTTAATTAGAAATATTTTTTCAAGTTTGATGCTGACTTATTTTGCAAATACCTTTATCTATTGCAGGAAGGGGGAATAAAAGAGTCTGAAATTTCACTCAATCTGGAAATTATAGTGTCAAATCTAGATATTACCAAGCTAAAAGTAGAAATCATTTTGGTTCTACTATTGTACAGTGTTATGTTGAGACTAGTTCTTTTGCTTCTAATAAAATATGTTTCAAAAAGTCTGTAGAAATTGCAAGTCAAAAACAAATTTAAATGTTTTATTTGTAAGTGTTTGCATGGTATTTTAGCTATAAGGGGTACTTTGTCTTCGAGGCTGATGATATTTGTCCTAGATGTAAAGAGGCTATTGAAACTGTGGAACACCTCTTTTTCTTATGTCCTTTTTCTCAGTTAGTGTGGAAATTGTTTTTGGAATCAATGGGAGGCTCTAATGAAGTTGTCTAAGTTAGATAACCTTTCTAATCACATTAGTCTTACTTCTTTTATTCTATGGCATATTCGAAGATCAAGGAATAAGTGGATCTTTGATCATTCTTGGTTGTCTGAATTAGAGGTTATGCCTACGGCTCATTCTGAGTGGTTGGAATATTACAATGTATTGTCGCGCCCTATTTTTTTATGGGAAAAATGAAATGATAAGTATAAAGAATAAAATATGCATAATAATAAAACAAAAGCAGGGTAAAAATGGGATGTTTTAAAAGTGAGATTAGAAGACTCTAAAATAACCTAGAATAAGATTTTTTTTAAAAATAATAATAATAATAAATTAATAAATAAATAAATAAATAATAGAACCACCACGCGGTGTATAAAGTGCACCGAGACACTAACATAAACTTAAGGGAAAAGGAAAATTCCTGAATGTTGAGGAAAAAGATTTTAAAACACAAAAAGAAAAAAAATGAAGTAAAATAGATAAATAAAAATAAGTAAAAATAGGTTGGAAACCCTAAACTAGACAACTCTTAGTCTACGAAAACAAAAGAAAAGGTTCAAGAGTAGGAAAGGGAAGGCTAAACTATTCTAAAGGCAATCTAGCCACTCTTTCACCCCCAGTAAAATCGATTGCAAGATTTAATTCATATGTCATTAAAATTAATCCCATTTTATGTTAAGTTTAGATAGAATGAAACGAAAACAAATAAAAGGTAAAAACATGCATGGAAAACATGGGAGAAAGGGAACTCGTTGTGCTAGCGTCAAACTAAACTTAACACAGGAGGGGAAATTTCCTATACTAGTGTGAGCAAAATATATTAACAAAAGTAAGCATATTAGAATAAAATAAGAAATACATAAGCACATAAAAAAAAATATATATAATATTCTAACAAAAGCGATTAACACATAGCGCATACCCTATCTATTACAATATGCATAAGCCTCCTTTACAAAAAGTTGCACCATCTCTAGGGTCAATGCCTACGCGTACCTACATAAGGCATTACCCTATTTAAATACTCTAAAAAAGTGGTAAATGGACAAAATGACATAAAGCAAAGTAAACAATTATCAAGTAAAAACACATATTGCACATAAGAGAGTTTAGAAACATACCTCTTGGAGCACAAAAGTATTTGTGGTTCTAACTCTAATTAAAGATGAATAAACGGGTTAAAAGCACCCCCTCCTTTCGATCCCAACACTAACAATGCTAAGAAAACTAAAGATAAATAATCATGGCTTGAACAGGAACAAGGATTACAAATGCAATATAAATTGTCAACTAAAAAATTAGGCCAAAATATTAAAAGGGAGCTAAATGACTGAAAGGAATAGGACTTAATTGAAACAAAATCTAAACTTTAGAGATCAAATTGCAAGGTTTCTAAACAACTAAAAGGGCAAAAATGCAAGAAACCATAAAATAAAATGTCATAATGACAATTAATACAAAAAAGATATTCAATTAGAACCAATCTAAATTTCTAGGGACTCAATTGCAAAACCTACAAAGTTTTGGGGGTCAAACATACAATTTCAAATAATTTTAATGGTCAACCAATGGAACATACAAAAGTTTAAGGACCCAATTGCAAGTTTATAAAGTTTTATGCAATTCACAAAAATTTTAGGGACTAAAATATAATTACAGAAAATCTTAGGGACTAAATGCAATTCCATTAAAGTTTAGGGACTAAAATATAATTTTATAATAGTTCTAGGACTAAAATACAATTTCAAACTAAAACGCAACTTTGAAATTTTAGGGACTAAAATGTAATTTTAGAGAAAATTTTAGGGACTAAAATGTAATTTCTACAATGTTCAAGGACTAAATGCAATTTCAATAAATTTCATGTACTAAAATACAATTTTAATGATTTTAAGGGACTAAAATGCAATTTTAGTGAAGTTGAGGAACTAAAATGCAATTATAGAAAGTTCCAAGGGCTAAAATACAACTTCAGATAGTTTTAGGGCTAAATAATAATTATAAAAGTTTGAGGGGCTACAGTGAAATTATAGAAAAGTCAGCAGTAATGGACTTGAAATAATTCTAAATGAAAATTAATAAAATATGGCCAAACCCATTTTCTATTGAACTAGCTCAAACCAAATTAAACCCAACACATAAATAACTAACAAGGTCCAAAAAAAAAAAAACTTCACTAGCCCACTGCACAACAAGCCCATCCAAAAATTAAAAGGCGTAAAGAATTTGGTCCACACTCAATCTAAATTAAACAAGTCTACTAAACTAAACTAAACCCAAACAAAACATCCAAAAAATAATAATAAACCTAGATAAATTAAAACCCAACTAAACATTATAATCCAAATCCAAAAGTCCATCCTCTTTATTTTTAAAACCCTACCCCCTAAATAATGAACAACCAACCATGGATGCTCAAAAGCAACCACTAGTGGTGGTCTGAGGGCGGCACCACCGCCGACGGTCACCGGAGAAATTTTTCGGTGTTGAATCAGAGTGAAATTCGTACCCCCACTCGGTTTTTCGTATAGATTGCGATTTTGGTCTTGGATTTGACTAAAAGTGACTGAAAAGTGGTCAAAAATGCTTGGACAGCCGGGTCTTTCTTTTTCACACACCAAATTTCAACCAAAACAATGTAAATCTAACACAAAACATTTATCACAACATATAACCATAAATAAACTATAAATTTAACGAAAATAAGAACACTTGCACTAATCAAAATCAAGATTCAAAATTTCATAAAATAAACATAATACTAATTTGAAACAAAATAACATAGCAATGAAAATCACACTTACTTTGTATGCTTCCAGACAAAAATGAAGCATAAAGTGCCAGCAAATCTTCAATATAGGCTCGAATCCCCCACTATCAAACAATTTTCCCAATTTTTTTTTTGTGTTGTGCGTGTGTGCTTGTGTGTGAAATTTATGTTTGCCTATGATGCGTGATGTGTGTTTGTGTGACTAGTGTATAAAGTGTCAGTGTTTGTGCATGTGGTGTAAAGTAGTCTCGTGTGTATTGTGTGCTAGAGTAGATAAAATAAAAAAATGGAAGAAGGAAAAAGGAATAAAAAATGAAAGAGCTTTTTAGAATAGATGATTGTGGACGGGGAATGTTATGGCCGTGTGTGTGTTTGTTATGTTTAGAAGTAGTAGTGAAGGGGAGGGCAATGGGAGATTTGGCATGGGAGAGAGCCCTGTGGTGTTGAGAGCTGTGTAAGATGATTGGTATAAGGAGAAAAATGTATGGGAGAAAAATAAGGAAGGATGCTGATAATTGTTATCTTGATGAAAAGTTCTAAGGAGAATAAAAAGGAATTAAAAGGCGTGTGATGTTAAGCCTGACGGTGTAGGTTTTAGGAGAAAGGGTTAGTTAGGTGTAGTTAGTCTATGTACACTATGAGAGGATAGTGTTGGTGTGATGTGATTAATACTCAAAAACTTAAAAGACCATCTCGTCCTTGATTATATTTTTATCCAAAAAATGCTAATTTTGTGAAATTTGGATTAAAAAATTTGTCCCAATTTGACACTTAATGGTAAAAGTGTGTCAAAATTCATTGTCTACAACTTACCCCTCTGTGTCGAAGGTCAAAGAGGTTCCATACAAAGATTGTAGAGCACCGAATTTTGTCTAAGTTATCTGGCAAACAAATACAAATTGACATTACTTGGATAAGGACGGAAAACTATCAAGCTGATTAGGTGAATCAAAAAGATTTTGAGGTGAGGAAAAAAGAAGTTTTGGGAAATGAGGACAAGTTGTTGACACTTGTGGAGGATTCCGCTATTGCCATTGCCACCACCATTGTTGCTTCCTACTCTGGATCTATTACATAAATGAAGAACAAAACAAAGCCTATGCTATGCTTCCATATTTTGGACTTGGTGATTTCTACATCCCTGCATCTCTCGAGTATCTTGCACTTTTACTTCAATCTTGAGATGTGCAGCAATTTTGGTCAGATGTTCACTTGATTATTTGAAATTCCAGCTTTTGGCACAAGAATTCTTGCAATGCCCTTGAATTTGATCACTTGGCATACTCCTCAAAATGTTGGCATCAGATTCCTATTGTGCCTACATGGAAAGATATAACACAAACTTGCCCTCCGTTTTTTTTTCAACACAGATGTTAGACCATAACACAAAAAAATTAAGAACATGAAACAAAGGAAAAACGCATACTCGGAATGACCAACAATTTTCTTTTTTTTAAAAAGGACTAGGAGACATAAACAGTAACACCAAGAGACATAATGTGAACTAACATATAATGAAAATGATAAAACAGTGATCGAGATCTAATTGAGCTACCTACGTATCCCACCTTAAGTTCTAATCAGGTCAAACGTAGTTCAGACTAAAACTTAGATGGAAATAGTATGATTGAAAACTAAAATGATTGAAATTGAGATGGAAGGAAAAGAAAAGGCTTATGCGTCAAGTTATGAATTAAAAGACAATAGAAAAGTCCAGTGTGTGGGACTACCAGTTAGCAAGATTGAATTTAGAAAACCTAGTGTGTTAGGATGTAAAAGACATTTGGAAGTCTGATGTGTGGAATTGTGAATTGAAAATATCTTTGAAAGTCTGGTGTGTGGGACAAATAACCAAAAAGACATTTGAAAGTCCGGTATGTGGGACTGATAGTTAAAAAAATATTTAAAAGTCCAGTGTGTGGGACTAATAAATAAAAGACATTTGAAAGTCCGATGTGTAGGATTGATAACTAAAAGACATTTGAAAGTGAGGTGTGTGAGACTGATAACTAAAAAGACATTCAGAAGTTCGGTGTGTGGCACTTATAGCTAAAAGACATTTGAAAGTTCAGTGCATGAGATTGTTGATAACTAAAAAGACATTTGGAAGTCTGGTATGTGGGACTGACAACTAAAGACATTTAAAAGTCCGGTGTATAGTATTGATAACTAAAAGACATTTGAAATTCTGGTGTGTGGGACTGATAACTAAAAAGACATTTGGAAGTCTAGTGTGTAGGACTGATAACTAAAAGACATTTGAAAGTCCAGTGTATGAGACTGATAACTAAAAGACATTTGAAAGTCCAATATATGGGACTGAGGCTGACTAGATTGAAATTTAAAAGTCCAGTGTATAGGACTATAAATCAGAAAGATACTGAAAGTCCGGTGTGTAGAACTAGCAATTGATGACTGCAATTTGAAAGTCTAGTGTGTGGGACTAATAATTGAAATTTGAAGGTTCGATGTGTGGAACTGATAATTGACAAGACTAGAATTTAAAAGTCTAGTGTGTAGGATTGTGAATTAAAAAGATATTTGAAAGTATGGTATGTGGAACTATGAATTGAAAAGAGATTTGGAAGCTCCTATATATGGGATTGCAAATTGAAAAGATATTTGAAAGTCCGGTGTATAGGACTAACAATTGAAAACTGAAATTTGAAAGTCCGGATTTCTCAATTAAAATTGAAGTGCATTTGAAATTTAATTGTTCAAATTGAAATACTGGAAATTAGATGACTTTAAAATTTAAACCAAATGAGATAATAACTAGGGATACTATCTTCTTGACGGACGAAATAGCAATAAGGAATACCATCCTCTCCATCGACAAATAGAAACTAGAGGTATTGTCCTCTTGATGGACAAAATAGCAGCAAGGGATACTGTCCTTCGGATGGACAAAATTGATGCAAGGGATATTGTCCTCCCGATGGACAAAAAGCACTAGGGATATTGCCTTCCCGTTGGACAAAGTAGCAACAAGGGATACTATCCTCCCGATGGACAAAAGTGAAGTGATGGATACAATCCTCCCGATGGACAAAATAACAGCTAAATGTAGAGGCTCAAATTGCTATGCCATTTCTTTTACATCTTAAAGAAGGCTGATACCTTGAATTGTGCTTTTGGACTCGATATGAGACTATGCTTGTTGTTCAGTGAAACCTACCTGTACAATATGGGAGGAATGCACAAAAAATGCCTTTTCTTTTGAAAATGGTAAAATAAGCATGATGAGAGGACTAAAATATCAAGTTTTTGGTAAAAGTTTAAGGGTGATCAAATCCAGTTGCCAAATTTGAATTTTCAAGTACTACTAAAGCCCTTACTATTGATTTAAAATCAGCAACCAAATCTTTAGGTTCTATAAGAGGATTACAAAATAGATTCTTGTTCTCTACACTTTTTGGCACTACCTTCTGGTTTAATTCAATGAAACTTGCCTAATGATGATAAAACTCCTGCTTTTGATGACGATAAAAAGGCAAAAACTCTTCTAGGAGTAGCTTTCTCATCTCAGCCCAAGTAGTGGTACATCTTTGGTGTTGAAGTTCACCATATTCAACTGTACGCCACCACAAATTAGCACATCCAAATCTAGCTTTGTCTTGGCTATTAGAATTTTATAATAAGCATCTATATGATTATTGTAGTAAAAGAAGTAATCTAGAGAAGCCGGCCATCTAGGAAATATTTCAGGAAGACCTGACCGTCGAAAGATTGAAGAAACATGATGATTTGCTGAAACTCGATGTAGGTAACCATATTTGTAAATGAAGAAAATATGGTCAAAGGAGAAATAAGAAAGAATCCGCAGATTCTTGAGGAAGAAGAACAAAGTAAGAAAAACAAATAACTAAATCTAGATGTCTCAATTCGTCATCTTTCTATCTCAAAATTACATATTGCTCGATCCTCAAGTATACCCACAGATTCATCACCACACCTCACAATGATTTTGCTAAGAATCACCAATGCTAAGATTTATAACAATTTGCCTCAGTTTGTCTTTTAAACCTCAAATACTCAATTTAAAAAATTTGCCCTAGTTTTTCAAATCTTATTCCAATTTTTTCTGTCTAAATTCATTCTGATTGAGTGCCCGAAACGTTTTATAATGGCCGCGGACTTTGCCATGTGCATCAAAAAAATTTGCCCCAATATTGGCATTCATGAACTACAAAGATGGCCATTAACTTGATATTGCCCCCAAAAGGATGCCCTATGATATGCAAAGGAAACTATACAGGCTGGCATGCACTAAGTAATATAAACACACAAGAAATTCATTTGATTGATTTTTTAATAAAGGGGAAAAATGCACTTTGCATGAGAAACGTTGACCAATATAAATCATAGGAATCACATCATCAGCCTTTAAAAATAAGGCAAACTGTGCTAATTCATTCCCTTTCCAAGACCGGTGCTTGGAAAATTGAATGCTCTTTCTTGTCAATTAACCCTTATAGACTGATGAGGTGGGTTTAACGAGGGTCATAATGTCGTTGAGAAAAGAATAACTTGACATTTTAGCTTTTAGGACTATGTCAAGGATTGCATCGATCTTGTAACCAATTTTATTCTGGTCGACTCATCACAATATCTTAGTGAAAGCAATAGTTACAGTGTCTACCTCTAATGAATATAAGAAAGTAGACAACATATGAACATTATTGGCTTGTAATGCAGCTAGACGAGATAGCTAAAAAATTTCACATCATGGGACGTGTCCTTGTGATCACTAGACAAGATAAAGCCAAAAAGGATTGGTTCTTACTTTTGATTATCATGAAAGAAAAGTTAGTAGTGGACTTTATAGGCTTGTAATGTGGCTTAAAAGAGATAGTAAAAAGTAAAATTCTATCAGTGAAATGTGCACCTTTGATCACTTACAAATTCCAAAACCTTGCCCCAATGTTAGGCTTCAAACTTGTCCAAAAACTAACGGTGAGGATGAGCATTATATTGCACTCGCTTACATTGTGACATCGCGCCTTGACTTTTAGACTTCCACCTAACACCCTTAAATTGAGTGGCTGCATATGCATTACCACAATGCTTTTCATATTGTTGGTGCATTTGGCACGTTAAGCCACTTGATTTCAAAATTCAATCTTTAGTGCATTTGGCGTGCTACGTCACTTCACTTGATTTTTGAATTTAGATTGATTCTCCCTTTTTGCCTTTATTTATTTATTTTTTTTTTTGGGAAATTCACCTTTCTGATCTTTTGTACAAGCAATGTCATTCTTATCTGAATAATCTTTCAATTCTTTCCCCCAGTTTAGGGTGCAATCAATAAGTGCATATAAAACAAAATATTCAGCTCTGGTGGCTCAAAGGGGATACAAGGGATAAATAGTGTATGGATAGCGGAAACAATGGTCAAAACATCATTCTAAACTCTCGTGATAACCAGTGTAAGAAATGTTAGCAAGGCTGGATTTACATCATCATCTGAAATTCCGCTAGTGTAGGAGTGTGATCATCAAGGACTTTATTGAAACGAAATTGTCATATCTGATGGCCTAAAGGGGACAACAAAGGATAAACTGTATTTAGATAAAGAAACACATGTTCAAAACATCATCCTAGATTCTCATAATATTCGAAGCAAAGAACATATTCTGCTTTCAAATACAAAATGTGACATGAATCAAACTAGACAAATTTTACATTAACAAAAATTGCCCCAGTACGGGGTTTGGTCGGCAAGGTAATTGATCAAGCTATATCCGCCAATTCTGGAGTTTGGCAAGTTAGCAAAAGGTGGACATTATTTGGATATTGGATTTTCTCTCATAAAAAAGGCTATGTCAAAATTTTTAAAATGCATGCAATAAATTTAGATAGTTAAATATATCAGCAAGAATTGCGTGCAAAACATGATTGTGGGACTTTTTAGCTCGATCTTGTTCTTTCGAACTCATTCAATGGTCCACACATGAGAAAACACATTCAAAAAATATAGCTGCACAACAATGATGAAAAATGCATAAAGTTTTTGAAATGAAATGTCTTGAACACACACTATCTACACACAATGAATTGATCACTCATACAACAGCAATGTACTTATTTGAAAATTTCAAAACACATCATCTTTGAAAAGGATGAATTTGACCCTAGGACTGCAACTCAATAGTAAGAACCATGGATTTCATCCTCAGATTGTTTTTTATTGCCATACTTGTGAAGACTGAGCATGGATCATGGGAATCCATGAAATATCTAGTAACACCCTTGTATTTTCAAAATCTTTGCCAACTTTACCAAAGTAGGATATAATCAAAATCTCCCAAGAAAATCTTTTTTTTTAATTTCTTTTTACATCTTTTAGATGAAGGTTAGGGAAGGGAAAACAAATGAGAAAAGAAAAATAAATTGAGACAGTAAATAAAATTGAAAATCGGTATGCATGCCGTATGGGATAGCCCTTCTCATGCCAAGGACTGGCCTAGCATAATAATGCAATCCTTCGTGATAGGTACTATACAATACTTGATGGACCCAACCTACCTGCTTATCAATTCTTAATCCATCACCTCCATCTGATAAGGAGTGTGGCGGCTTCATTTTTTTGGAGACACTCTTGGAGAATAAGAGAAATTCCAGATAGATTGATCAATTTACGTGACTTATAAAGAGTGTGTGGGTATACTTGCATTATCTCATTGTGTCTTCCAAAAATATATGCACCTGGAAGAAAGGGTTGTGATGGGATGGACACATTTGGTAGGTCATGAAAAATAGGATAACAAAAGACTCGAAGACACATTATATTTACTTGTAAGAAGATAATCAGTGTTTTTGCCATTGGGTAATGGAGTCCTGGAAGAACGATGTTCAAATGGATTGGATATTTCAAATGGCTCATGAACAAGAATAGAGAATTCGCTCAAACGACTTGAGACACGTCATGTTTTCTTATGAATTGTTGACCAGTATCCTATCCATTTTGTTTGAATGATTGAGTGGTTAGGATGGTCCATCAAAGATTGATGTGATCACTGATTTGACTACTGCTTGATCACCCCGAACCATTTTGCAATTTACTTAGTTTATGAGTAAGTGGTAATCAAAATTTGGCCTCACTTATTTGTTCTTTTGAAAGACTACACACTCATTTGAATTAAATCTCAAACTTAGTGTCCACACGCTTCGGGATTAAGTTACCGACTTTGTTAAGATGGCTAAATGATATTATCAAAACCTTATATTCTAGTAAATTAAACTGGTACTTGACTTGTGCCCTCATGCTACTTGATTTTGAAGTAGATCCTGGATTTGAGTCCTTACCTTGTACACTAGTTTCCAAACAAATGAAATTTAAGGAAAAGAATAAAAAAGGGGGGTTTGATATAATTCAAATATCAAACTTAAGGTCCACTACGGCTATCTTGCTTGCTTCAAGGATGTTGCTCATCTTCTCAAGCTCCCCAGCATCTTCATTTGTCAGGAAGGTAGTGCTTTTGATGGAAGAGATTTGATCTTGTGCTCTTAATACTTCAACTTGCATTTGCTTGAGATTTTCTTATTCTCGGTCAATGGTCGAGCTAACTTCCATGTTTTGCTTCTCCAAATCATCAAGATAAGGTGGTTCGAAATCGAACCCTATATACGCTAAGCCTTATTCCGTAAGAATCGACAGCTTGATGATGCCTTGTGGATATCAGTGCACCACCCAAGTTTCAGCAGTTTGACAGCAAAGGAAATCCGAAACAGCATGTGGCACACTTTGTCGAGACATGTAATAATGCCGGAACTTATGGTGATTTGTTGGTCAAGCAATTTCTCCGCTCACTAAAAGGTAACGCATTCGACTGGTACACTGATCTTGATGCTGGTTCGATTGATAGTTGGGAGCAATTAGAGCGGGAATTTCTCAACCGATTCTACAGCACTAAGAGGACTGTTTCTATGACTGAACTTTCCAACGCCCATCAGTGGAAAGACGAACCAATTGTTGATTGTATTGATCAATGGAGGAATTTAAGCCTTAATTGTAGAGACCGACTCTCCGAGACGTCCGCCATTGAAATGTGCATTCAAGGCATGAAGTGGGGACTTCGTTATATCCTACAAGACATCCAACCTCCGACATTTGAGAAATTGGCAACAAAAGCTCATAGTCTTGAAATTGGCCTTGGAAATCAAGAACCGCCTATTCCTGATCCTCGCACATAATAAAGAAAAATAGGACTTTAAGAAAGGAGGCAAGGCTTCTCCCAAGTCTGGAAACAAAGAAACTATGACAACAAATACTGCACCTGTTAAGATCGCGACAAAAGTCAGTCAAAAGGTGTCCGAGAAGGTAGAGCCTGTGCAAGGTAGGCCACAAAGAAAACCGGCACTCAGGGAGATGCAAGAGAAAGAATATCCTTTCCTCTACTCTGATCTTCGAGGCATGTTCGATGATCTACTCAAAGCCAAACTCATTGAACTCCCCGACATGAAACGGCAGGAAGAAGCTAGGCGTGTTTATGATCCAAACTATTGTTGCTACCATCGCTTGGTTGGTCATCCCCTCACAAGGTGTTTTGTTTTTAAAGATAAGGTGATGGAGTTAGCCCACCAAGGTAAGATTTTGCTTGTGGAAGATAAAGCAAGTGCAAATCAGACCACTATAATTCCTGACTCCCACAATTTGTTGAAGAATGGTAAAGTATCTCGTCTTCCATCGAAGAATTATAAGAACAATACAGCCCACGATAAAATTTGGAGATTTCAATCCCGTTTCATTATATGACAACCTCTTTCCACAAGATGAAGTACCTTTTGAAAGGCAAACTGAAAAATTATTAAAGGATGATGATGCCACAAATGATCAGTCAGACGAAGGATGGACACTCGTCACTCGCAAAAGAAGCCGAAAAATTAAAGCGCAAAAGACTAATCTGCTGCCAAAATTTTGGATGGTAAAAATGTGGGTTGCAAAAAGAAAGTCCAGAAGAATAACAATTTCGTCATCAATCCCTCCGAGTGGTGTGATGTTTCAAAATGTCCGTCGACCTATTACTTTGAAAGAATTCATGCCAAGAGGATACTTGAAAGATGACGACGTCCTTGCATCTTGCCATATTTTGAACATCGATAAAGTTGATGAAGAATATGAGAAGAAACTCACTGTGGCTGATAAAGTCCTTGAGGAATGTGCCACAATGATTGTTTTTGATGATGAACACTTATTGCTTCTCAATATCGGGACGAAAGCTCACAAACGACCCTTGTTTGTAAATGGATATGCACGTGAGCAAAAATTTAATCGGATACTTCTCGATGGAGGATCTGCTGTGAATATAATGCCTTTATGTGCAATGAAGGAGCTTGGAATCACAAGTGATGAACTCTTACAAAACCGTCTCATGATCCAAGGATTCAATCAAGGGGGGCAAAGAGCCATTGGTCTTATAACACTTGATTTATTAATTGGCGATTTATCCTCAAGTGCACTATTTCATGTTATCGATGCAAAAACATCTTATAATATGCTTCTTGGGAGACCATGGATTCATGAGAATGATGTTATACCGTCAACTCTTCATCAATGTTTCAAGTATTGCCATAACGGCATCATAAAGAAAGTAGTTGCTGATGAAAAACCGTTCACTGAAGCCGAGAGTTACTTTGCTGATGCTAAATTCTACCTGCAGGGTAACACAAAGAAAGAGTTAACAAAGGAAGATGGTCAAAAATCTAAGACACATGTGTCTTACGCTATGTTCCAAAGTCAAAGAGAAAAGAAGGTCAATCTCCTTTTGTTGGAAGCGATGAATTAAAGGAGTTCACTGTACCACTCACCAAAATTGAGGTGGTCAAGCACAGTGAAACTCTTCTTGAAGGTTTTGTTCGGCCAAAGGTGGAGTCCGAAATAGAGCACAATTCATTACCTAAAACACGAACCGACGAGCGATTTGGTCCAAATGCATACAAGTTGCTCGCAAAAGCTGGTTACGATCCTAAGGAAGAAGGAACTTTGGGCAAGCTTCCTGCAGAGATAAATGGAGTAGATACACATGCCATGACTTCTACCCAAAAGATGTTGAAAGACAAAGGATATGCTGTCAACAACCAGTCAATGGGACTTGGGTATAGACCACATTCTCTTGTGCGTATAGCAATTAAAAGGGCTAATACGCATCATATTACTATCAAAGAAGAAACTGCGTTGAAAGGTTCAAGGCGATCAGTCTTTGATAGATTGAGAAAATTTAGTTGTTACACCACGTGTTTCGGTGTTTGATAGGCTTGGCCCACGAGGAAGAGTTTTGATGAAGCAACCTATTCATGAAAGGTTGAGTTTTCCAAAGGCACAAGAGTATATTTTTAATATGAAAGGAAACAATGCTTCCTGCAATGTGGAAGTTTAAGAGGACAAATTACTAACCTTTTCATACATTACGGCGATTTGTTAAATGTGAGAAAGGAAACCATTATTGATATAAACATCAAGAAGGAAGACAAGGAAAGCATTGCCTTCTGCAACCATATCACTGTTCGAAATGAAGAGCCTTTGGAAGAAGAAGATGCCAGAGATGCTCCTCCTGAATTGGAAGAAGGCAAGAAGGCAACCGTTGATAAGTTGAAGGAAATCAACCTTGGCACAAATGATGATCCTCGCCCAATCTACATAGGTACTTGGCTGACTCCTGAAGAAGAACAAGCATATGTTGAACTATTGCTCGAATTTAAGGATGTTTTTGCTTGGAATTACAAGGAGATGTATAGCATCCTGGCTTAGATCCGAAAATTGCTGTTCATCACTTGGCCATTAAGAGAGGTGCAAGACCCATTAAACAAGCCCAAAGACGTTTTCGGCCTGATTTGATCCCATTAATTGAGATGGAGGTGAACAAGCTCATAGAAGCTGGTTTCATCCGAGAAGTAAAATAACCAGCGTGGATTTCAAGTATAGTCCCCGTGAGGAAAAAGAATGGACAGATTCGTGTTTGCGTTGATTTTCGAGATCTCAATGAAGCTTGTCCGAAAGATGACTTTCCTCTCCCTATTACTGAATTGATGGTCGATGCCACAACTGGTTATGAAACCTTATCCTTTATGGATGGATCCTTGGGATACAACCAGATCCGAATGGCACCGAGGGATGAAGAACTTACTATTTTTTGAACTCCCAAAGGCATTTATTGCTACAAGGTCATGCCATTTGGCTTAAAGAATGCGGGAGCCACATATCAAAGGGCCATGCAAAAGATCTTCGATGACATGCTTCACAGCAGAATATTGAGTGCTATGTTGACGATCTCGTTGTCAAATCGAAGAAACAAATTGACCATGTCCAAGATCTTGGAATGGTGTTCGAAAGACTTCGAAGATACCAATTCAAGATGAATCTTTTAAAGTGCGCTTTTGGAGTTACCTCTGGAAATTTTCTTGGATTTATCATACATAACCGAGGAATTGAAATTGATCAATCCAAAATTGATGCTATCTTGAGGATACCCGAACTGCGCAACATTCATGAGTTGAAAAGTTTGCAAGGAAGATTGGATTATCTTCGAAGATTTATCTCCAATTTAGCCGGGAGATGTCAACCATTTAGCCATTTGATGAAGAAGGGTGTACCTTTTGAGTGGGATGAAGCATGTAGTAATGCTTTCAAAAGCATAAAAACATATCTCACGAAATCACCCGTATTAGCTGCACCTATTCCTGGTAAGCCTTTAATTCTTTATATTGCTGCACAGGAACGGTCTGTAGGAGCATTACTTGCCCAAGAAAGGATATTCACAGCAGATCCTCCATCGAGAAGATGTGTATAAGAGACAGGAATATTACTCCAGCTCCAAAGCTCCCCTTGATGTGACGGCTTTTTCAATCATCCCATACCAGCTGAGTGGTAATTGATTGATAAACTTCCAGATGAAGATGTTTTCGTGGTCGAAGTTCTTCTGCCTTGGACAATGTACTTTGATGGTGCCGCACATCAAGGGGACGCTGGAGCTGGAGTAATATTCATCACTTTCGAAGGAGATATGTTGCCATATTCATTCACTTTAACACATCAATGTTCAAATATCATGTCGATGAGTATCAAGCACTTATCCTTGGTCTCGAAATGGCGGTTGCTATGAAGCAACTACAACTTAGAGTTTTTGGAGATTCCAAGTTAGTAGTCAATCAGCTCCTTGGCAAATATGAAGTCAGGAAACCCGAGTTGTGGCCATATTATAATTATGCTAGGCAACTAATGGGGTGGCTAGGTGATGTGACTATAGAGCATGTTCCAAGGAGGGACAATCGACAAGCTGACTCCTTAGCAAAATTAGCTTCGAGGCTCATCTTGCCTAATCAACAAGTTCAAGTCCCCATATGTCAAAGTTGGGTTGTGCCTCCTCATTTTGAAGAAGGAGATGATGTGAAAGAGGAAAATACTCACATGGTTTCTATTTATGAAGTGGAGAAGGAAGATTGGCGACAACCAATAATTGATTATCTCAGTTATGAAAAGTTACCTGATGACGCAAAAAGAAGAACAGAAATTCGTCGTCGTGCACCTCGCTTCATCTACTATAAGGAGATTCTTTTTATCGGCGATCGTTTGATGGAGTTTTCCTGCGATGTATCGGTGCGGATGAAGCTATGCAAGCAATGGAAGAGGCTCACTCAGGACTATGTGGTACTCATCAATCCGGCTCTAAGCTGCACTTCCGCATTAAAAGGATGGGGTACTACTGGCCGACCATAGTGAAGGATTGCATAGACTATGTAAGAAGATGTCAAGCTTGTCAGTTTCATGCCAATTTCATTCATCAACCACCAGAACCGTTACATCCTACTGTTTCTTCTTGGCCATTTGATGCTTGGGGATTAGACATAGTCTCTTATACTGCCAAGGTCTTCTGGTGGACATATCTTTAACCTAGCTGCAACTGATTATTTTTTGAAGTGGGCTGAAGCAATTGCACTAAGAGAGGTAAAGAAAGAAAATGTGGTCGATTTTATTCGCGTAAACATTATCTATCGATACGGGGTTCCACGATATATCATCACTAATAATGGAAAACCTTTCTGCAATGCTGCAATGAACAAGCAGTAGCTTTTGTGAGAAGTTCGACTTTAAGCAACATAATTCTTCTATGTACTATGCTACTGCAAATGGACTTGCTGAGGCTTTTAACAAAACTCTATGCAATTTGCTAAAAAAAGTTATTGACAAGTCAAAAAGAGATTGGCATCAAAGGATTGGTGAAGCTCTTTGGGCATATAGGACAACTTTTCGAACTCCTACTCAAGCGACTCCATACGCGCTTGTCTACGGTGTCGAAGCAGTTCTTCCACTTGAATGTCAAATACCTTCTTTAAGGATTGCTATGCAAGAAGGATTTAATGAAGAAGACAATGCTCGTCTTCATCTTGAAGAGTTGGAGGCACTTAATGAGAAAAGGTTGGAAGCTCAGCAACGACTTGAGTGTTACCAAGCTCGCCTTTCTAAAGCATTCAATAAGCGAGTTCGGCTGCGCTCTTTTCAAATTGGCAATATCGTCCTTACTATTCGAAGACCAATCATCCTTGCACATGGAGGTCAAAGGAAGTTTGTCTCAAAATGATCAATTTGTACGAGCCTGGGATGGCCCTTATGTTGTCCAAGAAGTCTATACAAATGGCTCGTACAAATTGATCGCTGAAGATGGATTAAGGATTGGCCCCATCAATGGCAAATATTTGAAGCGATATTACGCATGATTTAGATGCTCCTTGACGCATGAGCCTAAACTGCATGTTGCTCCTGGCCCGCATGAGCTAAAATTGTGGACGGCAACCACCAATAGTGTAGTATGTGGTTAAACAGCTGAAACACTCCACCAAGTCTAAGGTGGTAAACAAATAGATACTCCTGGCCCGCAAGAGGTTAAACTGTGAACGGCAAAACCCCCATATTTTTTTGCCAAAAAAAAAAGGAACTACGTGTGACTTGATTCCTTTTTGGGATACGTAGGCAGCTTAGAGGACAACTTCTAAGTTCATTTACACCCCCTTAAAACCAACTCATTTTCCTTAAAGAAAAATGTGATATTTCAAATTAAATTCATAGGTGTTAGTTACTTTACTTGTTTTGAAAAAAAGAAAAAAATTGTCCCGCAAGATAAGGAAAAGTAATTAATGTCTTTATTATTGAAAGAAAAGTTTCCAAACAAATGAAATTTAAGGAAAAGAATAAAAAAAAAGGGGTTTGATATAATTCAAATATCAAACTTGAGGTCCACTACGGCTATCTTGCTTGCGTCAAGGATGTTGCTCATCTTCTCAACCTCCCTAGCGTCTTCATTTGTCAGGAAGGTAGTGCTTTTGATGGAAGAGATTTGATCTTGTGCTCTTAATACTTCAACTTGCATTTGCTTGAAATTTTCATATTCTCGGTCAATGGTCGAGCTAACTTCCATGTTTTGCTTCTCCAAATCATCAAGATCTTTTTGAAGAATGATCTTTCTATCTTCAATAGATTCCCGTTTTTCTTGAAGACTTTGTAGATGGTTGGTTACCTTTTCCTCCATTGCTTTGACTTCCGAAAGGTGTGCATTTACCTTGGAGAGAATTTCTGCATATGCTTCTCTTGAAATCTTCTCCGATGCAAAAGCTTTTGACTTGAAGAGTCATACTTCTTGGCTTTCGTGAGCAATCCTGCTAAAGAGTCTATTAGAGGAAGGGCAATTGAAGAATCTATCCTTGTTATTTCTTCAACTACCTCATCGATACATTCCTCCAAAGAAGAGATTTGGTCTACAGAAGTGTTTGAGATATCATTGCAAAGTTCTTCCCACAGGCTTTGTATATATTTTCGTTGGCATGATTTTTCACCTTGCGGCCATGAAATTCAGAAATTGGTGTTCTAACTTGCCTGTGGAGACTTCCATGGTGATTCAATGGTATTTGTGATGGAGCATAATTCTCTACCGGCTTGTCAATTATTGATCCACGCATATTTGGATTGCCAGTAACATTCTCATGCAATCCTCTATCCGTGTTCGTCTCATTGATGAGAATGTCTTGATTACTGAATAAATGGTCTCCAACTCCTTCCACAGGCGCCTCAATGGTAGTGAACTAAAAACTAAATAAATAAACAGGGAGAGTTAGAGTAATGTCAAGACGCATGAAAAAGGGGAAGAAAATATATAATATATATTTACGTATTCAGCCAATTCTTTTGGTGACATCTTTGAGGCAGGTGTTGTTTCAGAAAATAATGAGTTAATAGAAATGTTCTCCAAACTTGAAGGTTTTGACTTCTTTTTCGGTCGATTCCAGTGACGATCTTTATTACAGCTTTCTCTAGAATGTTCACCCTCTACTTGAACAAATTCTCTATCATCCAATATCTTGATCGTATTATTTTTTTATGCTTCCCAAGAAGTTGAGTTTGAGAGGACCTCATGATTCTTTGGAGATATGATATTGATATTTATCTCCATGTCCTCGATGCCTTTCAATAAAGGTGTTTCGATAACCTTTGGAGCCTCAACATTTGTGGGTTTGACCGAAGTTGGTCGTCCCATCTCCGTTACTTGCTTTCCTCTCAAGCTAGTTGATGCATGATTTTGGCCTTTTGCCCTCATTGAAGGAGGCTCGTCTACTGCTATGAGTTCTTGGGAAGCCTTGTCTACAAGAATCCTTGTCTTTGCAGTCTTCTTAGGATTCGTCCTGGCTTCCTTTCTCTTAATTGAATTATGGTCATCTTTTCCATACTTTAAACACTTTGGAAAGGCATCGTGCTTGGATCTCTTTGATGGGGGTGTTCTCGCTCTCGTGTCTTAAGCTTCATCCTCGTTTGCTCTCTTGACGCTAAGTTTGATGATTGTGCTTGGAACGCTCTTCGATCGCATCGACCACCAAGTGTCATACTCTTTTGTAACTAATGGATGTCTTCTTTGCAAGGGATAGCAGCGGACAGTAGCAACGATGATGGACAGCAACAAAATTCAAAATAACGGTTACTACGGCAATGTTCGGCACTAGGTGCTTTCTTCTAGTCGTGCTGAAAATTGGCAAATCCGCAAGTAACACGAGAGTATAAAATTGACTTTGTTCTCCTTCTTGCACTGAAGAATAATATATGTCCACGACTGATTCATTGTTTAATTTATAGGGGCTTAGCATCTTTCGAATCCAATAAAGAATTAGGATTAAAGGTGGTATCCAGTTTGAAGATTGAATTGGGTTCCTTTAGAGAGTAAAATTGTGCACAAGCTTTCGATTAACGAGTGGATTTGGATTATGTAAAGCGGAGTTCAATTCAAACAAGAGTCCCGTATCAAATTTCTTATGGGATTAGAATTGTAATCTTCTCAGCCCAAGAGGCTTATCGTATGATCGGAAGTTTCTTGAAATTCATATCCTTGGTTTTCTTTATATATTGTTATCTACAATATGCTAATTAAGTATGATTCATTAGGGAATAAAAATTGGTTATTTAAGAGAATTACATCCAAGTCGGCAACGGTTTGGTTTTGAGAGTTCATGTACAAGATGGAAAGGAATTGATTAGATCAATTCGCTCCACTATTTCATGTTTGAAGCAAGACGAATAATAGTGAGGGTGTTCTGACACAACTGCATATCCGAAGCTAATGACATTCTTATATAATTGGGAGATGTTTTCTCGTTGGCTTGTGATTGAAGTTACCATGACCTCTTCAAACTTATTCTTAAGCAATAGTGTTTGAATGTATAACTTCATTTGGTTCATGAAGTTTTACCAACAAGGTGCACGTGCATGATGGATGGATTGGATTGGTTCAAAGCTTTGGCTTTAGTATTGAAGGATTACACTCACGGCAATCAATATTCAAGTTTGAGATTATTTGTTAACGCTCAATTTTGGTGAGTGGTACAGTGAACTCCTTTAATTTATCGCTTCCAACAAAAGGAGATTGATCTTCTTTTCTCTTTGTCTTTGGAATAGCGTAAGACATGTGTCTTAGATTTTTGACCATCTTCCTTTGTTAACTCTTTCTTTGTGTTACCCTGCAGGTAGAATTTAGCATCAGCAAAGTAACTCTCAACTTCAGTGAACGGTTTTTCATCAGCAACTACTTTCTTTATGACGCCGTTATGTCAATACTTGAAACATTGATGAAGAGTTGACGGTATAACATCATTCTCGTGAATCCATGGTCTCCCAAGAAGTGTATCATATTATAAGATGTTTTTGCATCGATAACATGAAATAGTGCACTTGAGGATAAATCGCCAATTAATAAATCAAGTGTTATAAGACCAATGGCTCTTTGCCCCCCTTGATTGAATCCTTGGATCATGAGACGGCTTTGTAAGAGTTCATCACTTGTGATTCCAAGCTCCTTCATTGCACGTAAAGGCATTATATTCACAACAGAGGCATTATATTCACAACAGATCCTCCATCGAGAAGTATCCGATTCACTTTTTGGTCCTTAAGCAATGGAGTTCGGATTATATGAATTCACTCGCTTCATGCAATTTGGAGATCAAGGTGTACATGCATTGATTCAAATTTAAATTCGGTATTCGAAAGCTAAGACAATAAAAAGTGAAAAATTCCATTCTTTGAATTTATTTGGGTGGCATACATTTGCTTATGGTTTTATTCAACATTAATTTTGGAATATTTTGATGAAGTCCAAAGAATATCGAAACTTGTCCGCTCAAGCCACAGCACATTTGAAGGTCGGCGTTCGCAATCAAGTTTCGAGGGGGCATTTGTAGACAATGAAATTTTATTTTAATTAAAATTATCATTTGTCTATAAATTAATTTAATTGGCATATTTATGGTCCAATTAAATAATGCCATGTGTCATATATATTTTGGAACATTGGTTAATTTAAAACCAATTATATTGCTCCACATGTCAAGATGAGGTGGTTCGACCAATCAAATGTATTTGCGTCGCTCTTCCAATTAAATTGTGCCATGTCATATGTCTGCAAGACTGGGCCAATAAAGATATATGTACTCTAGTATTTATATCTTTATTAATAAATTAAAATAATGAGATAATATCAAAGTAGTACAATCCCTATGTATTGATATCTCTTATGTGTGTAAAGAGATAAGAATTTGTTTCTTGGTATGCAAGTAAGAAGTTACACATGTACTACAAATCTTCTAACTTGTTCCCCTCCCATACATGTATAAATAGGGATCATCCCTCAAAGGTTGAAAAATGACACACAGATAGATATACATACACACATATTTCTGAAGTCTGCAAGCTGTGGAAGCTCTGAGTCTTCAAATTTTCTCTTCAAATCTTCCATATATCAAGGTTTGAAGATCTTCATCAAGTGTTCTTCAGGTCTCCCATATCAAGACTTGAAGAGTTCAATATTTGGTTTGGGAATAAGCTGTGAAGCCCTCGGATCATGTCTGAAGTAAAGAATCAAAGGAATTTTCTCCACATATTGAGAATATCCTAGAGATTGTAATATTTTATTTCATATATTCACATATTCATATTTTTATCGCTATATTTCTTGTTTGTTCAATTTTTACAGACTTGAAATATTTCGTTGCGCACACCTTTAATTTCTTAACTACGTTGGCAATAAATATAAATTATAATCCTAAATTAATTAGGAATAGATATGTTAAATAATTTTAATTTATCATTAATTCACTAATTAATTAATTTGTACTTATAGATTAAGATTGACTTCTAGCAAAGTACCATGCCCTGACCTAAGTATTGAGATATGTCAAGTAGTTCAAGTTCACCTATCCGTAATTTAGTTTTTGTGTAATTATTATTCTTTCACCACATTATATCACGATTAATTCAAGAGTACAAACTTAATGTCAACTCTTATTGAATTAATCAATTTACTTCTTCCTAAAATACAACTCATTTGAAATAGAATTTAAATACTGTTAATTCAGTTTCCACTTTGCCCAAAGATTTTCGAATCGTATTGCAAAAAGTGACCATACCGGTATATACTTTCCTCTCCCATTATAAGGAATGGTGAATCTTATATTAATCATATCTTATATTTTCATGATTCACACTATATTCGAATTCTACCGTATGTGTAACTGTCAAAGTATAATAAGGCCAAAGTACTCGAATTCTATCGCATGTGCGACTCAATAACAACTAATAGAGCCAAAATATAATAAGGTCAAAGTATAATAATTCACAGTCAAGATAAACTCATAACCTCAAATCCAAATATCATTACTACTCATATCACAAAGAGAATAATCCACTAGCATTCAAATATTAATCTATGTGAAATACTCTCAACGGGTCAATTCGATGCACTTATCTCACTAAGAACCCATATACAATTATGTCCTAATATACCCGTGTCAAACACTATGATTAAGGATATTTACGAATAAAATATAACAACACAGAGAATCAAACCATCATAACTACTTATAATTTTTCCTCATTGATGCTCTTTGCAACACACCTAGTTAAAATATTTATAAAACACCTAACTCGTACTACTAACTAGGTGACATCCCGCAAGTATACGGTTGTCAACTAACAGTAAAAGGGAGTAGGGATCGTTCCCACCAGGATTGTTGGAAGGCAAATACCGAGATATATGGGTATTTGTATAGTTAAGAAAAAATCAATGAGTGGGAGATGAAACTACACTAATCAAGTTCATATTTAAACTCAAGTAAACAAGACCAAATTAAGCTAATTTATCTACTAAAACAAGTAATGGAATTACTATGCAATTATGAAATTAAGAAACTAACTACTAAATTCTAACAAAAGCACTTAACTAAAAGCACCTAGTTCTATCCTAGATTGACCGAAATACAGATAAAATTAAGAACAAGCAAGTTACCAAATTAAAAAGACTACAATTAAGAATTTTGAAGTATAAAAGAAACTATTTCTACACTAGAAATTGGAACAAGTTAAAATTGAAATCTAAATATTTTTTTTTATTTTTGATGATAATAAAGAAAGCCCACTAAAAATTAACTAGAAATTAATGTAAGAAATTGAGAATACTTAATTAAAAAGCAAGAAATTGACAAGAACCCTAATTCTTCTAAGAAACCTTAGATTGCAAGCAAAGTGATTTTCACTAAATTAAACTAGAAATCAAGTAAAAATTATATCTACTTGAAACTAATGATAAACCCACTACAACTATCTAATCAAAATTTAAACTTGCTAAGAAATGAAAACTAGATCTAAAAGACAATTAAAGAGAAATTTTAGCAAACATTAAAGAAGAGACTTGAGGTTCAAGCTATCCTAATCTATCCTAACAACTACCTAATTATCTAATTCTAATCCTACTTTCCTATTACAAATTTTTAAGTTGCTTAAATAGTGTAGTATTATACAGGGCAAAATTTAGGAATTGTTTGCTAAAAGATTACAAAATTGCTCTCACAACTTATCCCTCAATGAGTCGAGATCGCGTTATGGAGAATTTAAGATCGCGATCTCGACTCTAATACATTTAGAGCAATTTTTCGAGTCGAGATCGCGATATGGAGAGTTTGAGATCGCGATCTTGACTCGCTAATTACTTAAGTCCTTTTACCGAGTCCAGATCGCAATATGGAGAATCTAGATCGCGATCTGGACTCTATTACATCAATCTCCCATTTCTTCTATAATTACAATTTGGTCCTTTGAGCTTTGTTCATTCCATCTTCCAACTTCTCATTTTGACCTGCATAATATTAATACAAGTAAACCATTAATTAAGCTAAATGATTATTTTAATAAGAACTTATCATATTTAACAAGAACAAAAATATAAACACATATGAAAGAAATTAATCAAAACTTTCAATTAACAACCCAAAGTTCGGGATATAAACTATCAAAATATCATAATTTAGAGGGAAATAACTCTAGTTTACTAGAGTTATCACTCATATATATATATTATTCAAAAATCTTTATCACATCAAATAGATAAAGAATGTCATATTATAAAATATTCATAAATATTAAAAGTATAAATTGTCCCTAAAATAAATTGATTTTAGGGCATACACTAATACCAACAACCTCAGTCAAAAATTTTTATTTTGGTCAGGAACAACTACTAAACATGCCCAATAGTTGCTTCTCAGCCAATAGCAACCTGCCATTTAGAATGCAGGGCCCATTTTTTTGAATAGGATGGCCTTTTATTTTTCAGAAATATGAGCCCTCCACTCCAAATGAAATGCTCCCCCATTGGTTGAGGAGCAACTACTGACATGCCAATTAGTTGTTCTCTCCTGACATAAAATTTATCAACCTCAGCCAAATCCCCTGATTTGCTTGTACTAATATTTCCTCCATAAATTTTTAATATTGACTAAAAAGCTTAAATTTGTATTTTCGAATTTGTACATGGTTGCCAATTCAACAACAGTAACAGCATCATCAACATTATGCCTATGGAGTTTTAAATATTTTTTATTGATCAATGCAATTGGCAGATCTATTTGGGCAAAGAACCTCCTCCACTTTTACTGATCTGGTCTCCTCTCCTTCCTCAATTTTGTTTAGGACCCATAAAATTGTTTGCTTGAAAGCTTAGACTTTGACAATAAAGCGGACAATCAGCATATTTTTTGATTATCAGATCTTGTATGGTTGATTAATGGTAGTGGCCAACAGTGATTATGGGGGAGGCAGTAATCGATGGTGGTGAGGAAGACAAAGGGGTGACGAAGGTTTTTTTTTTTTCCAAAGAAATGTAATTTTATTTCCAAATCCAAAATTTGTATACCAAGCACCCCTAATTAGAACATGACAGTGTTATGATTCTAATGTATGATACTCATACTAGTTTTTGATGTATGATTTCAATTCTAATTCTAATTCTCGATTCCTAACCAGGCACCCCTAAGATATTTTTACCCTTATAAGAAAGGGTTAGTTAAATTTGGCTCTTTTAGATTTTAATGTCACTACTCCTTTAACTCTTAATATTATATTTTTACCACTAAAATTCTTCTATTATGCTAGCTAAATATGGTGACCATCTACCCCTAATCTATTTTATAGATATATATTTTTGTTTATTTGCGTTTGATGAATCAAATTTTTATAAAGAAAAGACTTGATTCATATAGAATTCGATCTCAAGAGATGTCTAGAAGTTGAGTTTGGCATTTTTCTTGTCCTTTTTGGTTGAGATTAACTGGAGAAAGTGACAAAATTTGACCAATATTATTTCTTAAACCCAAAACTTTGTAACAGAAGACCAACTATAGCTTTAATTTTTTTAATTAGAATGAATTCTCTAACTTAAAATTGTTTTTGCTGAATGGAAAGATATACTAATGAGTTTAGAAATTTTAAATTTAATTTATTTTTTAAAATTAGGCCAATTAAAATAAAAATAAATTTTAATAAGAAAAAATGTGAAATAAGATTTTTTGTCGTTGGTACACATGGTGGTGGTAGTTACTAGACTTATGGAGAGCAAATTGAGGTAAAAAAAAAAAAAGAACAAAATTGGAATAAAATAGTCAAAATGCTAGTGACACAAGGGGTGAAGTTAAGTGTTTAAAACATAATTTTGGAGAATAAAGTATTAGTGACAATAAAGTTTAAGGGGGTAAAGTATAATTAACCAAAAGGTGTATTTGTTCATTCAGTCGAACTTCAAATGCTGTTAAAGCTGACCGTTAGTTTAAAAATTTTAGTACTAAAAAAATACCATTAGTGATTTAAATGTTAATGACGTTGAACTTTAATCGTCTCATCTAAATTGATTTACTTCATATCTTATTGCTAACAAACCAAATAATCCCAATTTTTAAGTTCCATTTTTCACTTTTTCTTAAATAATTTGTTTTTCGAATAGTATAAGCTTAGTCAAGATTTATCACTTTTTAGTATGAAAAATATGTAAAAATCTACACTCATGTAATACATAACTAAAATGGAACAATAATAATGTGGAAGATATGTTGTAACAAAATGATACGTCAAACACATTCGCACAATGATCTCATTTATTTTATATGGTTTGTTTTTCTAAGAAAAAAAATCACCCCTCTCTCTTAGTGGCTCTTCATATGATTTTTTTTTCCCCGAAAAAAACCATTCTTCCTTTTATTGATTCGTCATTTATTTTATATATTTTTTTTTAAAAAACCACCTCTCTCCTTTAGCGACTCTTTATATGTTTTTGTTTTTTTCTTCCGAAAAAAACCATCATTCTTTTTATTGATTCGAATTAATTACCTATAAATTATAGAAAACTCAATACTTAAGTTGCGCTTATCTTTATTTACTCGAACTCATGACCTATAAAGGTATAAAAAACTTAAGTAATTATCACATGAATTTCATCATTTGTTTTGAATATATATTTGTAGCATTTCTTTGACCAACTATAAGTCTAATAGAAGTAAACCATGATTGAAAACATGGATGAACTTAACATTATTATTTATTATAGTAGCATAATTTTTTTAAAACAATTTTACATCATGACTTATTTGTGCAAAACAAAAACTGATCATCTACCAAAATAATACGTAAACTCTTTACATGAACAAATACACGAAGATGGACTTGTGAGATTTTTGTATTTAAATTTTTATCTCTTCCCAGAAATACTAAAAAATGTTGTCCTTGAAAATTGAAAATTTTAATTACCATAAAAAAAGAATAAATTTGACAAAGTGAAAACAGTTTCAACTATTTGCTCGAGGAAAATAATTAATATATATATATATATATATATATATATATATATATATATTTTCTTTTTAAAAAAGGAGAAGTATCCTAAGGGTCTTAAACGTAATTCAGCGCAGAAACCCTATATTTCCTTGTCCTTCAATTCGCTTCACCCCCTGCCTATAAATACTCACCAACCAAAAGCAAGAGTTAAGTTGGCGGCCTCAGCTCCCAACTGCGCAGTCTAGGGTTTTAGAGGGGAAACGGATCTCTGCAAAAATGCCGGAGAAGGGAAACAAGCCCAGGAAAGAGGAGGTTGTCACCAGGGAATACTCCATCAACCTCCACAAACGCCTCCACGGATGGTAATTCCCCCCAAGCTCTGTGTCTCGCTCTCTCTCTCAAGTGTGAACACACACAACACACACTTGCATCTTTATTATACAATTGTTCTATATAGCATGATTGATCTGTGTAGAATAGACTCATTTGATCTTTTAATTTAAGGATTTTATTTCCATTTGATATTATGTAACAGAGTAAAACTCAATTGCTTCTGCTTTTCTTCGTATTTCTGTTTTTTAGGAATCTGAGTAGTTGATGCATGGATGGATTTTTGACAAAGATTTTGTATTTTGTTCCATTGGAGATTTTTAATTCATTTTTATGAGAAGCAAATTTTTAAAGATTTGACTTTGGAAATGGGTTCTATGTGACGAATTAAATGAATTGATTGAATGTGCAAAAGTCAAGGTTTTCTGTCAAAAGTTTTGTGATTTCATTGCTTATCTGGTTATGGATTGAAGGCTTATATTTTCTGCTGTTAAAGAAAAATATAAGATAAAAATGATTTAAATGTTATTGTACTTGATTTCTTGGATGTTTCCGTACTCACCCTTACGATTAGTGTCTGGGTAATGTTGGCAAATGCAACAACGGTGATGAGCTCTACAGACCTGTAATGATTTGCGGATATGATCGCAACTCTTTATGAACATCTAAGGGACTGAGTTGTTTGTCATTTGTGCCTTCCTAAATTTGTGGCGTATTCGTTCTGTTCTTATGCTGGATGCCATTTGAACCTTTTCTTTTGTTGTTGTCATGGTGCCAGAACTAGCGATACTAGAGTTTTGGTCAAATATCTTTTTTTTGGGGTCATGTACTGCCCTATAAGTGAATTCTATTTGGTTTAAACTACACTATCATATAGTTTCTTTTTTCTTGAGAGCTTCATAAAATAGAGAAAGTAATTGAATGTTATTCAAATTGAAATGAACTATTTGCATGTTTAACCATGTAATTCAGTTATGCGGAACATGAAAATGAACTCTTTGTATATCTTTCCTGGAAATTTTCCTTGGTTTTAATTCTGTTATGTATTCAGTTGTATCCTGCTTCACAATTTCGTTTTTGTACGTATATTGAATGTTCCTTGTTTGTGTTATTTGTTTGTGACTTTGGATCTTTCAATTAATAGTGTCATGACAATATTTCTATTGTTACGTGAAAATTTCCACATTTTACTGTTAGTATCATCTTTAGAGGCATGAATCAGTAGTAGTCTAAGTTCTCGTGCTCTGATATGCGGGCGGATGGTTAATTTCTGCAATGGTACCTGTAATGAGGGGACCCTGGGTACCTCTTTGTACCCTTTTATCTTTCTGCACATCCCTTGATACGTCTGGTCATTTTTGAGCATGGCAGCAAAGTTAACTTGCCTGTTGTTGCTGTTGTTTTTTGTTTCTAATGGTTTAATATTTGGTTCCTATTCTCCTGTTAGCGTTGGATAAATTGTCGTCCTTGTTCCATATACTCAGCAGTCTTGTATTGGTTTTGTATTACAGAAGCACTGGAGGGAAAAAATTGTAGTCTTGAAGCTTTATTTTCCTAACAGAAAAGTATCTTGTTAGCAGAGTTTATTGTTATTTTGCTCGGTAGACCAGCTTCTGCATTTGCAGTGTTAAGTGAATAGTGAAGTAGTCTGTTATTGCTTGATTTAGCTGGGATCCTTTAACTTGCTTTAATAAGTTTGGATCTTGATGTACACAGCACATTTAAGAAGAAAGCTCCAAAAGCCATTAAGGAAATTAGGAAGTTTGCCCAAAAGGCAATGGGAACAACTGATGTCAGAGTTGATGTGAAGCTGAACAAGTTTATTTGGAGCCGTGGAATTCGCGGCGTACCCAGAAGAAGTCCGTGTGCGCATTGCACGTAAGAGAAACGATGATGAAGATGCCAAGGAGGAGCTTTACTCCTTGGTCACTGTTACTGAAGTTCCCGAGGGCTTCAAGGGGTTGGGTACCAAGGTTATTGATGATGAAGAGGAGTGATTCAACTTTCTGTTTCTGTGCCATTCAATTTTGGCTGTGTTATTTTAGACCGTTTGATGTTAGTTTCAGTTTTGCCTCCCTTTTTACTGGAGATTGACTTAAATGAATTATTATATAATGCTTGTTAAAAAAAATGGTGTGGCCTTAAATTCGGAAATTGCCAATTGATTTGTGAAATGTTACAGCCAAACATTACGTTCACTCGAAACATATAGTCATTCAATGATCCTAACTGTGGAAATTGATGGACATGTCAAGTTTTGCAAGAGTGGAGGACAATTGAAAGCATAAAGTTGTTATACGATGTTTAGCTGGTTGATAAGGAACTTGTTTTGGTTGAAGGGGATGGAGTTCATCCATAGTAAACACTTGTGGCTGGTTACGGTATTTAAAAGGTTAATTTCACTTTGCCCTTTTAACATATATAATTACTCTCACATTAATTTTTAACGTTATTTTTTAAACACTAAAATTATTCTTTAACCTCTCTTTGTTTTTCTGGGGATGGAGTTCATCCATAGTTGTAGCTGGTTACGGTATTTAAAAGCTTAATTTCACTTTACCCTTTAATATATATAATTACTCTCACTTTAATTTTTAACGTTATTTTTTAAACACTAAAATCATTCTTTAACCTCTCTCTGTTTTTCTTTTTTGTTTTTTTGCATTTTTACTCGATTAATTTTTTTTCCTTATATTTTGTGAACATAATTTAATAATTTTTTATCATTTGTTATTATGTTAAATTTTATCAAACACTATGTATGGAAAAAAAAAAATCTTTTAGGTATTATGAGAAAGAGGGTAGAAATGTCAATTTAAATAAAAAATTTAACATAGTTAATTTTGATCATTGAAGAATAATGTTAAGAATTAAATCAATAATAATCATCCTGAATATTGAGGGAAAGTGAAATTAACCGTTTAGAATTTGCAAGAGCTTATGACGACCTTAATAGAACATCGTGTATTTTTGTACTTGCTCAAGAATGGAAAAATTATGGGGTATCTTATCGTGGATTCGCATTTAAATGTGAGTGAACTCTATCTTAGATAGAGGTGTCAATGGCTCATATTATATTTATTATTAGATCACATTTGTGTTATATCATTATCGTATCAGGTGTAATCCGTTTTTTATCGTATTGGTATTATATCATTTAAGGCTCGTTTCCTATCGAGTTGTATTAGTATTCGTATCTAATCCATTCGTATTCTTGTAGTGTTCATATTTGACCCATTTACTCATAACAGAAAATATTATCCTATTTGATAAATTTAGAAATTTGCGACCGATTTGAATTAAAATATAAAATTATAATTAGTTATGAATTTAAATAATTATTAATATTAACTTTGTTCTCATAGTAATTTAAAACACGATATTAGTAAAATTATTGAATTTTTTTAGATAATATTTAAAATTATTATTATGTTTGATTTAATAATCTTATATTAAATTTATTATTAACAATTTTAATGTATGCTTATATTGAATTATATGAGATAATATTTCAATAGAATCTATTCATTCAGTAAATTATGAGTTATTGTATTAATTTATAAGTTAATCTAAATTAATTTGTTTAATTTTATATTATAAATAAGTCAACAATAATAACTTAATAAATTTCGTAACCCGTTAATTTTGCGGACCTAACTGTTAGGGGTGGGCTTTTCTGTGCTGCGGTGAAGAAATGGGTCTTCCTTGTAGATTTATCCTACTTAGTCTGTTAGTGTCAGGATCTGAATTTTTTGAAGTGACACAAGTTTCTTCTACACTACATTCTATTATCTGATTTTGTTATTATGTTGTTTTTAAAATGGTGACAGGAATAAGGATCTCCGCTAACCTTTTGCATGGCAATGGCCAATGGATGTTAAATTTAGACCTTTCAGAGCATGCATATAAATTTTCAGAGCATGCATATAAATTTTCTTATTCATAAATACCCTTCAAATTTCTCGAAGAAAACTTGGAAAAAAAAAAAAAGACGACCCGGATCAATCCCATGCCCGCTACCTGTTGACTTCTTCCATCACCATAGGCAAGAATTATGTTCCGTTTGGATTAAAAATAATAGGGTATTATTTGGCAAAATAATATTTGAGTTTAATAGTTTTTGAAAATAATACTAACTTTTAAAATAATAAAATAATTATTTTGATGCGAAATAATATTTCGAAATAATCATTTGGATTACAAATGATTAATGCCTATTATTTGGTTTTCTATTTTTTGACTATAAAGAATTCCAAACTATAATAATTGGACATTGTGAGTCCCTTATTTTGACCTTGGTTATATATGGTAGTTTCACATTTCTATTTCAGATTTGAGGAGTTTGAAGTAGCGAACGACTTACTTATAGTTTGACCAGTAGCTTCCGAACTAATCTCTCTGGGAATCCTTTCTAGCATGAGTTTAGTGGTTCGTGTTCGACAGTTAGGTTTAGAGAACAGAGTTACGAACTACGCACACATTGTCACGTGTATGGCATAACTCATTTCCCTCTTGCCAAAATTTTTCACCCAAGAAGCTATACAAATATAACTAACAAATCTAGAAAATAATTTGGAAGAATTCACTTCAGAAATTTTACAAATGAGACCTTTTTGAAGATCTATCCAATTTTTTCACACCAAAAAGGATTACAATTTGCCAATATAATAAAAAAAAAATTTGCTGTTGTGAATTTGGTTTAAACGAAGATTGAATCCAAAACCAAATACACAATTGCACAACATAAGATGTCTTAAATACCAAAAATTGTATAATTAATCAAAGCCAAAATAGTTAACAGGATGCACACCCATTGCATCGGTCGTCTGAAAGATCTAACAGCTAGTTTTTAGTAAACAGAAAATAGACGTTAGAAAATTGTTGAAGGCAGTTTTTGGGCATCTATAAATCTACTCCCAAGTCTGTAAATGCAAAAAATAGAGAAAGGAACTAGTACATTCAATACAAACACTTGTAAGAGCTATTTGGGAAGAAATAGGTTAAAATATTGTGGGTTGTATTGGTTTGAATAGTGTAGTTCTCTTGGCTCAACTAAAGAGAATTAGTGTGTGTAAGAGTAGACTAGTGAGTGATCTTCAAGTGTAAGAGTGGAGGGATAACAAGTGTACAAAAGTGAGGTTGTAGTGTAAAACCCTTTGGCTCAACTAGAGGAACTTAGTTGGTGCAAGGGTGAGCCTACTTTGTGTACAAGAAGGTTATTGCCTCACCTTCTTTGAAGAGGCACTACTAGTGGATGTACTCTAAGTTTGAGAAGTTTGGGAGTTTGGTTTGATATTCTTTATCTCAATCTTTTATTTGTTCATTAAATTTTGATTGTTAAATATTTATCTTTGATCATTTGTGCTTAAGTATTCATTTATTGCACAAAGTTTGCATTTTCATTAAGTACTTTACAAAAGGATTGTTCTTTGAGACAACCTAATTCACCCCCCCTCTTAGGTTGCTCTTGGGCCAACAAATTTGTGTGACCCAATAGGTTCTCATAGAACTTGTTAATGAAGATGAATAATAATATCATTAATTCAATTGGGTAGGATAATTAAAACTCTTTTACTTTATCACCAACTCATCTTCATAGATCAAGACTGACATCTAACAATGTGTCATGACCACCCAAGTCTTGAGAAAAGTCAAGTGGGTTGACAATACCTATCCATGAACTAGTTTCCATTTAACTAATATTCTTTCACCATGAATATATCCCATCTAGCATAGAAGAGGTTATAAAATAGTGCCATCCTCTTCGTATCTTATGCTATTTGTTACTTCCTTGTTCCCAAAATATAACTTATTGAATTTGAATTGAAAACACACTTTTCAATTTCGTTTCCACTCTGCGCAGAGATTCATTGAGCTATCATTTCCTACAAGTGGCCATAGAGCTATCTTTTCTATAATCTATAGGAGTGGTGAATTCTTTATTGATCACTCATCTTTCTTCTGTACTTCATATTATATCCAACATCTACCGTATAGTTACTCGATTAAGAACAACAACAAATAGAGTAAAAATATAATAATTCATATTCAAGATGGTAGGTGATCTCAAATCTAAGGATCAATTACACCTACTATCAGGTAGAGAGAATGTATTCTATTGACACTATGGAATTCTCAATTGGTCAATCAAATGTACTTGTCATCCACAAGAAGCCATCTACTAGCTTAGATATCCCCATATCATAGTCGATGAGATCACCTACTTCCTTCAAAAGGAAAAGACTTAGTATATGTTAGCCTATCCATGGTAGTGATGCCATTACTCACTAATACTATGGCCAGTGAAATTTAGGGATTAACAACCATAGGAATGAGAAGAATCTCATCATCATACTTCTTATGATTTCTTCTCAAGGTCATTAATTCCAAGGGCTTTATCATTTAAATTGTAGTTAAATAACAATTAAGAATAAATAATAAAGATTGCCACAATTCAATAGACATAAATATATAAATATCTTTAAAGCTCCAAGTTAATTGGGTTTAGGGCATAACACTGACAAACTCCTACTTGCACTAAAGCATCATTTACACACTTTAGTCCAAGTGAATTTACATGATGCTCATGTTTATTTTGTAATAATGCTTTAGCGAATGGATCAACAATGCTATCATTTGTAGGGATCTTTTCTATCTTTCCATCATTTCTATCAATGATCTCTCTAATCAAATGGAAACATCTGAAGACATGCTTGGATCGTTGATGAGAACCTGGTTCTTTCACTTTCGCAATTGCTCCATTATTATCACAATACACAATTATTGGATGTATAATGGAGGGAACCACATCAAGTTCATAATGAACTTCTTGATCCATACGGTTTTCTTAGCGGCTTCCAATGCAGCAATGTATTCTGCTTTTGTTGTAAAATCAGTGATAGCGTCTTGTTTAAAACTCTTCCAAACATTTCTAACTGCACCATCATTACGGATAAAAATATATCTAGACTGCAATTTGCTATCATTCTTGTTAGTTTAAAAACTTGCATCCGAATATCCTTGAACCTCCAAATTAGAATCTCGATAAACTAAGAACAAATCCTTGATTCTTTTCAAGTAGTTAAGAATGTTCTTAACAGCCATCCAGTGACTTTCACCGGGATTGGCTTGATATCTGCTCGTAACACTTAGAGTATAGAACACATTGGGTCTCATACATAGCGTTGCATACATTATAGATCCAATAGCCGAGGCATACGGGATCTTTTTCATGCAATCCTTTTTGACATCCGTCTTGCAAGACATGTCTTTAGAAAGGTGTATTCCATGACTGATTGGTAAATAATCTCACTTAGATTAATTCATGCTAAACTTCTTTAGCACTTTATCTATATACGGAAATTTTGAAAGACCAAACAAGCTCCTCAATCTATCTTTATAGATCTTAATACCCATACTATAGTTTGCCTCTCCGGCCTAACAAATCTTTCATGGAGAATTTTTTGGATAACTGTATCTTTACAGATTGGTGCATAGGCATGTCATTTCCCGTCAGTAGTATATCATCAACATATAGTACTAGGAGAACTCTTGCACTCTAGTAAACTTCTTATATACACAAGGTTCATCTTCATTTTTAAGAAAACCAAACTCTTTGATTCTCTCATCAAAACGAACATTCCAACTCCTTGATGCTTGTTTAAATCCATAAATGGATCATTGAAGCTTACACATTTTATTTGCTTCTTTGCATATAAAACTGTCAGGTTGTGTCATTTACACATTCTCGATTAAATTTTTGTTAAGAAATGCAGCTTTTACATCTATTTTTCATATCTCACAGTCGTAGTGTGCAACTATAGGAAGCATAATCCTAATAGATAAGCACAGCGACTAGTGAAAAGGTTTCATCAAAGTCAACACCTTGTCTTTGCATGTAATCCTTTGCTACCATTCTAGCTTTACAGATAATCACATTACCATCATCCATGTCTGTCTTTTTTTTTCTTTCAAAAATCCATTTACATCCCCACGAGATTTATCCCTTCAAGCGGATCGACTAAGGTTCAAATCTTATTCTCGTACAGGGACTCTATTTCGGAGTTCACGGCCTCAAGACATTTATTTTTGTCTACGTTAGACAAGACATCTTCGTAAGAAGTAGGTTCATCATCTTTTATAATTAACACATTATCATACTCACTTAGAACAAATCCACAACATTTGGGACCAAGATGTGTCATACTTGATTTACGAAGTACTTGTGTATTTTGAACTTCTAATTGTACCTCATCATCATGAGATGGAAGTTCTTGTTCTGTTGGTTGATTTATGCATGTTTGTGGTTCTTGAATTTTATCAAGTTTTATTTTGCTTCCACTAATTTCTTCAAGAATAAACTCTTTTTCTAGAAAGATGCATGTTTTGAGACAAAGATTTTTTGCGCAACAGGATTATAGAAATAGTAGCCATAAGTTTCTCTTAGATACTGGTCTATTACAAATATGCATTTATCAGACCAAGCTTCAAGCTTGTCCAATTCTACCCGCTTCACATAAGCAAAGCAGTCCCAAATCTTCATGTATTTAAGATTTGGTTTCTTACCTTTCATCATTGGTGTTCCATCAAGTGCTTTTGATAAAAAATGGTTTAAAATGTAGGAGGTAATTTTTAGAGCATAGCCCCAAAATGATTTGGGGAGATTTGCATGACTCATCATTAATCGTACCATATATAATAAAGTGCAATTTTTCCTTTTCGATACAACATTCAATTGTGGAGTGTAAGGTGGAGCTTTTGGTGGGACAATCCCATTTTACTTTCAATAATCTTGAAATTCATCTCTCCGGTATTCACCACCTTGATTTGATTGACATTCTTTGATATTTTTGTCTAATTGTTTCTCAACTTCATTCTCCTCCTTTTACAAGACTCAAGTATTATCTTTTACACTCTCAAGTGGTTTATAAGGAATATTTATAGTGAACAACTAAACTATTGTCACCACTGAGACCGTAATAGGTTTAAGAAATAATATTCTTACTCCTTGAGGTTTGTTTCATCTCTACAAAATGACCTCCTAAGTGTCATACACTTAACTTATTAAGTTCCATTTAATATTATTTTAATCCTTCAACAATTAGTGTTAATGTGTGTGACCCAATAGATTCTCATAGAACTTAGTATGAAGATGAATAATAATATTATCAATTGAATTGGGTAACATAATTAAAAGTCTTTTAATTTATAACAAATGCATATTTATAGATCAAGATTGACATCTAGCAATGTGTCATGACCACCCAACTCTTGAAAAAAAGTAAAGTGGTTTGACTATACCTGTCTATAAACTAGTTTCCGTGTAATTAATATCCTTTCACCATGAACATATCCCATTTAGCATAGAAGAAGTTATAAGATAGTGCCATCCTCTTCTTATCTTATGCTATTTGTTACTTCCTAGTTCCCAAAATATAACTCCTTGAAGTCGAAATTAGAAACACACTTTCAATTCTTATTCACTTCTACTTCACACAGAAATTCATTGAGTTATCATTTCTTACAAGTAGCTATAGGGATATCTTTCTTACAATTAGGCGTGGTAAATCCTTTATTGTTCACTCACCCTCCTTCCGTACTTCATATTATATCCAACATCTACCGTATAATTACTCGATTAATAATAACAACGAATAGAATCAAAATACAATAATCTATACCCAAGATGCTACGGTGATCTAAAGTGTGAGGATCCCTTATACCTACTATCACATAGAGAATGTAGTCCATTGACATTATGGAATTCTCAATTGGTCAATCCAATGTATTTATCATCCACAAGCATCCATATACTAGTTTAGATGTCTTCATATCGTAATCGATGAGGTCAACTACTTCCTTCAAAAGGAAGAGATTTAATATATGCCAGCTATCTATATTAGTGATGCCCTTACTCACTAATACTATAACTAGGGACATTTAGGGATTAATAACTATAAGAATGAGAAGAATCTCATCATATTCATACTTTTATAATTTCCTCTCGAGGTCATTAATTCCAAGGGCTTTATTATTTAAATTGTAATTAAATAACAACAAGAATAAATAATAAAGATTGTCACAAATCAATATGCATAAATATAAAATGTCTTTGAAGCCCCATATTAGTTGGGTTTAGGGCATAACACTAACATGGTATTCAAAATATAAGAAATTCCATAGTCAACTCTGATATGGCACATTCAATTTTTAATAGTTATTCAAGTTTGAGTTTGCTGAAAGTTGTTGAGACAAGGTTTGCATCAAGAATTGTGATGCTTGATTGTTTGAAGAGGGTAAAAAAGATACTAGAGAATATGTAATGGATGATAAGTGAAAGACTAACAAAAGGGATGGAAAATTTTCGAACTAAAGCTCATGAAGTGAAACGTTGAATTGTTGATGACAATTGGTGGGATAATTCGAACTATGTAATAATAAAGCTAACACAGCTTATTGTAGACTTGATTCTTCAATGTTACATGTAACCATGTCTATGACATGAGGGATTCAATGATTGAAAATGTCCAGGTTATTGTCTTTCAGCATGAAGAAAAATATATCTTGAGTGGACTTTCAGATTTCTTTGATGCAATTCATTCTATTTTTTAGGCAAGATGGAACAAAAGCAACACCCCTCTACATTGCTAGGCACATTAACTAGTGCCAAAGTATTGTAGTGATTTGTGGCTTTAAGGTGGAGATGGTTCTCAAAGGTTGACACCTCATACGGGCCAAAAAATTTCTATGAATCGGGTTAAGTATTTTAAAAAATTATTTTCAGATCAAGAGGATCTTTGGAATATGAAGCATTTTATAGTGCAAGTGGTCTCATGTCATAGAGTAAGGATGTATGAAGAATCAATTTCATGATAGGGTAATCATAGATCAACCATACAATTGTTGCAATCTTTGGCATTCAAATTGCTACCACAGTTAGCATCTTTATCTTGCTATGAGTGAAATTAGCGTATATATTCACTTGTTCAAAATGTGATATATAGTGAAACGAGTTGATATGTAACTAAGGATCTAGTATTTATGCATGACAATACTTTACTGCTATCGAGGAAGAAAAGATATACAATATGGGACCTTCAAAATAATGGGACATATGCGAGTTGGTTTAAATTTTTCAGTCAATTTTAATCCTTTTCAAAAGTTATAACTTATTTTAATTTGATAGGTGGAGATAATTTTGACAATGATGGAGATATGAACCAACTTGCTAATTTTCTATTAATGAACCTAAACTAGAATCAATGATCATTGGTGATATTGATGAAAATTTGGTGGCAAATGATGAACAAAAGATAGAAGCAGTTAATTAGAGATTTAAGTGCTTTTGATTTCAAAACATGATTATCATAACTGGGGTCCAACAACAACAGATAACCATTGAAGATTCTTCAATCCTACAAAAGAGAGCCTGTCATATTTTTCATAAAAGAAGAGGTCCAAAGGCTAGCAGCCCCATTTCGGTTCATCTTGGTGGGTAATTTCCCATTAGGCAAACCCAGCATGGAAATCGTGAGGAAGAGCTTCCAAACAATTGGTTTTAAAGGTGATTTTTTTCAGTTGATTTTCTTGATTACAAGCGTGTACTCATTTGATTTGCCTTGAAGAAGGACTATTTATGCTATTGTCTCAAGAACACGTTTATTAAATGTTTCTATATGCATGTTCTCAAATGGCACCCTTTATTTACCCCAAAAATTGAGCCATCCATAATGCCTATACGGATTACATTCGAAGGACAACCAGCACCCTTCTTCATAAAGCATGTAGTTTTTAGCCTTGCACAAGCCGTTGGAACTCCACTAAAGCTAGATATGGCCACGACGAACTTTAATCAACCCAATACAATCTAGGTGTGTGTAGAAGTGGATCTACTAGCTAATTTCCCTTCGAGAGTATGGCTAGGAGTTGGGGACAAAGAAAAATGGCAAAAAATCAGTTATGAAGAAATTCCACATTATTGTACAAAATGTCATAAGATTGGTCGCCATAGTCCAGTTGATTGTTTGGCTGGAATGTGAAAGGTGTTAAAAATGCATAAAGAACCCTTAGCCCAAACTAAAAATTCTACCAATGGAACCGCTAGTGGAGAAATTGGTAGAGCAAACAAAAGTGGATGAGCAGCTTAATGAACAACCAAAGATGGATGACCAATGCAAGGAAGACCCCATAGTGGGGGAGCCACCCACGGTGGAGTTGCTAGTTGGGGCTGAACCGGTAGGATAGAATTGGAAATTCAACTAGGGGGTATTCTAACTAACCTTTCCCAAAATTTAACCTCCTCATATCAAGGGATTGGAAACTCAAATTTGAATTCATTGGCAACAAACTTGGCTGGAGGTTTGTTGACCAATTCAAACTAGCCAGGATCCCCTCGAAATCCTTAAATTTGAAACTCAAGGGAGCTGCCCAAAGATGATCTTCTCTTACCACATGCAAAATTCATGCAAGGTGATCTGGACATTGCTATCTCTCATGCCCGAATTATGGAGGAGTCAAACTCCCATGCTATTTTTCAGACAACGACTCTCCTTGTCCTAATGCACCTTCCTCTTTGCATGAGCTGGAAGAAACCATACAAAATTCAAAAGGTAAGTCCAATACCACAAGAGCAGCCTTGAACGAGTGAAAGAAGGCACAAGGTGAACCTTCAAATGAACAAGAGCAAATTAGCAAACCAAACAAAAATCCTACCCTAACAAACCAGCCTAGTAAGACTCACCACCAAACTCGAAACATGAAAGACCTCACAGCCATGGGTAAGCGTACATTCAAGGAAATTGTCAGCAACGAACATCCAAGCAAATTCTCGAGCAGCAAAGAAACCACCTTCATATCCAACCTGCATTCTCCCTAATAGCCAAAGTTCAAATCAATTGATGATTCCATCATGCTGAATGATACGGTATTGGCAGAACAAACTTGCTACATTTTAGATAATAAGTCTCTTCATGACCGTGAAGTGTACCCAACCCAAGAATTGGACATTCTCGTCCCAAAAAAAGGAAAGGAAGACATAAGAGGACATACAATATGCCAAGAGCAATGCGAAATAGGATGACCTCCAAACCCCTTTCTCTAATTTAGTTATATATGTAAGAGACAAATGCATAGAATTAGAGGATGTTAATACTTCAAATCGCTGATTTAGTTCTAAAATGTAGGAGGCCATTTCATAGAATTAGTGGACGTTAGCATCCTAGATCTTTCAAGATGCCAGAATTCAAAGGGTATGTCTTTGAATTCATTCTCTTATTGCTGGAAAGCTAGACCTTATGTTAGCCTCCATGTACTTTTTCTTTTTAAAAAATAATGAAAAGGGACTACCCCTAGCTAGTAGGTGGTTGCTCAAAAAAGAAAAAAAAGAAAAAAGATACAACCGATAACAATGATGATAACAAAATAATACAGTCTAAGCCATCTAAGTGTCTTTCAAGCGATCTAATTCTTTCACCCACATTAGTCCAACATCTTACGACCATATCGAACAATGAGATCGTACCAGAAAAAACCTACAACATTACAGCTTCCGGTGAGTTTGTGCAAAACAAAATACTATAAGCTGCATAGGAAATATAGTCGTTCTTAATAACACTCAAAAGGACATAAATTACGATTCTCATTTTGTTCATGAGACTGCTTATTGAAAAAAAGAATATCAAGCCGAATGATTTTGTGGAATGTGAATTCAATGAAATATCATATCTCATTGCTATACATATGTTGTTTTAGATAGGAACACAAGTTAGAAATTGCAAACATAACCTTTAAAGCCCTTAGGCCACCCATCAAACAAAAACATATGTTATCGTAAAATCTGTAACTATGTAATCACAAGTCTTATTGCGCTAACAAGTTCCCATCACCTGTGTCATCACATCAATCACTCTTGTCTTACTGCTTCCAACTAAACCTTTCCCACTTACAATACAAACTTCACAAGTCACCATGGCAGAGAAGTGAAGGGGTGTTGGGGATTGGGCTTTTAGTTTGGGCCGTCATTGTTGATGATACTTGTTACAATAATCATTCTAGTGTTTAAACTAAGTGTAGATATTGGAATGAAAATTTTCGTTCCCTTCTCAGAATCTATGATTCCATTTCCGATTCTAAATCTGGAGTGTGAACCAAATACCTTTTGATGTTCTAGTTTTGAATGACATCCACCGATTGTCATATGTAAAGTCGACGTGGCTGATTGTGGAGCACCAACTTGACGTTAGACATGCTCACTTGCTTAGTTCTTATTCGACTTCATGGGGACCGGATTACATCCAACACATAATCTTAACTTTTTTTTTGACTTTGTGATTTTGGTGTAGTGTCATACTATAATTTGCCAAACTTAGTGTTATTCATTTGTACCATTTATATAAAATAACTCATTTACTGTATTTTCTTTTCTTTTTTTTTAGATTTTGAATGAATTTTGTTTAAAATTGCACATCTATAGAATATACCTCACCTACTAGTTACTATTATGTTTATGTCAGTTCTTTTTTAATTTGATAATAGTTAGTTATTTGTGATTTGAGAAAAATGGATGGAAATAGCTATTTATTAAGGTTTTATATGGTTATGTTTCATTTTTTAGATAAATTACACCAAATAGCCATTGGGTCACACACACAGAGAGATATATATACGTATGTATGTATATATGTATATGTATATATAACAAATTACTTATTGTTTTCTTTACCCAAGTCACATTGGGTTTTAAAAAGTAGTAATATTATTTAAAATAATATTTGTAGTACAATATTATATAATCTAATGATCATTATTAGAGCGTGATTTATAATTCTCTCGTTCTTTCCCTTCTTCCTCGCCAAAGTATCTTCTAGGGATTCTATCTTTAATGGTTGCCCTTTAGTTATTGGCTGAAAGGTAACTCCTTCTCATTCTCTAAAATCATTCGCAAATGTAGCTAGCGGTCATACTGTTGCGATACCTTTAAAAAAACCTCAACTTTACTGTGGAGAACCTGCTTTGATCTTCACAAACCAAGAAATTGCAGCCCTATCCAAACCTTGGCTAAAGTATGCTTTGATCGGGAAATTTGCGAAGGAAAAACCAAGCATGGTCCTTTTGTGTAAGAATTTTCTTTCAGTTAGCTTTAAAAGTTCCTTTACGTTAGGGTTTATGGACTATCGGCATGTCCTTATCCGATTTGATCTCAAAGAAAATTATCATTGATGTTGGCTGCATGGATTCTGGTTGTTTCAAGGATTTGGGATATGTGTTCTTAATTGGAGTCTAAAATTCCACGTTGATCATGAATTTCCGGTCATTCCAATTTGGATTTCATTGGATCAATTACCACTTTACCTTTATGATAAATCATCTCTTTTCTCTTGGCAAGTTGATAGGCAAGCCCGTCAAATTGGATGCCGCAATGTTGTCTCTATCTCAATCGAGTTTGGATAGGTTTTGTGTAGAGGTCAATGTCTCCCAACGAATTCTCAATAGATTTTGGATTCGTAAAGAGGATAGTACGGGTCCATGGAAGCAAATAATATATGAAGATCTACCTCTTTAAAATCTATCTGCATTTCATGCCATAAGCTTGGCCATGATGCCAATAGCTGCTGTTTCAATTCTGATCAGGCTACCAATGTGACTGAAGGCAAACCGATCAATAAACCAGATAAGATTTAGCAGCAGAAAACAATTGTTAACGTACCAGGAAAGGACTCTCTCAATGCAAATACACAGAACCAAAGTCCTGAAAACACTCTAGCAGTTGGTTCGAAGGAGGACTCTGTTGAACCCCAGTTATGTTAATCATGTTTTGATGATGACCAAATCGCACTAATGATTTGAAAACAAGTGTGCAAAAAAATAGGGAGGCTCGGACGCAAATGATCATCCAAACAAAACAACCAGAAGACTCCACGGATGCAAATGACTGTTCGAAAGACAGATATTCAGACGATGGTAATCGTCCGACACAAAGAACCTGAAGTAGTCTCGGACAAAGAACAGCGTCCGATCATATTTCCAGAAGACATTGCTTCGATCGGAAGCAGGTTCGGATGCATCATCGGACGTGCGAATGAATCACTACTCTCAGTGAATGGATGCAGCATCGGATGCAGAGGTTAGCAGCGGCCATCGAAAAGGTCCAACAGCGAGTTCGTTCGAACGCACACCCACTGCATCGGCCGTTCGAAAGGTCCAACGGCTAGTTTTTCAGTCAACAAAAAATAGCCGTTGAAAAGTTGTTGGAAGCAGATTTTGGGCAACTATAAATACCCCTAAGCCTAAATTAAATAAAATATACTTCTACATTGATTACAAGTAATTCTTGAGCTATTTGGGAGAAATAGTGAGTACAAGTGTTGTAATAGTGTAGGTAGTTTTGTGAAAAGAGCTTAGAAGTGCAAAAGTTCTTCAAGTGTAAGAGTGGAGAGATAACAATTGTAACAAAAGGAGGTTGTGAGTGTAAAACTCTTGACTCAGCTAAAGGAAATAAGTGTGAGCAAGAGTGATCCTCACTTGTGTACGAGAGGTTATTGTCTCACCTACTTTGAAGAGACTTTTAGTAGCTGAACTTCAAGTTGAGAACTGTGGCAGTTGCCTTGAGAGAAGCTCTTTGTGAATGTACCCCAAGCTTGAGAAGCTTGGAAGTTTGGTTTGCATTTCTTAATCTTAATCTTTTTATTGGTTCTTTGTGATTCAATTGTTGAATCTCTACTTGTGATTATTTGTGCTAAAGTGTTCATTTGTTGCATAAAGTTTGAATTTCCATTAGCCAAATTATAAGGTTTGTTTTTAGAAACAACCTAATTCAACCCCTCTTAGGTTGCTCTTTGAGGCCAACAGACTCTACTATGGTGATTGTTGGCATTGTGGATACTTCATCCAAAGTGGTGGTGATAACTCTAGTAAACTAGAGTTATTTTACTTGTTTAAACTAGTTTATTGTTAGTATTTTTTGGACTTTAGAATAAATTTATGTATTTTTGTTTAGTTCATTAAATTTAGTATTGCATTAGAATTTGTGTAAATATTATCATTTTAGTGTTAATTCTAGTTTAATTTGTTACTTATTAGGTTTTCGGATGTTTTACTTACTATGTCTACAATGAAGGATATGGAGTGAAAGGGGTTGAAGCGTTCAAGAGGAAAAGGGCAAACGAGGAAGTTAAAGTTGCTAGAAACATGCTCCATATCGTGATATGAAAATTATGCTATAAGCCCATAGCATGATATGGAAACGGAATTGAGAAGGCTATTTGTAACCTCCATATCGCGATATCATGTTCCATATCATGTTCCATATCATGATATGGAGGTGCATTCAGCAAATGTAATTTTTGCCAACTTGTAATTCATCAGCTCCGATTAGTCCATTAAGTACTAGACTTGTACTATATAGTAGAGAGTAGTAGGTTGTTTAGGTAACACATAGTGTAGGGTGTAGAGTGTATTTTGCTACTTTTAGATTAGATTAGACTTTATTAAGACTTCTTTCTTATTTATAAAATTCTATTACTTTTTCTTTAGATCTTCTCTTTAATTCTTAGCAAGTTTAAGTCTTTATTAGTTCATCTTAGTGGTTTTTTCATTAGGTTCAAAGTAGATATAATTTTTATATGCTTTCTCATTAAATTTCTTACAAATCAAGTTGCTTTCATTTCAAGTTTCCTTTCAAGTTTTTAAGTTTTTGCTAATCTAGTGATTTTTTAGGTTAAATCTTCAATCTCTTGCATTTGATTTTGAAGATTTTAGTGGGCTTTCTTTTAATTAATAAAAAATCTAAAAATTTCTTGTTTTAATCAAGTTTTTCTTTGCAAATTTCTAGAACTTTTAATTCATAAGAAATGGAGATCTATTTACTTCCATGCTTCTTTTATGCTCCCTTTAGTCAATCTAGGTTTATTTGCTATCCAATTTTTATCTCGTATTAGTTGAGTCTGTTAATTTGGTGATAATTTTATTTGCTTTAATTAGAAGTAACTTAGTTGATTCTCTATTTACTAGTTTACTTGATTAATGAGAAGATAGTTTACTTGTGTTTGCGTTGATCTCAGTAGTTTTTATTTATTTTTAATCTTAAGTTGTTTGAATGTGTTTTCATTGAATGGATATATTTAGGACTAGTTTTATCTCTATTTTGGTTTTTCCTAACTATGCAATGATTTTTCATCCTATTACTTGCCACTCAACAATTCTTGTGGGACTACACCCCACTTACCACTATCTACTACCTATCCCTTAATGATAAGATAGTTACTTGTGTTTGCGTTGATCTCAGCAGTTTTTATTTGTTTTTAATATTAAGTTGTTTGAATGTGTTTTATGGATATATTTAGGACTAGTTTTATCTCTATTTTGGTTTTTCCTAACTGTGCAATGATTTTGAATCCTATTACTTGCCACTCAACAATTCTTGTGGGACTACACCCCACTTACCACTATCTACTACCTATCCCTTAATGAGAAGATAGTTTACTTGTGTTTGCGTTGATCTCAGTAGTTTTAATTTGTTTTTAATATTAAGTTGTTTGAATGTGTTTTATGGATATATTTAGGACTAGTTTTATCTCTATTTTGGTTTTTCCTAACTATGCAATGATTTTTCAGGGATCCTATTACTTGCCACTCAACAATTCTTGTGGGACTACACCCCACTTACCACTATCTACTACCTATCCCGTATTCTGCAGACGTGAGGGTAGAGTTTAGTGTTTAGTGCGGTTTTTACTTGAATGGTTTGATAACTTTACTCGAGCAAGCGAGCAAGCAAACACTTGTCAACCAACCTTTTAGTGTTGTTCTGGTAGATTGCTCTTGAGTTAAGGGCAATATTTGACACTTTAAGGGTCATGTAGTTTAGGCATTTTTACTTGTTTTAGTATATTAACTTTAGCTTCAATTAGTAGTTCATTTCTTGTTTATGCTATATTACTTGCTTTCGGTGAAATTAGCACTTGAAATTGACTTGATTGATTGTAGTACATGAAACGTGAAGAAGACGAATTCATTAGCTTTGATGACGAATTGGAAAGAGAATTGAGAAGCAACAGAAAAGAGAAATGGGTACAACAAAAATTGGAAAGAATCAACGTGGCAAATCCCTAACAAAATCCAGTGTCATAGGATCGTGAATGATGGTAATGAAGACCATATAGAAGGAAATGGATTGGGAGGTATTGGTTTTGGTAATGGAAATGGAGTTAATTATAATGGTAATTTCAATGGTGAAGTAGGAAATAATGGGCATGGAATGAATGTGAATGGAAGACCCTTAGGAGATTGTGCCACGTCGAACTTTGAAGGGGTGAATTCTAGCATAGCAAGGATGCTGGTGCAAATCAATAATTTTGAAATCAAGCCTACTCTTATTCAAATGTTACAAACTCATGCGATGTTTGGTGGGGACCCAAATAAAGATCCGTATACACATTTAATGAAGTTTAAGGAAGTATTGGACACTTTCAAATAACAACAGAGTCCATCCCGATTATTTTCGTATGAGAGCATTTCCCCTCTCTTTGTGAGATAGAGCAAAATGATGATTGTAATAATTTGAACAAGGGACATTCACAATATGGAACCAATTGGCTCAAGAATTTTTGGTGAAGTATTTTCTCTCCCTCGAAGAACTGCCAAACATAAAAATGAAATTGTCCTATTTAAGTAAGACATGGTGAAGGCCATAGTGAGGCATGGGAAAGATTCAAAGAATTGATGACATGGTATCCATGTCATGCTATTCCCCTTCGGCTTCAAATTCAAATATTTAATAATGGCTGAATTAAGAGACTAAATTAATTATGGATGCCTCCACGGGTGGTTCACTGTCTTTCAAAATGCCAGAGGAAGCTGAAGATTACTCAACAGAAAGGCTTCCAATTACTATTATCATGGACCAATTGCTCAAATCGGGACTCCATAAAAAGTGCAACAAGCCAATGGTCAACAAGGAGGTATTCTAAATTTGAACCCAAATGATGCATTGCTTGCTCAACAAGACTTAATGATGAATGTCATGACAAACTTAATTAAAGTTATTGAAAATATTGGAAAAGGGAATGTGGTGAATGTTATCTCCTAGGCTCCTCAAGGGCCTCTCTCATGTGACTTTTGTGTTGGTAATCATTTGCCAAAAATGTCAATGTGAAGTTTATATGCGACCAAATTAACAAATGAACTACATTTCCAATCAACCATCCTTGTCAAGAATCCACTCAGTTTTTATGGTAATACCTACAACTCTTCTTGAAGAAATCATCCAAATTTTTGTTGGAACAATTAAAATCACTAGAAAAATCTTTCTTATCGACCTAACCCTCTACAATAAAAATTACAAAGTCAAGCATCATCCTCTTCTAGACCTTACCCATACTTACCAAAGAAATTTCGAAGCCAACTCTTATCAACCTCAACCAAATCTTTCTTATCAAAATAAACCACCAAGACCTCCATACCAACCCCTATCCATTCCCAACCAATGTATAATAATCATTATTCTCAAAGGGACAATGCTCGAGTAAGGTGAGAGTTGGAAGTTTTGAGAGGGAAAATGAAAATTGGAAGAGGGATTATAAGAATTTCAAAAGGGATCAAGAAGCTTTCACTAGGAATGAAGGAGCTACAAATAGAAACTAAAATGTGTAGTCTGGACATTCAAATTGGCCAAGTAGCTTGGTAAACGAATTAAAGAGCAATGGAGGCTCTTCCTAGTGACATAATTCCCAATCTAAGGAATCAACATCAAGAGGACCACAAGGAGAGAAACACTGTCATGCTATTATGTTGAGAAATGCAAAAGAATTGTTGGTTGAGGATGGAAATGGTAAGAAGGGGAAACAAGTTGAAGAACAAAATCCAAGAGTGTTGAAGATCAATTTGAAGTCAAAAGTGATGACAAGGCAAAGAATGAGAAAAATGAGATTAAATCTCGAAAGAGAGAAAATAGTAAAGGTGAAAATTTGGAGGGACCTTTTTGCCTGTACATTCTTCGATGAAAATACCATTTTCTCAAAGATTGATTAATCCAAAGAAGGAAGAAAAGGAGAAGCAATTCAACCAATTCTTGTAGCATTCAAAAGTTGCACATCAATATTCCTTTGGTTGGAGCACTCACAAAGATACCCCACTATGCCTGATTTATAAAGGAGATTCTAGCTAAGAAGATAAAGTGGGATGATGAAGATAGGGTGTGTCTCAATGCAAAATGTAGTGCAATTGACAAAATGAGTTTCCATTGAAATTATAAGATCCCGGTAATTTCTCCATACTGGTGAATATTGGGGGCTACCCGTTGAACTGATTCTTGTGTGACTTGGGTGCAAACATAAATGTGATGTCTAATGGTGATCTATGACAAGTTGGGGATAATAAGTGTGAATCCTCCACAAGTCACCCTCCAATTGGTATACATCTCCGAAAGGAAACCATATGGCTTATTGGAAGATGTTTTGGTTCAAGTGAATAAACTCATTTTTCTGGTGGATTTCCTAGTACTCGAGATGGGAGAAAATTCAAATATTCTATTGATATTAGGGAGACCTTTTCTATCCACTGCACATGCCATGATTGATGTGAATTTAGGGAAACTGAAACTCTAAATTGAAGATGAAAACATTGAATTCAATGTCTTTGAATCAAATAAGAATGCTCCATGAAATAAATTTTTTAAGAATGCTTTACTAATAACTCTTTTGTTGATAGATGAAATGAAGATGCACTCAAAGATGTGTGAGATGAGCCAATCAAGTTGGAAAATAAAGTATAGAATGACTTGAAGCATGAAATGAAAGAAAAGCCACCTGATGGTGGTAGTGATGTGAAGAAAGATCAAGAGCTAAGTGCCAAACATAAGGAAGTTGATGATGACAAGAGAGTGAAAATGTGTAAGAAAAAGAGATTGTGGTATGAAAATCAATTTGGTGTATGGTTTAGTCCATTAGCTATGGTGAGTACTTGTAAGAAAAGCTATATTCATGTGAAATCCCAAAGGGAAAGGATGGCCAACCATCCTTAATTGCTTCATCTGATCCATTCATGCCATAGTCAAGCTAATGACTCTAAACAAGCGGTTGGGAGGCAACCCAATCTTTAATTTTCATGTTTTGTTTTGTTTTAGTGTTATTTCTTATTTAAATTTGATTTGGTTTGATTAGGTTACTTTCTGGTTGAATTTGGGTTTGAAGTGTTTCTTATAATTATAATAAATTTTGTTAAAGGAATGGATGGCAATTGTTCACTATTACTTGTGCTTTCTATGTTTGTAAGTGATGGAAAGGCTTGGAGTGAAGTGGGGAAAAGTTTTCAAAAATTTGTATAAGTATGGAATTCTGCTATCGCAGAAATTCACTACCATATCTAGATATGGAATTCCTTATCACGATATGGCCTGAAATTGCTGCAGGCCATATCGCAATATTATATTTCATATTGTGATATAGAGGCAAACTTCTGCAACTCATAAACTTTAAGCCCGAACGTTCGTATCGCGATATCATTTTTGATATCGCCATAGTAATTGTTGACTAGGATTTTGACGGAGCCCATATCTCGAAATCAATCCTTAGTGCAAATTTGATGTCGTTGTATCGAAAGTCTAACAGAGGCATTAAAGTGCAATTTTCAGCCATTTTCTCCCATTCTTTCTTCTCAAAAACACTAGCCACCACTCAAATGTTTATGGTTGGCTGTTTTACACCCTTCTTCTCCTCTCTCCAAAAACCACCACAAACCTCCACAAAGTCATCATTAACACATAGAATCCAACCCTATAAAGCCTTTAGAATGTGATTTGCCGACTAAATTGCCAAGAACAAGGATTTCACCAAGATTCAAGGGCAACCTTCAAAGGTTTTGTAGGGCTTCAAGAGGTCAATTTTGGCTACAATTTTTGGGTAATTTTTTTTCCATTGTGCTTGAGTGCTTAAGTACTGCTAATCTAGAATTAATTTTGAAGTATTGGACTTGTGATTGTTGAGCATAATTTTGAATTTTCCTGGACTTAGTGAACTTTTATTTTGTGCTTGAAGAATTTGAAGTGGGTTTGTGATTTTGTTAGTTGAAATTGATTAATTTTGAGTGGGTTTTCCATATTGATTTTGGAGTTGTGAAAAATTGATATTATCTTTCTTAATTTCTTTGTGTTATTGGATTTGGGTGTTGATTGAAACTTCACTTGCAAGTAATTTTGGGTGTTATTAGTTTGATATTTGTTGAATTGGTCGGTAATCATGACAAGGGGAATGTTTGGTAGTAGTAGACAAGGAAGATGTAGGGAAAGGAGATAGACCTCAAAGAAAAGAAAAGTCAACAAGGGATTGAGTGAAAATTTTCTAGAGTTGAGTGAAGATTATTTTTACTAGTGATCAAGTTAAGGAAATTTTTTATCCTACCAAAAGCATGATGTGATAAGGGAGAGAGCCTTTGATTTGTCGGGTAATTAAGGTGATCTTGAACACATTAAGTTAGCATTAGAGGCACATTTGATGTCAAGAAATAGGAGACACTTCAATGAAGGAGTGAAACGGGGCTACACTAACCTTGTTAAAGAATTTTATTAAAATCTTTCTGATTTGCTTGATAATGAGTGTAGAGTCTAGGTGTGTTAGTTGATTTTTCTACTGAAAAGATTAATGCTTTCTATAATATTCCTGATGTTTCTCATGTTGAATATTAAAAATTCATAAGGGAAAGAAAAGATACAATCTGGAGGCAATCAAGAATGTGTCGAGTAAACCGGAAATGAATTAGATCATGAACACTTCCGGTACTTCTTATTTGAGATTGCCTTGTAAAGGACTTAAAACACTACCCAAGATTTGGTTTTATTTTGTTACCTGCATGATATAAGGCTCAAGTGTAGTCAGTGTGGTCAAAAAAGACCAACCTTTCCTTTTATATGCTATTTTGTAGGGCATACCACTCAACATTGGGAGGTTGATTCGACAACGCCTTATAGGGAATGCAATGTCCAACCATCCCATATTTTATATACCTGAGTTGATCTCATTTTTATGTATTATACAAGGTACCACTTATTCTAGGAGAACCCCAAACATTTGAGAGGGGCAGGATCAATTAGAAACATGTATGTAATATGATCAATAAGGCCAACAAGCATCAAGGCAAACCTCCTAGTTCAACCAACTCCACTCACTTTCATGCAACCTGGGAATGTCTTCAATGCACCCCAGAGTGAAGAAGAGAAGAATCATGAGTTGTACTGGTACTGAACTTACAATCAGATACTTCGTCATCACAACATGGCATTGGTGGGATAACATTAGCATCCTTCTGTTATCAGCTCCTAGATCCGTCCACCACCATGGAGCTCCCTACGGACTACAATTCTATGCACAACAAATGGGGACAACTCAAGCAAAGGAAGGACAAGTAGGAGGAGCAAGCCCCATGGAAGAAGCCGGAGGAGCCAAGGAGGAAGATTTTGAGGAGAGCCAATGTGAAGAAACAGATGAGGCAATGGGCATTTAAGACATTAACGAGATTCATGATGACGCAAGAGGGGTTACCTAACATTGAAGAATCACTAATTCTCTTTACCTTTATTAAACTTAGAATTTGAAAAAACAACTTTCTTTGTTTCATTTCTTTAGCACTTCTAATATTATTTTACTTTAGGATTGATTATTTTGATGCTTATATTGATGATTGCTTGGTTTTGGTGTCTTATTTGGATTGAGCTTGTGGAACCTTTTTGCTTTGGGTAAAACTTTATTTTAGTTCATTCTCCCTAAATGGCCATTAGGAATTATATTTTAGAATACCAACAAGTTGAGGATGAAATGTTTGTAATATCTATCATTTATTATATCATACTAGTCACTTCTTGATAGATTAATATTCTCAATTTTGTGTGACATATGCATTTAGATAGACTCCTAATGATCTTCGATTTTCATGTAATCTTATTGGGGTGGTTGAAAAATTTTGTAATCCTTTTGATTTGAGCAAAATTATGTTTTAGATGAACAAAACTTGTTTGCAGAAGCCTTTTTGATGATATTTAATATTTTGTTATTTGAAATCTTGTGTGAAATTTGAACTCGTTTTCTTACGGAAAGTGTAAAACTTGGAATGATTCGATTATCATATGGTATTTGAGATCCCATGAGAGATTTTCTAAATGTTCATAAGTACATGCATTGTTCATCTTTTGTGTAGTCGTCTTTGGTGGTGTGTTTATATATATTTGTTTAGTAAGGTTAATAGTCCTTTTTATTTTTTGATTTGCTCGAGAATAACAAAACGTTGAGTTTGGAGTGTGATAACTCTAGTAAACTAGAGTTATTTTACTTGTTTAAACTAGCTTATTGTTAGTATTTTCCAAATTTTAGGTAAATTTATGTGTTTTTGTTTATTTTATTACATTTATTGTTGCATTAACATTTGTGTAAATATTATCATTTTGGTGTTAATTCTAGTTTAATTTGTTACTTATGAGGTTTTTGGACGTTTTACATGTCTAGAATGAAGGATATGGAGGGAAAAGGGTTGAAACATTCAAGAGGAAAGGGCAAATGAGGAAATTAAAGTTGCTAGAAACATGCTCCACATTGCGATATTGAAATTCTGCTATAAGCCCATATAACGATATGGACATGGAATTGAGAAGGCTATTTGTAAACTCTATATCGCGATATCATATTCCATATCGCGATATGGAGGTGCGTTCAACAAATGTAATTTTTGCTAACTTGTAATCCGTCAGCTCTAATAGTTAGTTTATTAAGTACTAGACTTGTACTATCTAGTATGGAGTAGTAGGTTGTTTAGGTAACACATAATGTAGTGTGTAGTGTGTATTTTGCTACTTTTAGATTAGATTAGACGTTACTTGATATTAAGACTTCTTTCTTATTTATGAAGTTCTCTTTACCTTTTTTTTAGATCTTCTGTTTAATTCTTATGAAGTTTAAATCTTTATTAGTTAATCGTAGTGGGTTTTTCATTAGTTTCAAGTAGATATAATTTTTACATACTTTTTTCTTTAAATTCTTGCAAATCAAGTAGCTTTCATTTCAAGTTTCCTTCCAAGTTTTTAAGTTTTTGCCAATCTAGGGAATTATTAGGTTAAATGTTCAATCTCTTGTATTATATTTTGATAATTTTTAGTGGACTTTCTTTTAATTAATCAAAAATTCAAAATTTCTTGTTTTAATCGAGTTTTTCTTTGCAAATTTCTAGAGCTTTTAATTAGTAAGAAATGAAGATCTTTTTGCTCCTTGGTTCATGCTTCTTTTATGCTTCCTTTGGTCAATTTAAGTTTAATTGCTTTCTAATTTTCATCTTGTTTTAGTTTAGTTAATTTAGTGATAATTTTATTTGCTTTCATTAGATGTAACTTAGTTAGTTCTTTACTTACTAGTTTACTTGCTTAATTTGAAGACAGTTTACTTGTGTGTTTGCATTGATCTAGTAGTTTTAATTTGTTCTCAATCTTAAGTTGTTTGAAAGTGTTTTATGGATATATATAAAATTAGTTTTATCTCTATTTTGGTTTTGCCTAACTATGCAATGAACTTTGAATTCTAGTACTTGCAACTCGACAATCCTTACGGGACAATACCCCACTTACCACTATCTACTACTTATCCCGTATACTTGCAGACATGAGAATATAATTTAGTGTTGAGTGAGGTTTTTATTGCTCGAGTGGTTTTATGACTTTACTCGGGCAAGCGAGCAAGCAACTGCTTGTCAACCAGGTGGGAACTGCAACACAAGCCGACCTTGATTCCACAATCTCTCTTTGCAAATTCAAGAAGGGCCTTCAGGAGTTCAAGCATAGGATAAAGAAGCCATCCCAACCTATGCTCAACTCAAAATCATTAGTCAAATTGATGAGAAGCCCAGCCAAGTTATAGAGGATCGAACGATTGCAGTTTTTGAATCGGACTCTAGAAAATTAGCGACTAAAACTCCTGATGATGAGGGTATGGCTACCAATGAACCTAATCAAGCTAAAATTATAGTTGATCTGTCATTGCTATTTCTAATTTTGTTCCACATAAGCCACATGCATCTGAAATTCCTTCAAGTGAGGGGACGGCAGCAGTAGTCAACATGCCTAAGAAGACTGAAAATCTCTCTCGGGTGGATTTGATCAATTCTGGCTTGAATGCAACTGAAATTTCCTCAGCTGAGGATACAGTAAAGGTTGTCAATAAGCCTATGCAATCTGAAATTTTCTCTTGAGTGGATTCGAACACTACCAACTTGATTTTATCGGTCCAAGAAACCGGATTTTCCAAGACTATGATTTCAGTTACGGAAGATAACGCTCAAATTTTGTTGTTTACTTCCAAGCAAAGTGAGGGTAATATAGATATCTCCCTAATCGAGGAACCTTCTGATATAATTCACACTAAGTTAATTTCTTTGATTATTGATGATCATTTTTTCGGTAAACTGAAAACTCGTACCAAAAAACCAGGCCAAAGTTCGGACATACCATCCCTCAATTCATTATCGGACTCAGAAAACTGGTGAACAGATTTTCGTTAATTTTCAGTACCAAATTGCTTTTTTTTTTTTTAAGGAATTTAGTTCGCAAATTGGTAAACGTTTGGGAGAGGTGGTTTCCAACCCAATCTCATGGAAGCAGCGTAAGTCCCGTAGGAGGAAATGTCACTATGCGTCAACAAGAACAATCTTCACCACGGTCAATTGCAATAGGATAGATTTTTTCCCAGAATTAGGTGGTTTAGGTTAGTTTAGATGCTAAAAGTGCCATTAAGAACATCCATCTTAGTGTGAGAAGTCGCTAGAAATGGTCTTCCTAATTAAATAGTAGCACTAGAATCACCTTGTTCCATTTCTAACACATAAAAATCAACAGGAAAAACTAAACTCCCCACTTGAACTAAGATATCCACAATTTCCTTAGGATAGATAAAGATCTATCGGCTAGTTGAATTACCATACCAATGTGATTCAACGGCCCAATTTTTAATGCATCATAAACAGCATATGGCATTACATTAATAGATGCACCTAAGTCCAGCATGGCTTTTTCAAATTGTGTATTGCCTATCTTACAAGGAACAGAGAACATACCTGGGTGCTTATACTTTTCAGGTAGGGATTTTTGAATGATAGTACATTTCTCCCAACCTCTGCCTTCCTACCTTTCTTCTCTTTTTGTTTTCTTTTGCGGGAACACAATTGCTTCAAAAATTTAGCATAGCGAGGTATTTGTTTAATAGCATCTAATAAAGGGATATTTACCTCGCACTCACAAAAAGTCTCATACAAATAAACTCTTTATCGGGATCCCCTTTTGAAAACTCTTTCAATATTTCAAGAAATGGGGTTTCAGGTTTATATTCTAGCCACATAGCAGAACTACATTTTTCTTCACTGCCCTTGCCCTTTGTTTTGCTTGGAGCAACCTCCTTTTCAGCCTTGGCCTCTTTCTTCTCAGCCTCAACATGTTCAGGAATCATTGGGCACTGCATTTCAACCACCTTGCCACTTCTCAAAACAATGGCACTTACGTTTTCCTTTGGATTGATAATTGTTTGAAAAGGTAACTTTCCAAAAATATGCACTTCTAACTGACTAATTGCAGTCTCCATTTGTCCCATGTGGTGCTGCAATTGCTAAATACTAGCCTTGGTGTCTATTTGGAAATACATAGTATTTGTGGTCAAGGCATTTAACATTTTTTCTAAAGACTTACTAGATTGATTATTCGGATTAGCTTGTTGTCTTTGAGCAAATATGGGGCCTATATGGTTGGAAATTTTGCCAACTTTGTTGAGATAGGTTGTGGTTATGCTGGATTCCCATATCTCTGATTAGGGTGATCCCGCCATCCAGGATTATATGTGTTAGAATATGGATCATAATTTGCTTGGGGTTGCCCTAGAAATTCTCCCGCAGCATTTACTTGCTCTTGAGATTCATCTTATAATATAGGACACATATTTGTTGAGTGTTCCTCTTTTGAACAAATCCCTAGGGTTGCACTGTCTATGCAGTTCCTAAAGCCAGTTGTCGTACAAAAGAAGTTAGATTGGCAATTTGTTGTTATAAAGATGGAATATTTACTTCATTGACACGTTTGAGAGGTTGTTCGAACTGTGTCCCGAACTTTTGAGAAAGTGCAGCCATGTTTGATATGAGCTCACGAGCAGGGTCGATAGTCAAAATATCTAACGTCCCTCCACTTGCGGCGTCGATCATGTTCCTCTCATTTGTCAACAAACCTTCATAAAAATATTGAATCAATAAGGAGTCACTTATCTGATGACGTGGATAGCTTGCCACACACAGTTTCTTAAAGCACTCCTAGTATTCATACAAGGACTCATTGTTGAACTGCCCTATGCCACAAATTTCTTTTCAGATATCGCAATTCGGGAAGTTGGAAAATATTTTGCCAAAAATAATCTGTTCAGTTGTTCCCAGGTTGTAATGCTACTTGAAGGTAAATCAAACAGCCAATCCTTTGCCTCGTCCTTGAGCGAGAATGGAAATGCTTTCAATTTAATATGTTCCACTAAAACTCTAGTAGGTCTCATACTTGTCAAGACTATGTGGAACTTCTTAAGATGCTTATTTGGATCTTTACCTGGTAATCCATGGAAAGAAGGTAATAAATGGATTAGTCCAGACTTTAATTCAAGTGTAATGTTTGCATCTAATTCAGGATATGTAATGCACAAAGGTTGTTGATTTAAGGTGGGCGCTACTAGTTCTCTAATAGTTCTCTGAGCTATGCTCGTCTTTCCTTGGTGTTCTTTATTGTTAGCAAAGATGAAGTTGAACAATTATGATCTTCCCCTAGCTGCCTTTCCCTTAATTCCTTCCCTAATTTGCGTAACGTTTTCTATATTTTTGGATCAAATTGGAATTCAACTTGTCCAGCAGATCGAATCACTGGCATACACAATTAACAGAAGAAAATGGGGTTTTGAATACTT